>JAUMHM010000079.1:15406150-15418597 GCA_032362435.1 Melikaiella ostensackeni
ACAATTATTAAGTAGAAAGACGATTAAAATACGAAAAATTAATTCTTTTGAGTCTACCCTGTAATATTGACGAATGTTAGGAAAAATTACAACATGCTGGAATTTTCCTACACTTCATTTGCGAGAATTACCATAACCTGAAAATTCACACCAGCTTGTAAATTTACAAAACCAAAGTGTCATTTCACATAACCTAAAAGTAAAATCACCGAATTCTGTGAATATCCAACGTTACACGTTGGTAAAAATCGAGCCCACATTCAACGTGGTAAAATTACAGTAAAAATTTTTTACAATGTATTTTCTGAGGAAAGACGTCACTGGAGTCACGTGGTATAGACGATCACGTGACTGCAATGACTCAATTTCCTGCTATTAAACAACTTGAGGTAGTGAGTATCATTATCAATAGTTTTCTCAAGTGAGAACAAATTATTTAGAAATTCTCTTCCTAGTGGAAATTAGATTGTGGCATAAGGTACCCAGTCCTTGGACATCTGTACGTAAATTAACTGTTTTTGGTTGCGGATTATGTGAATCATTTCAAGAATCTCTCTTTTTGTATAATTAATCTTTAGGGTTTAAGCTTTTATTCCAGCCATTTCCCGAAATTTTTAGATTTCTCGTCAATACTACAATAAATTAATTTTTTTAGTTTTCCCTGGCATTGAGAAATAAAGATAATCACCCATCGCTTGACTGAAAAAGTTTATTATATTTATTAAGTCACGGATAGGTGACATTTTGTTGACCAGTATTCTTGTATCTTCATTTTTTTTCTTGCCGACGTTTCGTCGGCAAGAAGTTTTGCACACGATTGAAACCCGAAACACGTCCTTTCATCATAATGAATCATCGTGAAAGCATTAAATCTATTTTTTTTTCTTATCTTACATACGGTAATTTTAAGGTTTTTGAGAAACGTTGGCTTTATGTAATTGTAGATTCTTACATCACAACAGTTCAGAGACTAACAATATTTTAGTTAATTTTTCAAGAAATTAATAATGAATCCAAATATAACTTTGCAAATTACATTTTACACTACGTAGCACTTCGTTTTTCAGGCACATGTATTATTAATATTATCATACCTTGAGGAACTCTAATGATTTCAAGAGTAAACAGGATTCAGATTAAAATTTCATAACATTTGACGTCAGCACAGTTTTATTCTATAGGATCGCAAAACTTACGTAATTTTCCTGTAAAGCTTCGAAATCTACCTCAGCAACTGAAACGCGTTCGTTACGTAGAGCGTAGCGGAAAAAATTTTAATTCGAATTCAGACGGTACCCAAATGTTCTTGTTTTGTACCCGAGTCTCCCACAAAAAGTTACAGATGAAAAAACTATATCTTATGTTCGCGCATCCACAATCAACCTCAAATTAACAAATAATAACGAATTTTTTGTTATTTTGGCACGAAGTCGATTTTTTAGTAAATGAAACGGTTTTCTCAAATGAGTATTCACAACTATAATGATCCTCCGAAAATTATGCAGTAATGAAAAATTCTTATACATCATAAATTGTTATTAAATTTAAATAAATTATTTAAAATCATGACTTTCTGCTATTTAAATTTCCTTTTTGCGCATATTTTAGTGTAATATCATTAAAAAATATTTCTGAATCATTGTGTTTTCAATGTATATGCCGAGGGGTCGACCACTACGATATTCCTCGTACACTCACTAAATATTCCCATATATTCTTTCAATATTCCCAGATATTCTTGATATTCTTGATATTCTTTATATTCCCAAATATTCTTGAAATTCTTTACATTCTCAAATATTCCCTCATATTCACAGATACTTTGAAATATTCCCCCGATTTCTTCCCTTCCGTTCGCTGATTGTATTCGTATAGCTTTTATCTGGTGCCTTTGTTCAGTGATGTGATCATATCAATACAATGATAAAGAGGTAAGGTTTCGACTTATTTTGTCTAAAGCATGCACTTACAGTGTTTCGATTCAAAATAAATCTACCAGTCGATTGATAATTTTTGTATTGGATTTTGTAGATTTTCGGAAAACATAATCATACAATGAATAATACTTTTTAGGTTATGTAACTGCATGCATCGTGTTTATGGTTTATTAAGCCAGTGAAAAACAAGAAACTTGTTCAGAAATGGTGAGTTATTCTATATCTCCTACATTTATTATGTTTTTAATGATTGATATATGGCTAACGATTGCCATTTTTCACAGAATAAGTCTACTCAGGCAGAAACGAATTTGTGGCAAGAAGTTTTTTCATTAGCAGGCATTGATATTCCGTTGCCGCTGCAGAATATTTTAAAAGGTCTTGGGTATGACAACAAAATTTTCTCTCGGAATTTTGTGAGAGTAAATCAGAAGCTTCTTTTAAGAATATAAAGGAATTCATGAGGACCAAAATGTCTATTTTCCTAGAAGGCTCCGAGAGAGAAGAATATTTTGGAGTCTTCAAAACTAAACCTGAATTGTTTGAACTTTCAGAAGGTAAGCGGAGTAAAATATTTTGTTTGCTTGATAACTCGTTGATTTTTTTCAAGAATAGTTTGAGCCAAATTTAATGTTTTTATGAACAGATCATAAAGAATTTCTAAAGCGTGTAGGCAAGCACTTTCTGGAGGCTTCAAATAGACAGAGGCGGACTACGAGGACGACTCCTTACTTTGACAAAAAAAAATTTTCAGACCATGCAACCTTCCCTACTATGAGAACCCCGACCATAACTCATCGCGTAACTTCAAGCGTAATATTACTAAAAGAAAAGAATATACAATCTCGTTTGGACGAATTTCTTCAAAAGTATATTGAAAATACTTCTAAAGTTTCCTCTGGACCCATAAGTTTTGATTTTCAGTCCGATGGGAAGGAAGGGCATTCTACAAAAAAGAAATGTATTTTTGTATTAATTTTATGTATTAATCCCATTGTAAGTGGCGAAATAAGGATTGATATCCGTGACGTTATATCCGCAATTTAAAAACTCGAGAATTGTAAGGCTGCTGGTGTGGATGGTGTCATCGCTAAAGTGCTTAAGAGCAGTGGCGGATATTTGCTTGTGTGGCTGAGCGCATTTTATGAATATGTGTGCTAGAAACGGTGAACTTCCATATGATTGGACAAATGTGATTATCGTTCTACTCTACAAGGAAAAGGGTGATAAATGTGACTGTACTTATTATCAAGCGATTACCCTGCTGAATACCGTAGGGAAAATGTTTACTAACGTACTCATTAGTAAGGTCATGGAAATAATTGAAGAAAGGATTTGGGAAGTCCAACATGGACTTATGTCAGAAAGATCATTTGCGGATCAGAAATTTAGCTTGACATAGATCATAGGAAAAAGTTTGAGAGCAAACAAAAAAGTTTTCTGTGCATTTGTTGTTCTAGAAAAGGCTTTCCATAAGGTGGATAAAACTAAGCTTTGGGAAGCCCTGAAAGAGTATAGAGTGAATGGTTGTCTTCTAAAGGTAATAAGAGCAATATGTAGTGGCAGTAAAGCGAGTGTGAGATTAAATGGACAACTGAGGCTGCGTTATGTCCTCCTGGATGTTAATATGTACAAAGAAAATTGGTTAAGACTGGCTCTCTAAGACGAAGGAGGTGTTGACCTCGGGACAATAAAAGTGCGTGGACAGGCGTTTGAGATTGTTACGGCAGAATCAGTCGATGATTTGCAGAGAATGATGAGTAGACTGGATACCAGTATGAAAAGTGTGGGTTTTAAGATTAACGTGAATGAAACAAACATTATTGTGTTTGAAAGAAAGAGTAAGAAAAAAATATGCAACATTGCCTTAAACGAAGGGAGGATATAACAAGTTGGTGATTCCACCATACACCTTAGAAATTTATTTACTGCTGACGGAAAGATAGATACAGAGATATCCAGGCATATGAAGGCAGGTAGAAAGATTATCGGCAGTGTAGAAGCCATTACAAAAAGTGAAAGTGTAACGAATGAAACTGAAATTGCAATATACAGGTATAATTCTGTCTGGTTATGTTGAGGGAAAGAAAAGGACGTTTAAGGAAGCAATTGTAGTATGGTAAGGTGAATGATAGCGTACATAAGAGAGACCGAAGGAAGAATGGGTGGAATGTATGAATGAGAATCTGAAGTAAAGAGATATAAAGATTCGCACAATGGGGGTCAGATTCGATTTCAGCGCAAAAAGTACTTTGAAAATAATGTACTTCACTTCACGAATTCATAGATGATATTTTGTGCACCAGTATTTTTATGCCTAATTTTTTTTATCTTGCATGATTTGACCGCACAATGGGATTTTCAAGTAGTCTTTTCGGAGGATAAAACCAGACATTTTGGTTAAGAAAGTCTGCTTAACAAACTTGACTTTTTTTTTGTTCCCTTGAAACGTGTCTTAAAACCTGTTTTTTCAGATTCAGGTGGTCACGAAACGTGGAGATTTCATGAAATCCGCGATAGTCAGTTTTCGCGCAAAACATAAGTGTTACCTTATTATGATGAGAATGATAAATTTTTCATTTATTATAGCAGAGAGTACCATTTATTTATCACCGTGGCATGCTATATTATTATTAATGCTTACGATTTATCATAATTGTACTTTCAATTAAAATCAGTGATTGAGTAAATCTGTAGTAGGTGAAACTATCATTATTTTACGAAAAATCATAACAGCTATATTTTCCGTTATAAACCAAACTGTTTAAATTTTATCACTATATTATGAGTAAAAATTATTTTCAACTTGAAAGCATTCTTTCTCGAAGTAATAAAACAAGGCCTTCAAATACCATACAGTATTTCAAGATCGTTCAGGCATACGATAATGATAATTGTCTTGGTTGAATGACACACAGCAAAATAATACGTCTTTCGAGGAATGATTCACATTATAAATTAACCTCGAAAAATTTTCCATTTCAAAATCTTTTCTGATGAAATATTTCATATAGAAACTAAACACTCATAATGAAATAATCTGCAATATACATAGATGAAAAATTGGTCATATTATAGTACATGAGGTGGAAAAAAAAGCAAGGATGTAATTCTATAACTTGGAAGGAGTTTGCGCCGCATAAATACAATCCGTTAAAACTAAAGACAAAATTAGAGAAATCGTTTTTTTTTATTTATAAATTAATTCTCAGGCATTCTTATACATATTTTTCTTGATGTTCTTAAAAAATATTAGCTTCGCAATTGCAGTTCCGCACATGACAGCGGTTCAGAAAATCAAAATATGCTATTGAACTCTTTAAGAAGTCAATATCCACCATAAATATAATCCAGCGAATTATATTCTACATATAGGGCAAACACACCTAGAGTAGATAGGAGAAAAATCCGTATAGCGTTGAACTGAAAGAAAGACGTAGGACTCCGTTTATTAGACACGTCTTTTATCAATAATATTTTACATTGAGAAACTCTTATCATTTTAAGAGTAAATATGATTCAGATTAAAATTTCATAAAATTTAAATTCAACACAGATTCATTGTATAAGTACGAAAAATTTGCGTAATTCTCATTTACAGTTTCAAAATCTTCCTTGGCAACAGAAACGCGTTCTGTAGGGCGCACAGTAAGGCATAACGTCAATGTTCGTTTGAAAACAGCCTAGAGCCCAGAGTTCTTCATCGATTTTTTTTTAAATACTCATAACTGAATTCCAAAGAAAATTATGAAAGCAGATTTCCGAATTATTTGTTTATTGCACTTCTGTGTTGATCTAAAAGAGAAAAATGATCATTCTCACAACTTTACACTTTATCTTTTCGTAATTAATCGAAATAAACTCGGAATCGATCAAAATAAGTATAGTGGTATCTGATATTCAAAATTGATTCATGAAATGGGAGTCAGCGCGTTAACCAATTACACCACCGAAACCTCGATAGACCATTTTTCGCTTCTCCTATGCGCACAGACCTGTATCGAGGTCTCGTTCGTGTAATCGGCTAACGTGCTGGCTCATGAAAAGACAGAGCTCCCAGTTGAAACCTAAGCCGAGATAGATTTTCTCTCGTTTCTCCATAAAACAAAGAAATGACTAGTCATCAGCGAAATTAACTTAAAAATTTATCCACCTTTCTTGTTTGAAAATGATCTTCTTCGTTGAAAACACAGCCCCACAAAAAAAAATTCTGCAACCCGAGCTAAACTACCATACCTATACGTTTTTGAGGTCACTGAATCCGAATCCGGGATTAGTTTGACCCCATCAGGTCAGGATCAAGGTCGATTGTAAGTCAAAGTAAAGAAAACCATTGGATCGGAAAAAATCTTTACTCTTCGACGTTTTTGGGGTCGCTGAATCCGAATCCGGTGTCAGTTTGACCCCTTCAGGTCAGCATCAAGACCAAGAGAGGGTCAAAATAAAAAAAAACCATTGAAGCGGCGTGAACCACTACTGCAAGACGTTTTTGGGGTCGCTAAATCCGAATACGGAGTTATTTTTACCCCATCAGGTCGAAATGAAAGTCATCTCAAGGTCAAAATTGAGAAAACCATGGAATTGGAGAAAATCTCTACTCTTTTAACATTTTTGGGGTCGGTAAATCCGAATATGAGATTAGTTCGACCCCATGAGGTCAAGATCAAGGTCATGCTAAGGTCAAAAAGAGAAAAAACCATTGAATCAGAGGAAACCACTCTTCTAAGACGTTTCTGGGGTCGTTAAATCCGAA
This sequence comes from Melikaiella ostensackeni, assembly GCA_032362435.1. Lineage (NCBI taxonomy): Eukaryota > Metazoa > Arthropoda > Insecta > Hymenoptera > Cynipidae > Melikaiella > Melikaiella ostensackeni. The sequence continues at coordinate 15,412,841 of JAUMHM010000079.1, forward strand.
TCTGTGGTCATTTTCATCCCACCAGGTGAGGATCAGGGTCAAACGAATTTGTCCAAACAGAGTCTTGTTACAATTTTTGAATCGTTACAGTGAATATCGGGGAATTATCCCTACATTTACTATTTCTCATGGTAGCCGACCTTTTTATCCTCAAAAGATCTTACCAGCGGTTTCCTTTTACGCTTCACTCCGTTTTCATCACTTTCTCTCTCCAATGAACAGCTGTAATCAGCCATCATGTTTACATCCCATCGACCTTGATATCTCATTTTCTTTATCTTTATGTCTTGATGGATCCTCTTCCCTTGCTCCTCACCAAAATTTTTTGGATTTGTTGGACAATACCTGTAATTCATATGTGAGTGCAAGTAGTGTAACTTGAGACTCATCAAACACCCTAGTGCTTTTTAATTCGCTATCATTCGATCCACTATTTCTTTGTAATCTTCACTTTTATGATTCCCGAAAAAATTCTTAAAAACTTCTTTAAAACTGTTCCAGGCTGCTTTTCCCTTGCCATTCATTGTAGAAATGAAGTCATAGCCTCTCATTAGTTTGCATGTTTGTCTTCCATCGAAGACAGCTTTAGTTATTTTTGCGTCACTAAGATGGGGAAATTGTTCTTTCAGATATTCAAAGCATTTTCCTTCTTCATCCCAAGCTTTCACAAATTACTTCATTAAGCCGAGTTTGATGTGGAGAAGTGGAAACAGAACCTTACTGCGATCAACCAATGGCTCGAGTAAAATATTCGCAGAACCCTGCCTGGAGAGAAGTTCCGTCCGTCCATGTTTTTTTGACATAGTGATGGACTTCGGTGGACGGTCTTCGATGGACCACAAATAGGCAAACTAATGAGAGATGATGACTTTATTTCTACAACGAATGGCAAGGAAAAGCAGCCTGAATCAGTTTCAAAGAAGTTGTGAAAAATTTTCTTGGGAATCACAAAAGTGAAGATTACAAAGAAATAGTGGCTCGAATGATAGCGAATTATAAAAAAATAGAGTGTTTGATGAGCCTCCAGTTACACTATTTGCACTCACATATGGATTACTCCCCAACGAATCTGGAAGATTTTAGTGAGAAGCAAGGGGAGAGGTTCCATCAAGACATAAAGACAATGGGAATGAGATATCAAGGTCGACGGGATGTAAATATGATGGCTGATTACTGCTGGTCATTGAAGAGAGAAAGTGATGAGAACGGAGTGAAGCGTAAAAAGAAACCGCTCGTAAGATCTTTTAAGGATGGAAAGGTTAAATACCATAATGAACAGTGAATGTAGGGAAAATTTTCCGACATTCAATGTAACGATTCAGAAATTGTAACAAAACTCTGTTCGGACAAATTCATTTGACCCTGATCCTCACCTGATGGGGTGAAAATGACCCCAGATTCGGATTTACCGACCCCAGAAACGTTTTAGAAGAGTGGTTTCCTCCGATTCAATGGGTTTTTTCTCTTTTTGACCTTGACCTGACCTTGATCCTGACCGCATGGGGTCGAACTAATCCTGGATTCAGATTCAGCGGCCCAAAAACGTCTAAGAGTAGAGTTTTCGTCCAATTCAATGGTTGTCTCAATTTTGACCTTGGTATGACCTCCATCCCGACCTAATGGGGTAAAAATGAACCCGAATTCGGATTGAGCGATCCCAAAAACGTCTTGAAGTAGTAGTTCACGCCGGTTTAATGTTTTTTTATCATCTCGAACTTCACTTGACCTTGATCCTGACCTGATGGGGTCAAACTGACCTCGGATTCGGATTCAGCGACCTCAAAAACGTATAGGTATGGTGGTTCAGCTCGGGTTGCAGAAATCTCTTTTTTTGTAGGGCTGTGAAATTTATCTTTTTGGGCTCAGGAGTCAACTACTTTTTAAATCATTTTTTAGCTCAAAAAGTGACTTTTTAGCTTCAAAAGTCAACTCATTTGTTGACATTCTGTCTTTTTCGATTGATACGATTCGATGTTTGGTTGAAAATTCATTTTTTTATGGTGAAAACTCAACTATTTGGTTAACATTTAAACCTTTAAGGTTTAAAAGACAACTGTTCTGTTTCTTGTGAAAGAAAAGTTTCTCTGTAAAAGAAGTAGATTTCAGAATTGACATCATCATAAACCTCCCTCTATGGAAAAGCTCTCCTCTCCTCTCCTCTATGGAAAATAAATTTTATTTCTATTTTTTTTCCGCTAGGAATGTTACATAAATTTCTTCTGATTTCGTCCTTCACGGCATACTACGATTCTACTAAAATATACTTCATCAGAGGAGGAGCAATTGTTTCATAAATTCATTAACAAATGAATTATTTTTTCCTAGCTCTATCCACAAAATATGATTTTGGTTGAAAAAATGTTCAGTTAAGATCAAGATTTTCCTCGAAGTACGATTCGAAGAATTGCTTTATTCTTCCCCTACTAAGCCTGTTGAAATTTTGTTCCTTGAACTGATTTACAAAATATAAATATCTCACAAGGACAAGCTCGAGGCATATACGTATAACCCAAGAAAATGCGACTATAGTATATATTATATACTTCAAAAGGCAGCAGAGTAACTGTTAATTATACTTTTAACCGAATCCCTCATTAATAATATTATCAGTTTTTTCTCTACTTGGAAAAAATGAGGATCGTCCATACTCTGGTCTTAACTTTGGAGGTTATACTTAACTCTATTGTTGAATATAATAATATAATATATCTATAATTTCAAAAGGATTTTATCTATTATTATTATTGCACGAAAAAAAAGCTAGTTAAACTCTGATTTGAAGTATTTTCAATGATTAAGAAAATCTTCAATAATTAATTCCTACTTCACTAATTCCAATAAAGTTAATAAATTCGCTTCAAACACTATAAATTCAATTTCAATTTAAAACATTTCGTTGGTCTTAAGTTTTTCCAATTTGGAGTAATTTTTAGATTCTAGTTTTTTTTTTTTGTCAATTTTATCTCCTGGAAAATCGAAAAATCTCAGAATTCTTCTCCACAATCAAATCTTTTCTAATTGAATTTTTATTAATTGGGAAGGACTTCTAATTTGAACTATTTTCAAAAAGGGAAACTGAAATTTATTTTAATCTTAAAATTTCAATTTTCAAATGTTTAATAAAATTGTGGTTATTTTATGTTTATAGAATTTCTAATTTCTAAGTCCATTTAGAACTCAAATTATTTAAATCAGAAGGCATTGAATTTGTGCCAAAAAAGTCCTACTTAATTTTTTTTTCATTTTGAACAGGAGTATTTTTAAGGACAAGGTGACGGCAAGTCCTGCTTAATTTCTTTCTCAATTGACAAACCCTAAGTAATTTATAGGACAAAAGTACTAGAAAAGTTATATTTTATTTTTTTTTTATTGTGAGAGAAACACGAACGAACGGTGAAACAGGAAATTAGTTTATCAACGGCGGTTAATGATAGTCTGATAGAAGAGAAAACTGAAAGTGAGTCCGACACAGAATTGAAGTTTTTCACGCCCAAATGGGAAATTAAAACTACAGAGGCAAAAAAATGGGGATGGATAGAACGGCGTGAAAGAAACTATGTTGGAGAAACGTTAGTAGATCAAAGGTTAGGTTACAAAGCGAAGGTGATTAAGGGATGACCTCAGCGCTGATCAAACGAAAAATATATTTGAAAGAAAGTTTGGATAAACTTTTGGTGTCTTACCCAGTTAAAAAAAAAACCCGAAATGATGTTGAAACAGCCAAAAACTAATGACAGAATGAATCAAGGAGAAGAGGATACTCAATCGGTAAGAATAGTTGAGGCGGAAAATAAAGAAGAAACAACAGACGATGGAAAAAATGAGAGAAAGGAAATAGGAATGAAAATGGAATTGAAGGCTTCGGAAATTTTAATAAAGGAAACTAGAATCGAAAGTGGGGAAATGGGAGAGGTAGAAGAAGCACAAAAGACGGGGAAGTTAGTAGAAGAGGGAAAGGAAGAGGAATGTTTAAGGATCAGGGTAATAGACGAAAAGTTGAGAACCAAGGTCGAGTTCATGGAAAAAAAATCGAAGCTGCACAGGGGGAGAGGGATTTTAAGGAAATAGCCAAGAAAGTGAGTGTGATAGAAAGAGAGATTGAGAGAAGAGAGAGATGGGAAAGAAAAAACAGCCTAAGAATATAAAGTCTAAATATGATGGGAGAAAATGAAAGATCGAAGGTATTGCAGTTTCTAGAAAATGATTTAGGGGTAAGAGGGAAAGTGAACAAAGTAAAAAGACAGGGGACAACAAAAAAAGGAGTGATATTCGTTGGAATGGGTACATGAGAAGCAAAGCAGGGAGTTATTATTATTATTGTTTCATAGTAATCATAACTCCCTGCTTTACTCCTCATGTTCCCAATCCCACTGTTATCACATCCTTTCCAAAGCAGGAAGTTATGAAAAACAAAAATAGATTGGAGACGAAAAAATGTATATTGACGAAAAATTGACATACAAAAAAAGAGAGATTCAACAGAAGTTGAGGGAAATAGCAAGGGGTGAACGATCTTAAAAAATGTATCGAGTCATACAACGTTCAATCTGTCAGAAATGAAATACACCGGAAATTGCGGGCTGAGCCTTGAAGCTGCTACACGCGCAAAAGTTACCCAAGTAAAAATGCTTCGACTCAATTTAGTCTTCATTTCTATTTCAAGACGATGAAGTCTGGCTGCGTCTTAGAAATGAGACGAGAGATAAGATAAAGTCTCACTTTTATGGTCTCAGCAGGTTTATTTCAAGTCGGTGCAAACTTGTCTTAAGACAAACAAACGACTATCGCCGTGAAAAATTTGCTTCAAGAAGATTGAAATTGTAATTTTCTATAAAGATCTCCTACACCGTACGAAGGACGTAAAAACAGACAACGATTTTGGTAACTTCGCCAAACGAGTATAATACAAATGAAAATCCGTAAACAAGTCGATTCAATATATATAATTGGTCAAACAACCAACGCAGGACACCGGTTCCAGTAGAACCGCGATAAATCACACCCATGGGCACGCCTCACAACCGTGAGATGGGTGGCCACATGGTACCGGGAAGAGCTGGCGAAACCCTCGTGAGTCTGAGGACACGGAGCGACCATAGAATGATAGCTCTTCGCGTCCATCTCGCAAGTGCTTTGGTATTTTTCTGGCACGCGGATATAGCTTCGACGTTACAAAACCAGTGATGGTTTCCCACCTACGAGAGCACCGATGACAAGGACAATCATTTTAGCCGAATATTCTTTGTACACTCTTTGTAGCTCTCGTATAAGGTCTCGATACCTCTTCCATTTTTCCTTCTCCTTGACTGTGCTTTTAAAAGTAAGGCATCTAGATGGAGTAATGCACTTTGCTCACTTCTGATGTTAAGATCCGGACCAAGTGTCTTGGCCGCCTACTCCGCGGCTTTGTAGAGGAACGCTTCTTTGCCAATAATCTCGTGGTTCCTGACCATTGTCAGGAGAGGATCTCTTCCATTTTCCACGATGTGAGCTGTACCCATGATAGTTCGGTCATAAAGACACTGGATATTTAGAAGTCTGCATCCGCTTTTACGGCGTGGAATGTTTGAGCGCAGAACGGACGAGTTGATATGCAAGCTCTTCTGTACGTGCATGACCTTACATGAGGCGATATCAAAGGCCATGAGCTCGTGCTTCGTCCATGGGACCACCCCAAATAAATAGAGTAGAACCGGGACGGCAAGCATGTTAGTTGCAGATATCTTGTTCAACGCCGACAGATTGGAAGACCAAATC
>JAUMHM010000079.1:15434457-15445894 GCA_032362435.1 Melikaiella ostensackeni
GAGACCCGCCGGAACCCGGAAAACATGTTTTTACGAATGTGTCTGTCTGTCTGTGTGTGGGTGGGTGGGTGGGTGGGTGTGTGTGTCTGTAGATTTTTAGTTTGTGAGGACGATAACTTTCGAAAGAATTGACCGATTAGATTGGCCTTTTAGTGTCTTTTTAGTGTCTCTTTTAGTGTCTTAAAATGAAGGCCAAGTTCGTTAGTTAGCCATTTTGAACGAAAATTCAAAAACTTGGAGCATTTTTTAAATTTCTGAGACTACTTTTTTTTCAAATTTACAAATTCCATGTACGGATATTAAAAGGACTCACAAAGTCGAACAATTTACCTCCATGACTTTTTTCGTTTAAAAGAAAATTGTGAGAGCTATAGCATTTCCAAAATTAAAAAAAAAAAGAAACGAAAATAAGAATTTTAAGCCAAATAATGCAAGATATGAAAAAAGTCAAGGTAAGAAAAACGTTTCTTTTTGAAAGTCCTACAACATTGTCATAACAACTTTTTGTATTTTAAGTATAGAAAATAGTATTGGAATATTTTTATTTTTTATTTTTGAGCCAAACGACGCGAGATAAGAAAAAAATAGTCAAAAAAGTAGAATTTATACTTTAAAAAGGTGAAATAAAATTGCTATTAAAAACCCTTCTTTACAGGACCAATCGTAAATCAAGACAGTTTTTTTAATCGCCTTTTTAACTATTTATTTGTCTATATTATACGGTGAGCGCAGGAAATCTTGCGCAAAGCGCGTATATTATGATGAGAATATATTCCTTAAAGCCGGTAGAGCTTTAAGTAAATAAATTTCCTTTCTCATTTAAAATCAAAAACAAATTTAAAAATTTGTACATGAAGAACATATAACACCGAGCGCGAGATCATGTTTCGGAGCGCGAAGCGCGACGACCAAATCGCGCGCCCTAGGCGCGCTCAAACTTGCGAGCGAAGCGAGCTGTGAGGTTTCATATCTTATTTATTTAAAATATTTCTTATAAGCTCTCGTAAGAAACTCTTCAATATATTTTAACTCAAAGCCCATGAAAAAATATGTCGAGTATACAGTTCCGGCATATTTTGCCAGAGTCGTATACTATTGGTAGGATTGGAAAGGGAGAAGGGCATTTTCTGTCATTTGACGGAAACAAAGGTTCATTTCCGGCAGAATTGTATACGATCTTTTCTGGATTTCTATACACTAAGGAAAAAAGTATGACTCAGAAATCATGTTTTTTTCTTGAAGGAACCGTATCAGGTCGACATGAAAGTTGGGAATTCGACAGTGGTGCCCGTGATCTTTCACCCGAACCTCACACATTGCAAAAACTAGTGGAAGCTGCTGCAGGTGGAACCGGCAATATGTTGGAGCTTGCGAATAAGGTAGGATTACTATTCTTAATATTTCCTTACATTCAATGTTCTTTAAAATATACACTATCTCCCCTTTCCCTTTGTCCTATACCCTCCCCCTACTCCCCAACCCCCTCTTCTTCCTTATTGCCTCCCGACCCTTTCTACCCTTCACGTCTATAATTCCCTCTTCTCGATTTTATTATTGATATGAGAATTGCATTTCAATTTTTTTTTGCTTTATAATTTTTATACGCATTGGGTGTGTTTGCTGCTTGTGTTATTTCATCAAGTTTATTGTATAAGTACACTAGAACCTCAATTTAGTTTGAGTCTCAGGTATTGCCTGCTATGACAATGAGGCTCTTCCAAGAATTTCTACGATGTAAAGAGTCGGGAAACTGCGTAACTTCGCTGAGCTCGCGCGCCTCTCTCTCTCTCTCTCTCGGCCCCTCGGACCCCGTATCAACGAATGCGAGGCGGCGGCAATCCTCTCCCTCGGGGTCTTGGACTCCTCATCCACGAATGCGAGCCGGCTGAAATTCTCGGAAAGCAATAAACCGAGGGCAAATAAATCGAGGTTCCAGTGTGCTTTATTTTAATAATCTAATTAAGTATTAGGCCGTGTTCAATATGCACTTATTTTTCCTAAGTATTGAAAGCTGTATATTTTTCTCCTATAAGAGCCACTCTCGTTTTCCCTTTATTTCTTATTCTTAAACTTCTTTCCGTCATAACTTTTTTTCTTGGAGAAAGAGTATTGGTATCGCGTATTTCACGAAAGCAATCAATTATTATTATTATTATTATTATTATTATTATTATTATTATTATTATCCGCAGTGGGAGTCTGTAGTTCATACGCGGCGCGTCCCTAGGTGGCAGATAAGGGAATGCTCGGTGGATACACAGGGTAGGGCGGAAATAAAATACGCCTCACGAACCACGCAGACTGGGTGAACGACACACCAAGAAAAAACTACGAAAGGTTCCTACTGCGACCCACTGGGTGTGCTCTGAACCTTGTCCGGCGTGTTTATCCGCCAGCGCTGCAGAGGAGCTGATCTGTTCTTGCACTGCCAAGGTGTAAGCTGCAGTACGGTACCAGAAGCCAGCCCCTTTGGGCCTTGATCTGGAAGTGCGTGGTGACTGCAGAGGTCGGAATTTGCAGTGCCCTGGGCGATTTCCGGTCCATCCGAGTTTACTGGGATCGGTTTAACGAAGGCTGGGGCTCAGGGAACTGGGGAAGGATTGGGGTTCGAGGGTGTACCCGTTTCCAGCTATTTCGGCCCGTCCCTCCATGCACGATGCGCTGGAAACATTTTCATAGGAACCACGACCAAACCCCCCCCCCCTTCCCCCCAACAAAAACAGAGACGACTAGCCAAGTAAAAGAGCCGACGCTGAAGGAAAAATGTCTGACTGCTGAAGCGACAATCAACAGGAAGCTGAAAGAGATGTTGGTCATATTGACTACCATGGCTCAAGCCACGGACAGACAGAAAAATGTCAACATCGATATCAAAAACGTCTCAAAAGTGAGAGAAGCAATAGAAGTCGTCCAGCTCGAAAGGGAGCTGAAGAAAAGAGCGAAAGACTGTATCTTGAGGCTGGCGGGGAAGCAGACTCAAAGAAGTCTAAGCGCACCTAGGCGTACGGGCAACAGAATAATAGCCTCGTGTTCAGCGGAGAACCTGTGCGCAATTTCAACGAAAAAGAGAAAGAGAGATATAGCGTCGCCTCCTGCGTGGACGGAAGTGACGAAATGGAAGAAAAAGGTTAAAACACCTGAACAACAGAAGCATCCGAGGGGCAGGCAAAAAAGAAACGAAGAAAAAAGAGGAGAATACTACCAAAACTAGATCAGAAGCATTACTTATCAGACCCGCGGAAGGAAAAACTTATGCTTAGGTGCTAGGTGAAATCCGGGGAAAGATAAAACCAGAGGACACGAACACGGTCATTGCGTATATCCGCCAAACAAAACCCGGATTTGTCTTGCTGGCACTGGGACGAGACGATAAAAATAGCAACGAATCTACAGAAGCCCTAAAAAGCGCTCAGGGAGAAAATAGTACAGTTCAAAACACGGTGCAGAGAACAACTCTGGAGATCAGAGACCTGGACGGCTACACCACCCGAGAAAAGGTCGAGGTGGCACTGAAACGAGATGTGAACGAGCTCACAGAGCAATCAAGAGTCTACGACAGTAAGCCTAACAGCAGAGGCCAGCCTCTGGCGGTGGTCGAGACGAGTGAACAAGTGGCGAGCGAGCTGCTCAAAACAGAACGTATCAAGGTAGGATGGATAAACTGCCGAGTTAGAAGGAGAATGCAGGTGGAGCGATGCCTTAAATTTCTGGGATATGGGCATCGATTGAGGAACTGTAATGGCCTGGATAGAACAGATGCGTGCTCCAAGTGCGGCGTGACTGGACACAAAGGCGCGAACTGCAACTCAGGGGTGCAGTGTGTCCTGTGCACGGAATTGAATCTACCAACGGACTAGCTGAAGCATATCCCGGGGTCAGGCAAATACCAAGCCTTTAGGGATGCTCTAGATCGAGCCGAATGAAACTGCCGAACATGCTAAATGTGCTGCAAGGCAACCTGCATTGAAGTAAAATGGCGGTCAACCTACTGATTTTAAATGAGCAATACCAGGACAAAAACAGTCCGACCTGGTACAAGGATGCCCTCAGCACAGCAGCGATATGGGTGCCGAATTTGACGCGAACACCAGTGAACGATCACGGATCTGGTGAAGGTTTTGTGTGGGTCAAGAGTGGGCGAACCACTATTGCCAGCATTTACTTCACCCCAAATGAGCCCATCAAGGACTTCCAGGCTAAGCTAGAAGGACTAGAGGAAGTAATTCTGGACATGGAAGGCGACTTTGTAGTAGCCGGCGATTTTAACGCGAAGGCGATAGTGTGGGAAATGCCCAGGTCGGACTCTAGAGGGATTCGCATAATGGAGATGGCAGTCATAAGAAGACTAATAGTTTTAAATACTGGCGCATCAACATTTAGACGACCTGGGCAGAGAGGCATCACCAGATGTCTCCTTGGCTTCAGAAGATCCTGCTATGCCTTTGAAGAAGCGGAACAATAACCGATACTCGGCTTACTGGTGGTCGGAGGAAATAGCTTAGATGAGGAAAGTCTGCTTCTCCTTACGCTGAAAGATCCAGCGAATGACGAAGAGGCCCGCCGAGATCAAGCGAAGCAAATGCACAGGCTGGATGGCCATGGCAAAGGAAGTGGCCACGAACCTTGGAGTCTCGGCTTCAGGCTACCCGAAAGCAGGAAGATGTGGGAGTTGATATCCCCGTGGACATTCCACTTTTTGAGGCAGAAGAGCTTCGACAAGTTGTTAGCTCCCTGCAGAACAAGAAGGCACCGGACTCAGATGGTATTCCATCAGAGGCACTCAAGGTAGTGGAACGGTACAACCCGCAATTTTTGTTGGACATGTACAACAGCTGCCTAAGAATCGAAAGCTTCCCCAAGAGGTGGAAGGAACAGAGGCTGGTGCTGATAAGCAAAGGCAAGGGCGATCCGGGCTCTCCGTCAACCTACAGGCCCTTGTGCATGTTGGACACTGCCGGAAAGCTCCTGGAAAATCTTCCAAAACCTCGCCTGCTGTCGGCTGTCCGGGCGGCTGGAGACCTGTCCAACCGACAATACGAGTTCAGGATGGGATGTAGTACCGTAGAAGCAGCTCAGTGCATAGTGGATGCAGGAATGTCAGCGAGACAGGGAAACCACTATTCACGACCAGTAGTGCTTGTGGCTACCCTAGACGTTAAAAACGCCTTCAACACGACTAGATGGAAGGACATCATGTACGCACTTCTGCATACGTTCAAGGTACCGCAGTATCTCCTCTGGATGGTGAGAAATTACCTGAAGGATAGAGCGCTCTTGTACGATACGAGCGATGGTCCTCGTAAAAGAGAAGTCACGACAGGAGCCGCACAGGGATCCACTCTGGGCCAGACCTTTGGAATATTTCCTATGACGGTATCCTGCGTATGGAAATGCCAAAGGACACATCTTTTGTAGGCTTCGCAGACAACATCGCGGCAACTATCACGGTGCGGAACATAGAACAGGCGCAAAGGCAGCTGAACCAAGTTATGCATTGGGTGTGCCGATGAATGGAAAAGCACGGTCTGAGTCTGGAGACAGAGATCGTGATTCTTACGACCAAGAGGATCGAAACGTGCATCCAGCTACGAGTGGGAAGCAAGATGATTCAGACTAAAAGGTGGCCAAACATCTCGGTATCCATTTGGATACAAAACTCACCTTCTGGGAGCACATTCGGAAAGCGGCTGATGAGGCGGCCGCAACAACGACGGGGTACAACGGAGAGGAGCGAGGAAAGTCGTCGGCTCCTACCGCACAGTTTCCGAACCCGCGGTGCTGCTGATTCATGCAGCTGTGGGAAACCAAATGGCAGAACGATTCCAGAGGAAGGTGAACGTTCAGACTGATAAACGATCTCACAGCCTGGATCGATCGAACGCACGCAGAGGTAAATTACTTCCTGCCGCAGTTTCTATGAGGCCACGGATATTTCCAAGCATACCTGCACAAAGTCGGCCAAGCAAGAAGCCCTGATTACAGGTAATGCGCCCCGTATAAAGAGGAAGCGTCACACACATTCTTTACCTGTGACAGATGGATAGAAAAGAGGACTGAGCTGGAAACAGACATCGGACCGATAAGCCCGGAGAACATCATCGCCAAAATGCTTAGCAGCGAGGATAACTAGGAGAAAATAGTTGCTTACGTGGAGGCAGTGTCACGCGAGAAAAAGAGTGAAGAGCACCTTGTGTTCCACAATAACACCGCCAGATCTGACTGACCGACGTTCTGAACCAACCGTGCCCAACCAAGATATTGAAGGCCGACAAGCCTGTTGCGCGATTTCGTCGCGCTGCTGAGGACGATGCGTACATCTTGGTTGAGACACGACGATGACACAGCCTAGGTAGGTGAAAAGAATTAAATCAGCAGGAGCCCTACAGGGCAAGAAAACGGCACCCCTAAAGTAATGCCAAAACGGTTTCTGAGGGGAACTCTGCCAGGAAGAAAAGGATGGTGGATTTTTAGTGGGTAGAAATCCCACACTACTGAGAAGTGCGGACTCTTCTCGCGTGTCGTTTGAAGATTTTCCACCATACTTCGAAAAAAAAGAAAAAATATTATTATTATTATTATCATCATTATACCATTGAGCCAAATCCCTTTCAGAGTAGTCGGAACTCTTTCGGTTCTAGCCACGTTATACTACCGGGGATCAAGGAATTTATATGGTAAGGATAAGTAAGGGATGTGTAGGAAAAGGGATAGGTTTTAGATCAATCTAGAAGTCGCATGTTGTTCATTCAAACGACACACTGGTCCCACAACGCTGCTCCGACACGGGTCGCTGATCAGTCTCTCTACCAATCACCCCAGGTGAAGAGCTTCGCAAAGTCATTATACTAATCCACCAGGGAAATCTCTTCACGCGGGCCCATTTGTATCCAAAATCTTTCGCTTCAGGCATCACTCTTCTTCATATATAAAATTGTTCTCCATACATCCCTGTCCTTGCATACATCTTTTTCTTCCGTTACATCCGTACATCGTTTCATACACGCTCTTGTCTTTCTATGACTTCTAATATTCCTTAGCTTCAGAGTCTCTTTCACACATTCCAACTATCCTTTCTTCGGTCTACCTCTGGGTACGCTACCACTCACGCTACCTACATACACTTAATTCGTTAAACATTCTTCATTCATTCTCTCCACATGACCAAACAATCTCAGTAAATTTCTTTTACTCGTGTCAAACAATGTTTCTTCTACACCACATTCTGTAAGAACCCACTCATTACTGACTGTATCTCTTAGCGTTTAACCGCACATATTCCGCAGGAACTGCATGCCAACGGCGTTTACTTGACTCCTTTTTTTTTCTTGATACGTCCAGGTCTAGCTACCATACAAGCACAGTGGGTGCAAGCGCAGAATTATACATTGCAATTTTAGCTTTATCCGTTATATTTTTACTTCTAGTAAAAGCTTGTACACTGTCGATAATCTTTCTACCCTCGTTTATACATCTGGATATCTCTGCATCTATCTCTCCATCAGCACTATATAAACTTCCAAGATATACGAACTCATCAACTTCTTCTATCCTCTCTTCGTTTAAGGCAATGTTGCATACTGTTTTTTCTGTCCTTCTTTCACACACGATAATTTTTGTTTTACTTGCTTCAATCTCAAGACTCATCCTCTTCATGCTGGTATCCAGTCTGCTCATCATTCTCTGCAAATCATCGAGTGATTCTGTCGTAACAATGTTATCATCTGCAAACGTCAGTCCACGTACTTTTACTGTCCCGAGATCAACACCTTTTTCGTCTAAAAGAGCCATTTTTAGACATTTATCCATGTATATATTGAACATCCTGGGCAACATAACTCAGCCTTACTTAAAGCCCTGCTGAATATAAAAACAATCGCTCAGTCGTCCATTTACTCTTTCGCTCGCTTTACTACCATTATATACTGCTTTTTTGCTTTTAGAAGCCAACCATTCACTCCATACTCTTTCAGGACTTCCCAAAGTTTAGATCTATTCACTTTATCGAAAACTTTTTCCAGATCAACAAATGCACAGAAAGCTCTTTTGTTTACTCTCACACTTTTTTCTATGATCTGTCTCAAGCTAAATATCTGATCCGCATAGCACACATATACATAAATTCGCTCAGCCACACAAAGAAATATCCGCCACCGCTCTCAAGCATTTCAGCGGTGATACCATCCACACCAGCAGCCGAATATACGAATTGAACTTTGGTTTCTGCAAATTATCTATTCTAATTCGCGTCTGCTTCGACTTATTATTAATTCTTCTTCTCCTCCACCCTTGACCTAGGCTCATTTTTGAAACTAAGAGGAAGCGATCCTTTCCGCTCTTAGAACCTTTCATAACCTTTGTATCCCCAACAATCCCTCTCAGTCTCTCATCTGCTACAACAAAGTCAATCATACTGTGACTTTCGCCTCTGCACCAAGTATACATGTGGATCTTTTTATGTCTGAACTATGTGTTCGTAATAAACAAGCCTTTTTCTAAGCATAAACTAATCAATTTATCCCCGTTACCGTTCGTTTTTGGGTCTCCAAAACGGCCCAGTACCCTGTCGGTACCTTCGCGGTGCACACCAACCCAGCCATTCATATCTCCAAGCAGAATTATTCTTTCGCGAGGATCGCAAGTCCCTAGTATATCATTTAACGAGTCTAAACCATTCTAACGCAGTTAAATTAGTTAAAGAAAGAAAAAATCAAGAATTGAAGACAAATCAAATTTTTCATTAAATATTAATGTAAACTTTATAAACGCGTATGAGAATATCTTTGTATCGAACAAAATAAACAAAAAAATAATAATAAGAAAATAAAACAAGAATTAGCTTTAACGTATAAACATAACTTGTATTTTAATGTTATATTTTTTAGTAATCATTGACTATATGACTATATAAGTATTCAAAAATCACTGCAGGTATATTTTTGTAACGTAATATATCAATGTAAAACGTATTTTGAATTTATTCATAATTCAGTTTGGTTGTAGCGATTCGTTCCGGAATCTTTAGATTTAGGTTATTAGTGAATAACTTAAAAACGAGGACCCAAAAAAACTTGATTAGGAAGGACTTTATTCCTCTCCGGGAGGGCTTCAATCGTTCATAGTTTCGTTATTTTGGAATTCTTTATTTAAGAGATACATATGAAAGTTTGGGTAATCTAATCTTTGATCGACGCGAGATGTGGACATTTTTATCAATATTAATATTTCATAAATCAATATGTATTAATTAATTTACATATTCAATAAAGTAGAGGAATTTCATGATCTATTGAGCCCAAGATCTATTTGAAAATACAATTATTGAGCCTTTGGCGATTTTGTAAAAATTGTTATAGCGATCCGCTCCGGTTAACGGTACTTAGTAAAATCATCAAAGAAACAGTTACACTTTCGAAAACATAAATGAAGAATAGTGCTGCTTTTTAAGAGTTGATTGAGATTGTTAGAATACCATTCAATCATATTTCAGTTTCTTTTGACTCAATAGCCGTGTTTCCGAACATTCCATATGAAAGGCTTAAATTTTCTATAGAAAAACGATGGGAATTGATTAAATTCCATAGAAAGCAAGGGCGGATAAAAGAGAGGGGCGATGGGGGCGATCCCCCCCCTCCAGAGTCTAAAAAAAGAGAAATGAGATCACAAATTTAATAGCAAATTAAAAATTATGACCAATGTACAATGTATTGTACTGAAAATTATATTATGGCCTAAGTCTTTAAGAACAGTGTACTGTTTTAATCTATACTTGACCTATTACTTGCACTCTTATTCTAAAAAAAATTCGTGACCGCCCCCCCCCCTCAAATTAAAACCTGTATCCGCCCTTGATACAAATATTCCTAAAAAAAATCCTCATTCCATAAAATTTGTTTTTCATACAGTTTATTTTAAGTTGCATTGTACTTTTTAAAAATAAAAATTTGGTACTCCGATAGGCTCAGTTCTATCTCTAGTTCTTGCAGAAATAGTTATAGAGGATTTTGAAAACAAAGTTTTTGAAAAAATTGATTTTAATTTGAATGCTGATGCAAGATATGTTGTTAATTCTGCACTTCGTCTACATTCACAAAAAGTTGATACCATCTTAAATGCATTTAATAGTATACATCCAAGATTACAATTTACTATTGAAACTGAAAATGAAGGTAGATTAGATTTTCTAGATTTGATTTGAATAAAAAATGATGAAGGCAATATTATCATAGATTGGCACAGGAAACGATTTGTTCCGGAAGAACACTGAGTTTTATTTCTAATCATTCTATTCAAAGCAAAATAGGAGTTGCTGAAAATTTAAATGATGAATCTGTTAAATCGTCGCATTCAGATTTTCATGAAAAGAATATTTAATTATGTAAGCAGATTCTTTCTCTCAGCCTTTGTCTGATTGATTTTATTTGAAAACATATGCACAACAGAATCACTTGGATAAAAGGGAAAAATAACAATGAAAACCAAAACAATGTTCAAGATTATAATAGATTTAACACGGTATTTTTATCTTATTTTGGAAGAATTTCAAGTATGTATTTTGAAATCAGTGTTAGGAAAACTAGGTTTACACACCATATATAGAGTTCCGTTTAAAAGTAATGATGTAAAATTGAGCAAAGATAGGGATGAGAAACTTAATAAATAATGCGTGATTCACAAATTTAAATATATAGAGTATGCGTACCAATAAGTACCAAAATAATTTTCAGAGAAGTGCTAAATATCACGCGGTCCTTTTAAAACATAGAATCACAGGTGGTAATGATTTTCATCGGGATGATGTCAAAATCCTTTATCATGAGAGAAATAAAAAAAAAGAGAAAGATCATTCAGATTTTATTCACAAAGAGAGAGGGTACCGCAAGTATTAATTTAAAAAGAGATCTCTCGAGATATAACAAAGTTTGGGGTGGGATTATTAATTAGAAACATTGAGCGTTGTTTTCTATAATAATTTTGCTATATGCAATTTAACTTTCACCAAAGAATGAAAAAAACAGATCAAAGAACATTTGATATTAATTTCTATGTTTTTATTTTCAGGTAATAATTGAATTAAATTAATTTAAGATTTAATTATTTATACCTGTAGTTTTCCTATGAGTAATCCCTGATGAGAAAGTCTATAAATTGGTCTTGAAACATTTGGGTCCCTACTATTATAAAAGAAAAACAGAGAAAGAATAGGAAAAGACTGAGAGGTTGATTTTGTTTGACTTTTTCCTTTTGTTATAAATTTATCTCTAATGAGCTGGAAAGGAGGTAGGCGGGTGTCCATACTTCATTTTTGAGCCTTTTTGTGTTCTGCTTTTTGTGCGAGTAAGGGTTAATGAGAAAGAAGGTTCCATTTTGATCTTAATATCAGAAAAAAAAGAATAAAAATGGATTAAAATCAGAGAAAAAGAGGTAGTTGGAAAACTAT
>JAUMHM010000079.1:15445994-15459368 GCA_032362435.1 Melikaiella ostensackeni
TGGACGGTACGTCGTGATCGTGGCGACTAGCTGCACTGCGACGCAGAAACAGCGCGCAAGAAGTGTTATATATCTCCACCAATTTCTTCCGTCCCACTTTCGACCATGGCTTATTTTAAAGGGAAAAAGTCAAGCTTTTTTGTAAACATAATTTTGGAAAGAAAATTAACGGCCGCACTTGGAGAAAAACTCAAAAATATGTTCAAAATTAAAACATGAAGCTCAAATAATTTTTTTAATCTAAAACCATTGCCTTCAGCGTAAAGCTGATGAAAAAGCGTTTCCAAGAGCTCCATCAAAAGGTTAATTTGGCCTGGCAATATTGGGCAAGTCATTCCTCGAGGTGGCAATTTTGGGCATCACTCCCCAGTGTGAAGAATCGCCAGTGAAAAATTGGAAGCCTACAAAAAATTAACAAAAATTAGTGGTTTGACTTGATTATTAGTGCAACCAATCACGCCTTCCGCCCCCTACCCGACGAGATATTGGAAATAGGTAGCGACATTCTTCATGTGGCTAATCACAGGCACGTCTTTTCGCACTTTTGTCAATTTTTTCTTGATTTCAATGTTTTCCAGAAAGAGATACCGCAAATATAACTAAACGCAAATAACTGGCCGGGACTAGGCATGACCTAACACCTGAAGAATGACTTTAGAAATAAATAACTTGAATTTTTGGAAAATCGACACAAGATATAAAAGAATGTTCACTAACAAAATCATCCGCCTAAGATAGATCCAAAAATTTGCCACTTGCCATTTTTTGATGAGACACGTTGTTTTCGTTTTAATCGTGAACACGGAAAAAAGTGCTGGGAATTTTACTTGATCAAGTGCGTGACTTCAAGATAGGTCTGAAAGTACCTGAAAATTTGATGATACCGTCATTGGAAAATCATGCAAAGAATGCTTGAAGAAACATTTGACTTCTTAAATTGTGTCGAGTACAGTCGAAGGAGCACTGCTGCACTGTAAAAAAAATCTATTTTAATTTTTATACGGCAGCGTCAAGCCAAAAATCGTACGAAGTGCTCGTACTTCTTTTATATCTCTAGTTCCCGTACGAAAATCAAAACAGACTTTTACATTCTCATCTCAACGAGAAGATGTTAGTTTTATGCAGGAATTGCCTTTCGCGAATTTTAATAAATCTCCACGTTTCTGGACCCTCTGAATCCGTGAAAACAGGTTTTGAGATGGTGTCTTTCTGTCTGTCGTCATTGTCGTTGTCGTTTCAGTGTCTGCTCTTTTAACCTTTTCCTTGACGAGATCACATGAATTCCCATTTTTTAAAAATAAAAATCCTAGGTACGTTACTTCCATGACCTCCCTAATCCCTCTCAACTCCGCTTCCCATCCATTCTGCCTTTCTTTCTACTTTCCTTTTGCTCGAAAATCATAACCAGTGACTCAGATACATTTGAAAACCATTCCTTTTTCTGCTAATTACTTCTCTAATCTTTCCATCATGTTTCCCTAAACTGCTTCTTCTTCTTTAGCTACTACTTCCACGTCGTCCGTGTATGCCAAGGTCCAGAATTCGTCTCTTCCTACCAGCAATCCTACCTCCTTCCTTAAAATTTCGTGTAATCCACTCCTCTTTCTACTCCTCCGGAAATCCCTCACCTTCCATGCTCTTTTCACTACTTCCTTTAGGTTCTTTTTGATTTCCGTGGCACTGTTAATCCGCATTCCATTGCCTGACCTGTCACAGCCTCCTGCCATGCCCTTCTTTGATCTTTCAATCTGTGCTTCTATATCCTCTTCCTCCACCTCCTTCTTGCCCTCTTCCAATTCACCTCTCTGCCTTTAATCTGTTCTATTTTCACTCGAGCCTTGAAACATTTCTTGAAGTGTTCCCCTCATTCACCCATGATAATTTCAACTCTTATTCTCCCTTTTTTCTTCAACGCTTTATTAATGAACTTCCATGCCTCCCCTTCTGTTCCAATTCTAATCATTTTCTCCTCTAATTCCTATCTCTTCTTTTCTTCTTTCTGCTTACATAACTCGCTACATTTCTTCCTGGCTGTGTTCTTTAGAATTTATTTTTCTCCTTTCCAATGTTTGAAGTCTTTTTTAACCTACCTTTTCTTTCTCTAGCCTGCATTGTTTCACCAAATTTCTTCCAAATTTTTTTTTCCCGTCCTATTTTGAATTTTCTCTTCATTATAGTTTTCTTGACCTTTTCTTTCAACTCCTCTCATATTCACTCAACACTACCTTCTCAAACTCTAACTTTCACGTTTTCTCCATATAATTGTAGATACGTTGGTTCTTACATATGTGAACTGCCCTTCTTTGTCTCCTTTCTTATTTCCATTGCACATATACCACTTCCTATCTTCTACTATCTCTAGTAGTTACTTTCCCTCTCTATTCATCACCAGATCTTTCGAGTCGGCTACCTCTTCCACTCTATCCAAGTACGCATTACCTCACCTCCATATTCTTGCATTAAAATCCTGCACGATTATTATTATTATTTCAACTTCCTCATCCTTAGTGAACTTTTCTATGTCTTTTTTCACCTCTCTTATTTCTTTTTCATAGTATATTGTCACTATTCTGTACCACTTTCCTTTTATTTTAACCTTCATGTCCTATCCGCCATTTGAAACTCCTTTTAACGCTTCCCTTTCTTCTAGATTCATTCTGACTCCCGCCAAAATTTCTCCACTTTTCCTATTTATTCCCCTTTCCCTAGTAGCTCCTTGTAATTTCCACCTACTCGTTAACCTTCTCGACAACTCAGTTTTTATTCTTTTCTAGCCTTTTTGCCTCGTCCAAGTTTCCGTAAGCCCAACCACATCAAATTTTCCAACGAAATCCCAAAAATCGCTGTCCTTATTCTTAGTTCCTGTGATATTCTAAAAAACAACTTGACCTCCTCTTCTATTACTTGTATATTTTTCCAGTTACTGTTACGTCGCTCAGTTTTTTTCTTTACCCTTTTCTTTTCATATCGTATTCCTCAACTCGTATACCCCTTTAAAAAATCTCTGTATTTCTTCTCTAACCAAACATCTCATTCTAAACGTTCTATTCCGCCTGAATACAGATTTTTTGACATCCCACCCTCACCACCAGAACTTCCTTTTACCCTTCCTTTGCTGCTTCTTTTAGTTTCCGTGTCATCTACCTTTCTTTGAATGTCTGATCATTGTCAATATAGACTTTTTTCGTACCCAATATATACTTGTTTGTTTACCTCACCCCTTATCCCTAAGTCTTGGATGAGTACCTACAATACCGCTGCTCTTTTCTTTCCTTCCGCGATCTTCAAGCCTTCAATTGTCAGGTTCTTTCCTCTTTCCCACCTCTCCCTTCTTTCAATCACCCTTCCCACCCATGCACTTTCTTTGTTATTCCCCTTTAATTTCCCTCACTACGTAGCATCTATTTTACTCTCCATTGACTCGACCCTGGATTTTAACTCCTCGTCCATTAGCGTTTTCTTAAGGAAGTACCCTCGTTAATAAAATTTCAAATGAGAATCGTTTGATATTTGGATGACAGTTATATTAAAATGCACTGAAGCTCTGATTTAAATTTGGAACCTTTCAGAGCTTTATAATCAAAAAATCAATGATTAAAAATAACATGTGATCTTATGAGAAGACGCACTTTTTTTAGTATACAAAAAGATCGAAAAATGAAAATTATTCTGAAATAATTCTGAGTTATATAGGATGTTTTCCCAAATCCATATCTGCTCCGAAAAGTATCATTCAGAGCCTATAAGGATAGAAAAAAAATCATACCGTAAATGTATGACTGACGTCAGTGAACTGAAGATATGGCAACGTCGCATCCGCTCCACGTGCTCTAGTATAATACGAAGCTTCTCACAAGCAGACTGCGACTGCTACATGTGGGCCCGGAGGAGGGCGGGGTAGAAACGCGACGTTGCCAAACTTATAACTGTGACTGTGTGAGTCAATAACAAGTCGAAGCGTTCTCTCAACTGACTTGCTACGTACCGAGGGTACTTCCTTAACATTTTCCTCTCCAATCGTGTTCTTCTCTCTCTCTCTCTCTCTCTCTCTCTCTCTTTCTCTCTCTACCCTTCTTTAATTATCTTAATTTACTTTTTTGTTTGAATTTTTCTACCTTCTACTTACTTCTGCATCAATTTCTTTAGAAGAAAATGAATAAGTATCTGTTAATTTTTTCGAATTCCAAAACATCGAATGACCTTATTTTGAATGAAATTGGATGAAACATGACGGAATTGTGTGAGTTTCAAGATTTTAGGAACTTTTTGCTGAATTTGCATGTACTTGCATGTATTTGCAGCAAAGCGTGAAGCCGGCGATAGAGCGAGCGGATCAGACTCGCGAGTGAAGTGTACAAAGAAATCTTCATCACTGCGTTCTGACTGTACCTTTACTTTCAAAAAAAAAAGATGTTTTCCGACGCGCTCCATTATTCAAAGTTTCAGTGCTTAGTTTGAATTAGTGAGAAAGAAATGTGTGATAATCGCAATAAGTTTTGTTTCATATGTGGTTTGTTCGTGGATCAGTAGCATCGTTTAAAGTTCAAAGAGAATAAAGCTGTGATTAATGGCTGCAACGATTTTTTCAAACTTCAATATACCACCTCTGATCGCTGGTATGAACCAGAATTCGTGTGTGTCGAGTGTTCGAATTTCCTTATCTGCTCCGATGATATGGCATCATCAGCCTTACCATAAACCAAACGACTGCTATTTCTGTGAAACAGACGTACGCGGTTATCATTATAAAACGCAAAAATGCATATAGTATGCTGATGTCGTAACTGCAACAAAACCCGAAGTCCTGAACGATATGGTTGAGTCAACTGCAGTTCATGAATTGAAGAAGGTCCAACTCATTGATCGTGGTCAAGCTGATGATTATGATGCTGATGATCAAGAATATCCTCCGTCTGCATCAAGTTCAAGGGAACGACATGCAGTTTCAAATGCGGACTTTCAGGATCTTACACGTGATTTAGGTTTTTCAAGAAGACAATCTGAGGTGTTCGCTTCTCGATTGGTACAATGGAGTTTAGTGGGAGACGACTTGAAGATCAGATTGGCCCGGGAAGATGATCGAATTTCTTTCAGAGGAATTTTCAAAGCTGATGAAGAGAATGACAAACTTGTTTATTATTTAGATGTATCTGAACTTCTCGACCTCTTGTACTACGATCACGTATCAAATGAATGGCTACTCTTCATTGATGGATCGTGCGTGAGTGAGTACATTCCCAATATGATGAATCGTGTTCATCATATTTCTTACTTGAATCATGAAGTTCAAATTGGTATGATTTTATAGGTTCGAGAGCTGTGTTATTACATAATGAAAATAAATTGCTATCAATTCCATCAGCATACGCAACTGACATGAAGGAAACGTACGAAAATTTGGAAAAAGTGTGAGAAGTTTCTCAAGAATAACAAGAGCCCTGATCATGCTGAAGTCGTGCACGAATTTTCGAGTGCATATACGAGAAAATGGATTGCAACATGTCGAAAAAAATCTACTTCCTGCACTCACATTTGAATTTCTTTCCGGAAAATCTGGGCAAGATGAGTGACGAACAAGGTAAACGATTTCACCAGGAAATAGGAGCCATTGAAAAACGTTTCCAAGGGAAGAGCTCCATCAGCATGCTTGCTGATTACTGCTGGTCATTGAAAAAAAAAACGAGTGATGTATCATACAAACGGAAGAGTTCGAGCAAACATTTTTGACTCAAATAGCACTCCCAGCCATTTTTTGAATTTCTGTTCAGCACTGTTCTGTACTGTGTTGTACTGAATGACAGTAGATAAAGCAAATAGTTACATAGCTATAATTATGGTTATCATTTTCATCCCTCGTGACGCGCCCTGATGCAAATCTCACGTAAGCTACGTACATGCAAATAAAGCAAAAAATTTCTACAATCTTGAAATTCACACAACTCCGTTTATTTGCATCCAATATCATTCAAAAGGAGCTCCTTCGACGCGGCATTAAATTCACTTTCAAAATATTGTGCTGAAAAGAATATTCAAGATCGAATAATATCGTAAAAATATCGTCAAAGTTGAAAAAATGAAAAAAATCGAAAAATTGCAAATACTTTTAACTGCAGTCTCGTCAGTTTTCATTTCAACCAAATCAGCAATACACGGTCGGAAAGGTCTGGTCTTCCCCTTTCAAACTAAAAGAAAATTGTAAAACGGATAGAAATGAGCGAAGTTATGAGAGATTGTTCACATGACCCTGCCCAAAAACAGTTTTCTGGCCAAAAAATGATATTTTGGGGGTTAATGGAAAATTTCTCCCGTACCATTTTCCTTAGTTTTACTAGACCTACAACTTGTGCTAAGTCTCCATAAAAGTACCAGATCACTGTCACATAGTGTAATTTTTGTCAGTTCAAAACTAAAAACCCGCGGCACAGTAGTTCGGTGGGCGCCTTCACTATATGGTGTATCTTTAATTCCAATCATTTCATGAACACTGTGCTTCCACATAGAAAATTGTTTTGTTATAAAGAAATAAATCTTTTGACAAAAATCAGGCTGATATATTTTCTATGATCATCATGAAAGACTGCTATAAGAATATTTTGGATTGTAAAAAAGAGTCTGAGGGGATGTAAAAGACGATTTTGTATTTTTTGCTTTTTATTATTTATTCTTCGTCATTTTTCATTTCTTCTTACTATTTATTGTTCATCGTCTATCTTTCGAAGGAGATAAGAGATTCTTATATAGTACAATAGACTTATCTTCAAGTCTTTGGTCCGGATGGCATATACACGGCATTCCTACAGAAAGCTGGGGAGTCCATCAGAGGGTCGCTGGTGAGACTTAATAGGGCTAGTTCGACACTGGGATTTGTCGTGACGGCATGGAGAGGCAAGAGGCATTCCGAAAGCAGGCAAGATCTGTTATACACTGGATAGTGGATACCTGGTGAAAGAAGTCCGAATTATCGGTCAGTCCGAGTAAGACGGACGTGGTTGTTTTCACCAGATGGTACAAGAGGGGGAACACAAGTACGCTGAGACTGGGAGGACAACAGCTAGGGATCACTAAAGGAGCTAAATACCTAGGAGTCATCCTGGAAAAGAAGCTGATATGGAATGAGCACCTGGAAAACAAGTGCAAAAAGCTGACAGCGACCCTTTGGCTTCGTAGGAGACCGATAGAGAAAAACTGCGTCTTAAAACCGGAGATACTGATATGGGTCTATACAGCGATCCTGCGACCCAGGCTAACCTATGCGGCGGTGGCCTGGTGAAGCAGAGTCGAACTCTCGACTGTGAAATCTAGACTGGAAAGAATCAGAGGGCTGATTCTAAGAGACGTTGCTGGTGTCTCTAGGTCGACACCCATGGTGGCATTAGGAGCACTAACAGGGCTAGAGACCCTCTATCTTACCATTAGGGTCATGACTGCGAATTCGGCGTGGAGAATGAATACGAGAAACAGCGACAGAATCTTGATAGAATTGCGGATTCCAACCGATATCACGAGTAGGCCGACCTCGACCATGCTCAAAGAGGCAACGCCTCATCGCTACCTGTTCGACAAGAAGTATTGAGTGAGCCTATTCACGAGAGAGGAATGAACTAATGGTGAGACATACCTGCCTAGTGATGGAGGCAGCTGGTTCACAGATGGCTCCAAGATCAAGGAGAAAGCAGAAGCTATTGTCTATCGCAGGGGGAGTGGAATGATCTTTACACTCCCGACGGGGTCCTACGCCACAGTCCCACGAACGGAGATCATGGCCATGCTCCAGTGTGCTTATAAAGCACAGGAGTATGTTAATAGAAAAAATATTCGCATTTGATCAGGCAGCAGTGCTGCTATAATGGCTCTAGAGGGAACAACGACTACGTTGCCACTAGTATGGTACTGCTTCGAGGCACTGAACAATATAGCGACGGAAAACCGAGCGACTCTACTTTGGATCCATGGACATGGTATTATATTATATTATATCCCTGGATATGGTATTAAAGGTGATAAGATGTCGATTGAGCTAGTAAAATCAGCAGTAAGAGAAGACTTCACTGGTCCCGAACAAGTCATAGGAATTTCCAGTAGGTTGGTCACTGGAGAAATCAGCAGTTGGCTGACTGAGAGATTTCAGAAGGAGGGGAATACGGACACTGGCTGCAGACAAGCTAAATCACTCATAGGTATAAATATAAACTTCAAACGAGCCGCAGGAACACGCAAGTTCGGCAAGAACGAAGTCAAGGTCCGAACAGAAGTATTCAAAGTGCATGGGAGCCTCGGCTGTCACAGACACAAGATGGAGCTCGCAGATAGCCCTCTACGTCACCTGTGCGGGAAGGGTGATGAAACATCTATCCATGTTCTTTGTCACTGCCCCGCATTCGCTGAGTGAGTCAGATGTCAGTGAGTTAGTGAGTCAGTGAGTCAGACATATCGGCCAAAGGCGTGGCTCTCCGTAAGGAGAGAGCTTTTGGGTCACGCATGGGCTTACAAGGGGACTCGAAGGGGTTACCCAAGCGTTAGAGGCTCTTTCGGTCTTAAACCTAATAATAATAATATTTACATGGCACTGGCTGTTTTTATCGTAGGAATTCTTGCAAGAGTCTCACGGTCAAAGTAAGCAATGCCTGAGACCCGCACTGACTCAAGAGTTGAGTGTAATACATTTTGATATTTCTACGGTGGATTAAAATGAACAGCGTTCTAAAATTATTATATATAAGTATATGGGAAAGGGCCAGCCATTTTTATACCCTTAAGTGAAGAATTAGGAAGAAAAGGAGAAAAATGATGGTAGTTTTTGAAAGTTGACGAATTTCTTATGCAATTTCATTCCCAAAATGATGAATAATAATGAGGAAAAGGGTCAGTCATTTTTGTGTCTTCAAATGGAAAACGAGGAAGAGAAAAAAGAAAAAAAATGATACGTTTCAAAAATTAAAAAATTCCATCCTTCAGTTTCAGTTGAGTTTGAAAGTATTAATTTTTCCACATGAAAAGTATTCAGAAAGAAGGAACATTTCAAATTTAATTGAAAATCATCGAAAAACTATTACCTTTTCCTTTTTCTCTTCCATAACTTTGAATTTGAGGATACCTGTACATTTAAAATGGGTCCTCTTCTCTATTATTATAACGTATACTTTTGGAAAGCTCATATATATAGGAAAATGGAAGTTGACTTTATTGTCGAAGTAATAAAATTAATGATAGGTTCCTATTCTAGAAAAATCGCAAGCCATGTTTGTTGATAAGAGGCAGAAGTCTCGTCTTTTTTACCTTCAAAATTTTTGAATGAATGACAAAAGGCAGAAATTTTATCTTTCAGATATATAAAATTCGTTAATTAATTGTTATATTCAAAGTGTTTTAAAAAATAAGTACTCTTGAATCAGACTGAAATTGATTTGGAAAATGTGTATTATATTGATATGTAAGGAAAATGATTCAAGCCCCTTATAGAAATAAATTAGAGAGTGAATTACGAGAATTGAATACGTACTTAATCTAGCTAATCTTGGAATTCAGGATAGATGTTTAGGACATCCGATAATAATTTAATAGCTATTTGAAAATTTATATTGTAGGGTAAGAACTTCATAGGAAAGAATAGGTATTAGCATTGAGAATATTGCAAATGATACTGCAATTCAATTGTTTATACTTTTTTTCTATAAAATTACCTCCATTAGATCTTTGAGAATGGTTTTTATATGTTCTTGTTACTTCGAAAAGTGAATAACCCCTAAAATATTGCAACCACGCAAACACTCCGGACCTCTTAGAGTGAAAAACATACGCAGCCCCTTCAGGGCAGACGTTTATACGTCAGTTCCATGTTTGATTCCGACGCGCATATTACACGCTTACATGTATTCATTATCTCTTGCCTTTTTAATATCAAATATACCAGTTTTTTTATCTGAGATCTGTGTTTTACTGTGTTTAATGATCCCGGAAATAACAAATATTAAGTATCCCTACTGGAAATGGTTCATACGGCCCTGACTGTTTACTTCGAAGAAATTCTTGAAAGAGCCTCCCGAACATAGCAGGCCATACCCGAGACCGCTTTTAAACGGAGGTTCCAGTGTAATTAATTCAAACAAAATTTCTGGTTGAATCTAGTAAATATTTCATCTACTAAAATATTTGGTTAAAACAACTAAAAATTTGGTTGAATCAAACAAACCTTCTATTAAATCAACCAAATCGTTGGTTGGCCGTATAGCAATATATTTATTTGGTTGATTGAAACAAATATTTGTTGAACCGACCAAATTTTTTTCTGAGTGCACAACAAATCAGTAAGCCCTTGTGAGATGCATAAAATAATACTCAAATTCAAAAATTCAATTTAATTAAGACGCGGTCATAAAAAAACCTGCTCTACCGTTTTTTCGAGAAGTGCAAGCCTTTCTTTACCAGTTGGCAGATTGTCTCTAAATAATTATATTTCGATATTTCAATTTTTTACAGTTTCATTTGGTGGCATCTTTTGCTTGTTTGTGGGTGGCTCATTATTCAGCATCATCGAATTGATGTATACATGCTTCGTGGCAGTTTTAGGTTGTTTTTATTAATTACTGAACTCTTTTAAGTCCAGAACGAAGAAAAACACAGAAGTATTATTTACTAGAAAAAATTACAAAATTTACTCTATAGACTATACTGACAAGGAATTGAATAAATACGGCACTGTTTTTCGGCGAATTTCAATCTGGTATATTGTGTTATTTGTACCGCATTTTTTTATTCAAACTACTAATTTTACGTAATATATCGCAATTCACTAAGAAGGAATGTAACAAATATTTACAAAAAAAGTTTTTTGTGTTTAAAATTATATATGAATGAATATATATATTTTATAAATACAAGACACACTTTTTGTATTTTCATTCAATTAAGTACCATTTATGTTTGAATGATATGTCTTTTTTTGAGACCCCAAAACGTTTCATTATAATTATTACAAAATAAAAGCTTTTTTCACACACAGGATTTTTTATTTTAAGAATTCTAAAGACTTATTACTCCACTTAGAATTAGTTCCATTTCCTGAGTTTTCATCTACATTATTAATACTTAATATTTCACATTCGATTCTAGTTCCAAGGATCAGGGCGAATAAATAATTTATAATATAAAATCTGAAAATCAAAACGACTTATTAAGATTAATACAGTAATAATTTTTCACTTGTTCAAATTATAAAAATTGAAAAAATGCTTGATTTGTGTGTGCATACTTCTTTTAACAAATTCCCATGATGAATTATTTATGGTATACAGTTTGATTAATCTACTTTTGTACTATATGTTTTATTTACTATCAGTTAATCAGCATTTATTTTTCTGTCACGGACTCATTGATTCAATATGTTTCTCTACAAACCTTTTTCTAGAATTTATCACAGAATGAAGGTGATAAGGCCCTTGAAAATAAATAATATGGAAGACATTTTTAATATTATTATTATTTTTGTACAATTTTAGGGCTAATGAATTTTTCAAAAAAATGTAATGTTAAAAATAGTGTGAAAAGAAAATGTACGTGTCATATAAAAAATCGTTTGCAAGTGAAGGAGGTAAGTAATTTGAAAAAATATAGTAATTAGAAAAAAATACTTGTACAATATTTGTATAATCATAACTGTCAGATTTGCGTAAGGAGAAAATATATGCGTGGAATAAAGATATGCATGAAAAAGAATCGGAAGAAAAACGTTTTGAAAATCTTTCCTACTTATTCAAACACTATATGACAAACAGCAGCATGCATGGCCTAAGATATATTATAGACCCAGAATTATACAGTGTGGAAAGAGTTTTTTGGTTCCTTTTCTTTATAATGTCAATAACGTATACAGCTTATGTCATCTGCACAGTCTCCACTGGACTTAGAGTAAGAAATCAATTCAACATGAGATAAAATAATATAATATTAATAATGTTATACAAGTGTTAAAAAAATGTTTAAAAAATATGAGCTGAATACACAGATAGTGACAATAACTTCTATTAAATATTGCATAACCGTCACGCAAATATTATACGTGTAATACATAACTGTCAAATAAAATTTATATAATTGTTACATAACTGTCATAAAATGGTTGCGTAACTGTTGTACAAAAGTCATTGTCACGCAAATATTACATGCATGGTATATACCTGTTATAAACCTGTTATATAACGGTTATACAATTGTTACATGACTTACATAACTACTACATAGCTGTTACATGACTTTCATGTGTTGAACAAATGTTTCATAAATTTATCTTGATTTTAGTCCGCACCTACACAAGTCGTGATTTAATCTACAAATTCTAGAGTGTCCAATTTGCCCTTCCCAAGTGTTACAATTTGTCCACGAGATCGAGTTGACTGGACAAAAGTATTAAAAATGAAAAAGGAATTAATTTCTGCTACTTATTCTAATTCAACTCGTATATTTAGAAAATTATTAACAATCTTATCCAGTCTGTCTTTCGCGAGATTTAACTAAGTTTCGTTTTTAAAACATGAGCCTCTAGATCGCCTTGACCGTTAGTAATGAAAAAAATAAAATGTCTATAATTAATAAGAAAAACAATGTACAGTAACATAATTGCTTCCCTTTATTCGTATAGATGTTAACATTACAGACGTTTTACTAAAAGTTTCTCCGAGTTGCAAAGATATATTCTCGTCTTGATGGTGGCGTTATGAAAATAAAAGTTGCTGTGAAATTTTCCACGTTCAAAAAACAAAGCATGGTTACTGTTACGCTTTTAATTCGGCGACCTCAGAAAAATGGGGATTGTCCACGAAAAGATTGTTGAGAACACCCGGATATGGCGCTCGAAGTGGACTGAAAGTTACTCTTCAATTGGATAAAATTACTCCACCTCCTTCACGTATTTATAATCTGACTGGGAAATTTATTTCACTCTTAATTTAATATCTTATTGAAATTAGAATATTCTTCTTCCAGATTATGCTGTAGCATTGAGAAAAAGAGCAGTACTCACTGAACATCAAGAAATACAAGGTAAAGTTTCAAAATGAAGATTTAGATTCATAGAAGTTTGAAGTTTAGTTTTATACCTTTTCGAGAATATTAAACATTTTTTTATCTAGACTTGATTCATGGAGCTACTCTGTTTGTTCAACTACTGAATTTCTGGGCAAGTTGGGGTCAAGCTATCGCAGCAGGAATGTCGTACGGTGTAAATGTAGAGTGCACTTCCGGTTATGCTGCGTTTTGAATCTGAGTCCAGACAAAATTCCTTGTAAATACAACAAAGAAGATGTTTACCACCTTCATCAAAAAGTTTTAGGACTTTATTTTTAAAATCAAAAATACAAGTTTATTCATCATAATCGATAT
>JAUMHM010000079.1:15465675-15476894 GCA_032362435.1 Melikaiella ostensackeni
ATCCGTCCACTCAAGACGTCGACCGTCTCGCCGATTCGTCATCGTGTCTCCATCCAAAGCTAAAATCGATGTAGTTGGATTTGATATCTAATCAGGTGTCAGTTTTTCAAAAGTTTGAAGTAGTGTCTTTTTTATTTAATCTACGAGATCCTAAGAACTTCTTATTTTAAATCTTGTGGTTAAAAATTTAGCGTGGTCCAATTGAAATCAATTAAAGTGATAGCGTGGCTGATTCTATGTGCATTGTGAGAAGGAATGTATAATTCATATAGATGTATGTAATATGCAGGATGGCCACTGACCGAAAAAAACCGAAAATTAGCTTGGAATTTTAAGCACCGGGAAATAGCCGAGAATTTTTTTGAAAACCGGTAATTTTTTATATTTGTTTTTCATTTTGAAATAAATATTGGCTCGCTCTTCGAAAAAATGGGGTTTGAATTGTGCTTAGTGTTACCAACCATCTCCCTCAAAACATCCACGATCAATTTATGTATTTTAAGATTTTAAATTTCATGTTTCGTTCGAAAATGAATATTCCTTTTATAATTTATATTTGAGAATTTAAAGCATGGTTTAATGGGTCGCTCAAATACTAAAATTCCTTTGAGATTTCAGAACAAAAAGTTCCTTCTTAGATATTCAACTTAGTAATTATATAAATTTATTTAATATAATTAATTTGTGATAAATGGCATAATAAAGTTATAATTTATGGATACTTTAAATGTTTGGTAAATAAATATTTTTATGCTGAAATAACATCAGTTGCTTCGTTGCGCAGAATTTTCACTGTGGTTTATTTTGTACTACTTAAATTAGTAGCCTTCCAATCACTTTTACAGTAATTTACATGATATATTTTACCTTTTAGTTCTAAAATGTTTAATCCTTTTCAAAATTCATATGATAAAGTAATCAGTTGTATATGATTAATATTAAAAAGCACCGGCAAGTAGATTTGACATATTGCATCATGAACATTCATTTTTGTTAATAGGTTCAATATTTGCAATACAATAAAATTAGGTATCATCTGAGCCACTATGAAGACTTTGAAAAATGATGAAAATTGATACTTATTACATATTCAGACCCATAAACATGTGAAGGAGGTATAAAAAAGCATTTTTAACATTAATAACTCCTTTCGTTTTCAAGAAAAAAAAACGTTTTATTAGTGTTAGTTAAAAAGAGAACCGATGGTCATATTATATGTATGTAAACAATATCCAGGTGGCTTATAGTTTATTTCCTGATTCACGTTTTACGTTCTTTACGACCACATGTTGGTACCAAGTCGG
This sequence comes from Melikaiella ostensackeni, assembly GCA_032362435.1. Classification (NCBI taxonomy): domain Eukaryota; kingdom Metazoa; phylum Arthropoda; class Insecta; order Hymenoptera; family Cynipidae; genus Melikaiella; species Melikaiella ostensackeni. The sequence continues at coordinate 15,466,980 of JAUMHM010000079.1, forward strand.
GACAGGTTCCAATGTTGCATCGAGGTTTGTCCATTACGCAAGGACGATCATCAGGGCAAGCTGGAGCATCCTTACAAGATTTGCCTGGAAGATGTATGTAGTCGTCTTTTTCATTAGCTGCCAGAGTCATCGAAATAGCGACAGTGCACACAAGCAAAGCTAATAATATCGCTTTACCCATTTTTGGGTGTTTTTTGTATTCTGAAACTGAAAAATGTATACAATGCGAGAAAGTTGTGTTATCCCATATAGTTCAGTCAAATTAGGATTACTGCTTGAACTTAATAGCAGCTTTGAGATTTTTTTAAAGGTTTAGATGGATTTCCTACTGAAATCCAAAAAAATTCGATGCTAATTTGTTTCAATGTTTTTTGTTTTAACAATAAAAGAACAATTCCAGCACTTTTTTAACACGTTTGCTTGGCTTTTTCCTTCCGGTTGATAGAAAGATGAAAAGTATACAAGATATTTTTTGGAGCATAAAATAATCTTGAAAATTACCCCTGAGCGTACTCTCTGCGAGGAATAGTTTACAAGATATAAATTTGTTAATTAATGTTCCGTGTTTTTCACGGAAGTTGAAACGTCGAAGAATTTTCATTATTACAAAAATATTATATTCAAAACAAAAATTTGGTTTTTTAGACCCCTATGCTCGAAGCTTTTCTTTTAGTCCGATTTTCTTCGGGGATGGCTCAAATGGAAGCTCTTGTCATTTCGAATTGAGATGAAAAATTTAATTTGCTATGTTATAGTTTTCTTTTTTTGCTACAGTACCGGCCAGAATTGTCAGTCCACTAAAAAAATCGTATTGAAAACACGCCTCTCTTTTTTCGTGGATATTTCAGTGAGGAATAGTGCTAGAGAGATTTAAAAAAAACAGTGTGAAAGCTTATTAAATTACGCGTAAAATGACCCCTAGTGGAAGTATTTTTGATGAATAGAGATCGATTTAACGTGTGAAAAAGACCGACCAATTTTCTCATTTTTGCAAATTTTCATTGTCCAAAGTCAGCTCTCTGCATGCTCTAAGTGAGGTTGGAGAAAATATTGAAATTCATATATAATATAGCTTGGAATCTTCCCTTTAAAACTAAACCAAGAAGCTTAAAAAATATTCAATCGTTCTCCAGATATGATTAAATTTATAAGGTCTTGAACGTTCGACTTGGAAGCCGTCACTCAAGCGAGTCGGCCGCCTCCCACCTCGCATCCAGGACCGAATAGGCGCTTGGCGCCTCACGGGGCCCCACCGTTCGAGACTTTTGTTTCTCTTAATGAAATAAAACTCAAGGCTATAATAATTTTTTAACGCTAATTTTTGACGCAAAAAGTTAATTGCAAAAATATCAATAATTATAAATAATACAACAGATTTATAAAAAGATTTTTTATTTTACTCTAAAGTCAAACCATTTTTTATATATTTTAAACCGGTAAATTATATATAATAAATTATTTATTACTCATTAATTGAGCTCAATGTAAAATTTTAAAGCAAGCAATTTCATTTTATTTTACCTTAAACTTACAAGTCCAAGCCATTTTGTAAATATTTTTTAAATGTATGGGGGATTTGATAAATTATTTAATCTTTATAAATCAAAATTGAATGCAAATTTGCAATTGAAAGTAAGTTGAAATAATTTTTCATCATAAAAAATTTTTCAGCAAGCAGTTTCAATTTATTTATCTTTTTATTTTAAATCAATTAACAAATGGTAACTTATATGATGTTTATTAATTAATCCTAAATTAAAATTTGTAAATGAGAGTGAAATGTATACTAGTTTAATTAATTATTTTTAGTTTCAATTTCGTCCCCCGAAATTCTTTTTATAAATCTGTTGCATTATCTAGAATTATTAATATTTTTGCAATTAATTTCAAGCGTTAACAAATTAGTATAGCCTTGAGCTTTATTTCATTAAGAGAAACAAAAGTCTCGAACAATGAGGCCCTGTGAGGCGCCAAGCGCCTATTCGGTCCTGGTTGCGAGGCGAGAGGCGGCCGACATGCTTGAGTGGCGGCTCACAAGTCGAACGTTCAGGACTTTATAAATTTAACATATCTTGATAAAGACTGAATATTTTTCAAGTTACTTGGTCTAGTCTTAAAGGGGAGAACAATTTGTATCATGGAAATTTGGAAAAATGAGAAAATTGATCGGTCTTTCTCACACGTTAACTCGATCTCTATTTATCAAAAATACTTCCACCAGGCGTCATTTTACGCGAAATTTAATAAGCTTTCCCACTTTTTTTTAAATCTCTCTAGCTCTATTCCTCACTGAAATATCCACGAAAAAAGAGAAGCATGTTTTTAATACGATTTTTTTTAGTGGACTGACAATTCTGGCCAGTACTTATAAGTGCTTAAAAAAAGAGAAAAATGAGAAAAATTTGGGTCATTCAGACCCCTATGCTGAATGCTTTTCTTTTATTCTGATTTTCTTCGGGGATGGCTCAAATTGAAGTACGTGACATGTAGAATTGTGATTGAAATCTAAAATTTGCTATGTCATAGTTTTCTTTTCTTGATATAAGTGGTTAAAAATAAGAAAAAAGGGGAAAATTTAGTTTTTTCAGAACCCCATGCTGGATGTATTTCGTTTAATCAAAAATGTTTAAAACATTTTTTCTTAATTTTGTTGCAAGTGGATTGAAGAAAGGCGCCATTAACTTTTTGGAGATGAAAAAGATTTTTTACTTAAAATTTTTGAAGATAACCAAAAAATTGAACGTTAGCAATATTTAAACGTTATATAATTTTTTGTAAAGGTCTTACTAATGATGGTGCATTTTTCTAATTGAAACTAAAGCAATTTTATGAAAAATATTCAAAACATTTTAGAACAAATAATTTTGGTTGATATTTACAAAAGCTATAACTTGGTGTATAAGGTAGTAAGCTTTGACTCTAGTTGATAGTCTAGTTGGTGTTGACCAGGGTGCAAACATAAAGTAAAAGATGGACAGTTGAAGAAATCACAACGTGTGTTGATTACCGGACGAGCCAGTTCACCAGTAATCGACACACGTTGTGATTTAAATCAAACTTTTCATCTGTTATTTCCAGTTGATAGTGTTCAAATTAATTCTGAAGTTGTTCAGAGCCCAACAAACTGCAGCGTAACATTTTTTGAAAAATAAAATAAAATAAAAAAGTATGAATGATACTGGCACAACTTTTAAGAATGTTGAATTTACCTGTTATTGATTCAATCCAAATTTAAAAACAAAATGATATATAACATTCAATGAAATCTATCATTTCAACATTCGGAAATCCAGTATCTTTATTGAATTAACAAATTATAAAGAGCTATTGAGAGCCCGCCTCAAATAACCAATTACAGGATTATACTGCACATTACAATAAATTGAATAATTTCTTATTGAAGCTGTAGATTAAGTAGAAAATTTTTTAATTATTGGCATTTGAAAATGAATAATTTACAATGTTGTGAAATCTTCAAGATTCTAAAACTTGATTTCAAATGCAAGCTTTAATAATAGTTGAACGATTTTGAACCGAAATTGTTCCAAATCGATTAGTTTCAAATTTAATTATTAAAAAATTTTAATTCAAAAAGCGTTAATAGTTGAGTTCATTTTAAGTTGTAAGAGTTTAAAATTAAATAATTTAACATATTCAAAGCATTCGAAAGTTTGAATCTTCGACATTGTTTCGAAATCCGCAAGAGAATACCTATTAAAAAGGTGAACCTTATCAAAATGGCGACCTTTTTTCTGAAAATCGATGATTTTTTTTTAATATGCGTGATAAGGAAAATAGTCCAAAGTCAAAATTGTTCCTTTCGAGGAGTGCTGCAAAATGTTCTTTTCCAGTTTTTCGATATTTTTTACCGTTTCTTAAGTATTTTCAAAACAAAATTTAATGCAAAAAATCGAAAAACTGAAAATGAACTTTTTTTAGAACTCTTCGAACGAAACAATTATTTTGCTTTTGAACGTTTTTTCGTATCTCTCATATTGAAAAAAATATTTTTTCAGAAAAACGGTCGCTATTTCGTTCAATTATCAACTCTCAAACTTATTTTTTGCGGATTTCGAAACAATGAGAAATCCCCCGTAAAAATCAAGAGGAAAAAGTTAATTATCTTCATTAGTACGGACCTATAGTTTATGCGAAGCGCATAATCGCATAATGTTTAAAAATTAAGTATAACTCAGAATTTTCAGGTTATATAAAGTTTCCATGACAAATATACTCAATTTGACGTCGCAGTGAAACGTATAATTTTATTTTCCTCTTATAATTTTGCAATTTTTCCGTAATAGCGCATAATTTCTTATTTTTGTGAAATATATATGAAAAATGTTGCGAAAAATGTATTTTTGAATATTTACATGTGTAAAAATTCGTCGTAAATTTTCATTTTGAACTTCGCGCAACCTCCTTGGGTTTTACGTAGGTTTTCCAAGAGGTCCTTGTTTTGGATCGTTCATATATTACGTAACACGTTTTTCGTTTGTTTATATCGTTGTGTCCTTTTCAATTTCGCGGCAATTTCATTCTAGTCTTTATTTAAACAAAAGAAAAATGCGTTACGTAATATGTGAACGGTCCCTTTCATGTGTCAAAAATAAAATACGTTTACTAAGTCGGAGTACAAATACACCGATTAATCGAATCATTTGAGTCGAGCAAATAAAATTGTAGTTTGGCATTTGAAATAAGTACAACAAAAATGGTTGAAATCAGTTAATGTCTTTTGTTCGGTTTTTGAAAAAAAAGATTTCCGTATATTTTTATTGTCGTTGAGTTCTAAAAACTATAGCCATTGTAGTAAATTTTTAGTAAGTAAATTTTTTTGTGGTGAACAACTATAATTTGTTCATGTCAAATCTCTGCAGTTTGAATCGAATAAAAATGTCATTATTTTGTTATGTGGGAAAAAATTTTCGTCGTTTTTAAAAGCGTTCAAACAGTTTAAAAATGTCAATATTCACGCTTTGGAACCGCTTTAAAAAGTATGACCTTTTTTTACACTAACAAAATACATGTTTTTCGATTCAAACTGAAGAAATTTTAAATTCAACATGTACAAATTTTATTTAAAAATTTGCAATTAACTAAATTGAAAAACGTGATTTTTGATGTTTTCAAAAAATTGTATCTTGCACAACCATTTTTTTTAAATTTTTTGTTTTTATTGTTGTCCAATTCTGAAAACTGTAGCCAAAAATTATTCATTATAATTTTTTAGCCTGTAGAATAAATTTTATGAATGTTTAAATTCAAAACCCAAACAGAAGGCATTAACCATTTTTCTTTTCCTTTTTCGGATGCCAAGCCACGTGAAAATTGCATCCAATGCCTTAAAATTCTATTTATTTATACAACGCATAACTCGATTTTTCGTCGCGTAATTTTGCATAATCATGAGTTTTTCAGCGCATAATGCAGACATTTTCAACTTCAGAAAATATTGTTCATATTCATTAGGTATTTTGTAAAAAACGGGTTTTCCCCAAAAAATTCTCTCCCTTGTTTAAAACAAAATTTGAAAAAAATTTTGTCATCCGATCCTAAAACTTTTATCGGGTCACAAAGAATACACACAAATTTTCATGCTTTCATAATAATTTGAGCCAAAGTTAAAAAGTTTTTTATTTTGAAAATAGTTCAAATTAGAAATTCTTCCCAATCAATAATAATTCAAATGGACAAGTTTTAATTTTAGAAAATAATAATGTTAAAACTAAACAATGGAACAGAAAATTTAAGAAAAATTTATTTTAAAGTATTTCAATTTACAACATACCAGAACTTTAAAGCTATGACAATTTCTACAGTCCAACGGAAAAACCTAGTGAGTGACATTTGCCATAGAGGTTATTTTCCCACGCAGATATGCCTGAAAATAATCACTATGGCAAATGTCGCTTACTAGGTTTTTCCGTTGGACAGCAAATTAGATAACCTTTAAATTAACAAAATTCAAAAGTTTGGGCAACATAAGTTCAAAATAAATGTAAACTATAAACTTGTCTCATTTGAAAATAATGCAAGCTGGCAAGTTTGAAATTTTAGAAAGGAACGTTTTAAAGCCATGGAATCCTTCAATTTGAAAATAATTAAGATACTGTTTGTGGATTTGGAATTCATTAAATTAGATTTTAATAATTGAAAATGAACTCCAATCTGAATTCTGAAGATCTTACTTTTTCAAAGACTGTTTCGCCATCTTTAAAAGTGATTCAAATTAGAGTTTAATTGTTTTAATTTTATGTGATTATTCTTCTTTGATGAAATTTTTTTCCCCTCAAAAGTCTCTTATTTTTGTGAAATGGGACAGTCAGCGTGAGGTCTAGAATTAAAAAAAAAAATTCCTGTAAAGAGCCTGGAATTTTGAAATCGGAGTTCTGTATTAAAACCGGTTATTTGTTCTCTCAATTTTCTGAATATGCAACAAAATTGTTGAATGGTTTAAACTATAAGTATTGATGTATACATTATAACAGATTTGAATCATTGCTTTTGAAACTTATTATTTAATTTATTGTCTAGGTAGTTGGATTTTAAAATACAATCACTGATTTTACTTACCAGAAACCCAAAATATATTCTGTGGAGCTGGAGCTCTTACTTCAACGAGCGTTGTTTTTTAAATGAATTCTCCGGCATTAAAACCACACGCTTTTATTCTGTTTTTAGTTGTATTATCTTAATCACTTCATTTGCGCGTAGTTAAGAATCATTAGTCATTCACAAACTCGATTCGCCCGACATGCTCTGATGAATCGCGAAGGGCATGCGTTATACAAGATTACGTGGGATGTCGTTCCTCTCTGCATTAAATAATGTGCTGGTACTTTCGACTCAAGGCTAAAACTTTGCTTGAGTTGAAGTAATTTTAAGTATATGAGACATTATTCATTATTATTGATGCTGCTGATTACATATTTTTTTTCGTTGATATATCCATTTCAGGACTGACAATAAATTAAGAGTTTGCTCTAGTAACTTACCGACTTTCACTTAAATAGGTACAGACTTCTATTTTTAATTATATTCTGCCTTACAAAAACAGTCATTCTATAAAATTTAAACGTGTGTTTTAATTCTTATGCCTTCTTCATTGATGTAATCAAAAAAGGAAGCTTTGTTATTTACTAAAAATATATCCATGATAATTTTAAATTAGAAATAGAGAATCTTCAATACCGTGACTCTGAATAATTAATTGAATTCTTCTGATTTTTTTTTCAGTTGCAAGTTGCAGCTCTCTCATCCCTGCGATCCGAAGTGGCGGAATTGAATTCAAGACTCTTGGTGGCAACTCGTGCAAGAGAGGCCGCAGAAACAGCTGTGATTAGAGCAGAAACTCAGGCTGCGAGGGCGGAACAAAGGGCAGAACAGCAAAATTCTAGACACGAGGAAAGACTGACTGAACTTCATTCAGTGATAGCTGAACTTGGTAGACAGTTGGAAAGACAACGAGCAAACGTTATTGCCGAAGAAGATGAATCTGGTAAGAATAAACTAAGCAACAATAAAAAATATTTTAATAGTCTCAAACTTGATAATTTTTCTGAAGTCGAAACGAGTAGAGATGCAGAAGGTTCAATCACAAATCCAGTAGAAGAGAGCGAAGGTTTCATTCAAGGAGATGGAGACATAACTTTGGGAGATGCAGATTCCAGTGGGTACGAAGAAGTCGGAACAAGGCCCAATGAAGTATTTATATTTGATTTATTGTTTTAAAACCCCATGAAGAATATAAGCATAATCTATTAAAATAAATTTTAACTTTCAGGGAAGGGAGCAGCTGGACAGTCCTGCAGCGTTGCCAACGCCTGAGCCAACTCAGCAAGCAATTTCCTATCAAAGTGTGGCTGTTGCGGCTCTCCAAGATGAAGTCACAGCTCTTCGATCAGAAATCTCCACCTTGCAAACTCAACTCGCTCAGTGCAGGAATCAGTCGCATGGACAGAGTTCGATTCAACCCACTTGCAGTGATTCTCCTCGTCGAGACTTCAGGGTAAGAAACTGTTTTTTTCTTTAAACTTACAAAAATATTCTTTTTTATAACACATTCACGGAATTTTTTATTTTGGAGGCTTGTATAGCGTGTGGCAAGTGGTCAATTCTTGAGAGGTGCGGAAAAGTACATTTTTCCGTACTGTTGCGCATGTGCTCTTCGATTCAAAGTTACTTTTTCTCATACGGGTTGTAAGTTGGCGTCAAAGGACAGCGGACGAAGTTTGTTTTTATTATTTCTCAAATCAAACATTCCATGCATTTGTTACAATAAATATCGTGTGTGAGAAATACGGAAAGTGCAGTTCTGACTCGTGTGAATTTGTGGCAATCGTCCAGAACTATCTACTTTCTGTACTTTCTACACAGTATACTATCATGAAAGCTTTCAAACACCGATTTCTTTCTATCGAAGCAGACTAGAGGAAATCTTAGTTCACCTGAACCTCTAACAGCGCCGTGTTCTCCACTTTTACCACCCTTGCATACACCACCTACGTCTAAAAGCGTTACACGAGAAGAAGCGCCTGTTTTGAAGATGGCAGAAAGAGTGAGGCTTAGGAGAACTGACGAGAGGCACATCACTGGCCCCGATATTACCAATCTTGGGGTAAGAACGAGGAATTCATAAACTTAGGATATTGAGATCTTAATTCTTAATTTTTTTTTTTTTTAATTTCAATATAAAATTAAATAACAATCTTTTTTCATTTGTAAAAGTAGCTTTATAGTACTGGATTTATACTGATTTAAATCAAACTTCTTTTTATCATTTTCACTAAACTTGAGAAAATAAAATAGCTTTTATTCCAAATATTATTAGGTATGTTAAATATGCACTGAATTTTCAATATGAAGAGAAAAAAGAATTGTTTTAATTTTGATTCTAATTAATGCACTTTATGAACAAATTGAAGAATGATTATGTTTTCAGTATTATTGGTTTATTTCATTATTCGATGGTAATAATTAATATATTTTGACGCCTCCATTCAGTATGAACATTTACTGACAGCGCCGTGTGTACGATTATGCGCTATGTATAAACAAAGAGAATTATCTCATACACGGCGCTGACAGCAAATAGAATCATATTGATTGGAGACGTCGATTTAAGAATATTCTGTAATCATTTGTCAAAGCTTCTTGAATTAAACATTATTTATAATAAACTCGCGAAATGGTTTACGTATTTCGAATTTTTTATGTTAAGTTATTACAATTTAACCATTCACAGGCGGATAATAAATTTGAGTTATTTAAGTATTATGTAATGCTTTGCAAGGGTGTAGGGTTGGTTACTTTGAAAAATTTGAAATACTTGAATGGCTCCGTATGAAGAAAAATTATACATGGAAAAATCTAGAGATGCCTGGAAAAAACCTGGAATTATCAGGGAATTTTTTTCCAGGATTTAAGTAGACACCCTGGAGATTGACCGATTGCACGATTTTAAATTAGAATTATTTAAAATTTAACAATTTTATATTCAGACTTCAAAATCTAACGGTTTCAAATTTTAATTAAGAATTTTAAGTGGAACATTTTTATGAATATAGAATTTCGAATCGTAAGCCTTGTAATTTTTATTTACATACGTAGTTAAATTTGTATGCGCTTAAAACTCCTTATAAGTCATCCTATTTTCGTAGCTCTTTAAACATGACATTTTAATCTATTCATGTTTAAAGACTGACATTAAAACTAAAGTATTATGAATTACTTATTGGCGCAAGGAAGGCCGTTATGGCAACTGTTCTTACATGTATCATTTTTCTTTCTGCAAATACATTTTTTACAATAGAACATTGACGAACAGATGGTTTACAAATTTGGGTACGGGATGTTTAGGAGGAGAAGGAATAGGTTTTAGATCAATCTCACAACGTCGCTCCGACACTAGTC
>JAUMHM010000079.1:15493858-15503893 GCA_032362435.1 Melikaiella ostensackeni
ACGGTATGTTTGTGTGTCATTGTTATTTACCGGCAAGCGTGATAATCTCTTCCGAATAAAACATTTTATTTCAAAATGATTTTTGCAAATAGTTTCAATTTTTAATTTTTTTAAAGGTATTTTAAGAAGAAAAGGATTCCCACAAGCCGGAAGCCACAGTATAAATCGATTCTTGTACATCTCGGGATTCGGATAAAGAAAAAAGGACCTTCCTTGGATCGACAAGAAAGAACTACGCTCGTTCTACCTATATTTATCTGAGAACATTAGGGTGAACTTAAAATTTACATTTTGAATTTTCGACCGGCGAGTTCGTCAAATCGTTTTCTCAAGGAAACAAATGAATACGTGTTTTTTTATTTATGAAACAAATTATTTTTAGTCCTTTGTCTAACAACTTTTGTGTCTCATGAAATTTAACACGTAAACGTATGTTTTTTACTTCTGCGATTTTGGTCAAGAAATAATAAGTCAATTTATTTAATCTTTTATATACTTATTCCCTCACCAGACTGAATTCATTTCGTCAAATTTCTAGACATCAACAAAGTTATACAAAAATTTTATGCATCTCAAAATGTACATAAAATTCCAATATCTGGAGACTCCTTGTGAGCCTTGTGAGCCTCGGACAAGCCCGCCCCTCAAGACGTGGTCACCAAAGCCTTGGATATGGGCTTTCATTACTTCATTTACGCGAGGGCAGTCTTACACCAGACCCATGACTCGTTCAATGTATGGAAATGAAAAATTAGAAATAGAATCAGTGTGTGATTTAATGAATCTCCGATCTGGCGATATTTAGGGCTGCTATTCCCTCTGAGTCGACATAACCTCAAAGAGGCTTATTTACAACGACGCTCAGATTGATTCTAAAGTAAATTGACTTGAATGAAATTATTATAATTTTAGGAAATAAAAGATAATTAAAATAATAACAGGAACCTGTCACTAGAGCGCACACAGCTCTGACTCGTAACTCAGCTGTTCGCAGACAGGCAAATGAATGAGACAGCTCAAATCTCTAAATTTGAAACTAGTTTGTAGTGAATAAATTGAATTTAGCAGTTAATTGTGCGGGGAATCAAATACTCCTTCACAATATGTATTAAGTTTAATTTATTAATAAAAAATGAAAATTATTATCAGAAAAATTATGGAAAAATGTTCGTTGTCAAATACAAAAGACCTAAAACAAAAAATTAATTTTGTTCATTGGCATCCTACAAACAATTTAAGACCAAAATCAAAATAATCGACCTGGCCCTTTCTGCAAAATAATCGATTTTTCGGTTTAATTAAGTTTTAAGGAAAAAAATTGCCGAAAATATTATTATAACTTAAAATCATATTTTTCAAGTAATTTCTTATTATAATTTGAATATTAAAAACTGAAAAGTTCGAATCACTGACTGAAGTAACTTGAAGTTCCGGTATAGCTACTTTTTTATATACGGAAGCATCCGTTACATGTGTAAAAAATTATAAGTATTTCGAAAAATATATCAACGCTTTCATTTTTACTGTTCACAATATTGAAGAATTGACAGCTGCAAATCTATTAAATTAAATATTTTTCAATAAATAACATCATTTTAGAATATCAACATTCCAAATTAATAAATCTTCAATTGTAAATCTTAAAAATTGTCAAAATTCAAAATTTTTCAATTGTACATATTAAAAATTGAACTATTCGAGTGAAGAAGAAAACGTTCAAAATGACATACCTCTTAAATATACATATTGAAAATTTAGTAATTTTAAATTCTATATTTTCGAAATTCAAGAGTTTTCTATTTAGAATCTTCGAAATTTAAAAAATTTTGATTTTAGTTCTTCAAAATTGAAGAGTTTTTAATTTTAAAAATCTACAATTGAAAATTATGCAAGCTTTAAGTTTAAGATTTAAAAAATCTGTAATTTTTATGACTTGCATGACTTGCAATTGAAGATTTTTTAATTTTGAAAATCTAGAATTTGAAAATATGCAAGTTTAAAGTTTTAGAATCTTTGTTAATGTTATTGTTTTCATACCTTTTATTTTTAAATAATTGAATAAAGTTTCCAATTTTGTAGCCTACTGATTTTCCATATTTACCTAAAAAATGAAAAATTGGGCACTTGACACTAGGGTGGAGTAAAAATATTGCAATTAATCGAATCATTTGAGCCGACTAAAATATTATAGCAAATTTCTTGTAATTCCATTTCTTTGTGGTGAATAATTATACAAAATTTGAAGTAAAACAAAATTTTCACAAGTAACAATTTTTGGAAAATGCATGATAAAAAATGTGTCTTGAATTTAATTAATTTCCGATTTTTCCGAAAAAGTTGTACATATCGAGCTTGAAGATTCTTCAATTTGAATCGAAGAAACAAATCTTCATTTTATTGTTTTGAAAAAAGATTGTTCGTCATTTTCAAAGCGTTAAAATCACTTTAAAAATGCAGAATTAACGATTTTGAAACGCTTCAAGAAAATCATATAAAACTTTTCTTTATAAAAACAAAATAATGTCTTGTTTTTCGATTCCTACTAAAGAAATTTGAGGTTCGAAATGTACAATTTTGAAGAAAGAATGTGCAATTAAATTGAATAAAAAAATTTTTGGAATCTTCCATAGTTTGACCGGAAAATGAAATTTTTTATTTTCAATAACATTTTTCATGATTAAATCAGAAACAATACGTCTCATGAAAAAATTGTTCCTATCAGAATTGTAGATCTCTTTCAGGAGAACAATTTTTTTCCAAGATCTTTTTCGTATCTTGTATAGTCTTGCCGGGAAGTCGAATATTTTTAAGATGAACAATTTTTCTTCTCAACAATTTTTTTCGCATCTCGTATAGTTTTTCTGGGAAGTAGAATTTTTGTTTTTTAATAACGTTTTTCACGATTAAAACAAAAACTATGGTCTCATAAAAAAAATAGTTTCAACCAAATTTGTAGACCTTTTTGAAATGAACAATTTGCTTTCGGCATTTCACTTGCACATGCGCAGTAGTATCACGCGGTACTTGCACATGCGCAGTAATGGCATGCGGTACTTACACGTGTGCATCAATTACCTGCAGTAGTTACACATGCGCAGTAATTACATGCAGTGCTGACACGTCCGCAGTAATTACATGCGGTGCTCACACGCGCGTGATAATTGCACGCGGTACTCACACGTTCGCAATAATTCTGCCGTCCCAAATTCAAAAGTCGTATCTACATATTTTGTCTAAAATGAGTTATGATAATGGTCGTGTTTCTAATGGCCTGCAAAATCGTCCTGTACAACTAATAACTTACCTATATGTTGCGAAAATGCCTATTCTATGGAAAATATTTAAGTATCTTTCAAGGTCAAACGTTCGCGATAATATCTAATGTCGTATCTACTTGCGCATGCGCTGCGAGGAGATGGTTTACGTTCATAGGTTATGCTACCACAGTGGACAATATACAAATTTGTATAAGCGCAGTAGAAGCATAACATTCCTAACCCCCAAAAAATGCTTACGTATAAGTACATTTGTAGCAAAAATTTCAATCCCCTTGAATTGAAAAGATAAACAAATGAAAATTAGTTGAAGCATAACGTTGTTTTGTCTTTATTAACAGTCTTTACTTAATAACTTTGTCAAAATAAATTTATAAGTAGATACGACATTCTGACATATCACACGTCGATCACTGATATTATCGTAAGTGCAATTTCATACATAAAAAGCAAAAAATGTTAACTTTTTTTGCCCCAATAGGAAATTTAACGTTGAATTAGTCTAAAACATCCATTATTCACTCAACATTACGTTTATTCTTGTCAGCAAAACTTGAAACGCGTTTTCACGTCCTGCATAAAATTTCAGAAACTGTAGATAGGACTTTTGAATTTGGGACGGCAGTAATTGACGTGTACTTTATACCTATTCCAAACAGTTTTGAAATTAAAGTGGACAGATTCCATTGCTTGCTCGCTATAGAAGACTAATGCTTTCTGATTTGACAAGCAAATATCTTCGACATGATAGAATACCGCATGAATTTTAGGTGTTGTTGAAACTCACAAATGCAAGTAACGTTTTTTGAAGTCTGGATCGAGAAATTTACCGAAACAAGATTTTACAATTGAACGGAAATTGTCGAGTTCTTTGACAAACTTCACACAGTCGACAGGACATTACGCGCGCAAAATATCAATTTTTTTCAATAACCTTTTGCAGAAATTTCCATTAAATCATGTGCCACCATTGGTTACCTCGCGTTCAACGTTGCAATGGTACCTTCAAACTTGTTTAAGCAAATTGCAGACCATAACTGAGATACATTTTCGTAGTTTTCTTGAGAAGACTGTGCTAGACCAAGACTTTTAAGCCTCTTCATCCCAGAATCTGTGAATTCGTTTAGAGTCAACATCTTCTTTGTATTTCTGGCGAACACAGTAGAAATTTAGATCACCTTCAGTTGGTTGGATTGTTACGCAAAGCTTTAGGAAATCTCCATCACCATCGACGCCAAATTTCAAGTGCACTCGAGAAACCTGACGCTTCTTTTTGACATACTCAATTAAGCTATCTAAATTATTGCAATAGACAAAATTTTGTTTAGCATCTAAGGCATTGTTGGCTTTAAGATTTTGGAAATCGAACAACTTCACTTCCAAAAAATTGTCTATGCAGTGAATATCAATAGAAAATTCTTGCCTCAAGTTAGGCGAAATTACTTTCCTATTAGCACTTGCTACACGAATCATTGATGCGATTCCAATGGTTGTATTTTGAGTCAGGTTAAAGCTTGCCTGAATCTTCTGCACATCATTTATAGAAATAGTTGATTTTTCATCTATTTTTTCATTCTGGGGGTTGACGGAGATTTTCATAGACTTTTCAGCACGTTGTAAGAGAGCCATCGTACAACATTTTGTGCTTCTGTCTGCTTTTTTAATCAAAACAGAGGAAATAATTTGATCGATCTCTTTTGAAATCGATTGTTGCACCACCGACTTCAGATTTTCAAAGCGGGTGGAAGCGGTACACTTGTGAAATTTCCCTTCTGCGATTAATGTGAAGCAGCGATTGTAGAGTTTTCCAGGCTTCGACTTCTTGCAACGTCCATTATCAGCTACACGGTTATCTGCAAGGATTATTTTTATTCTCTCCGCCCTACTTTATTATTTATTCCTTATACATTGAAAGGATTTCTTTACACACCGTTAATTGGTTTCAAAATGTTAACACTAGCATGCCTTCGAAGGGTGGATACATTCCCTTCTGTAGAATGTTTGAATAATCGCCTTCTTATAAAGTGACAAATTTTACATTCACATGGACTAGTCGATCTGGTACCTAATTTTATCGCATAAAACTGAGATAAATTTGGCAGATCTATAGTCTTCAGAGAACCAGCTTTCTTTAATCGGTATAAATTTCTTAAACATACACTACAAATAGCATTTGGCAATCGTTCGCCAGAAAAACTATATTCAAAGATAAGTTTTATCATATCTTCAACTTTTCCCTTTGAAAATATCTTTACAAATTTATGAATGTTACATCGACTTTTCTTTTTTATACAAAACAAACAGACGTTCACACGATTTTCATCATGCGCTCCTTCCTGTTTTGCTAGATTTATATTCATTTCGAAATACAAACTCACTTTTAATGACAGATTTTTATTAAAACAACAATAACAATTGAACATCGCATAAAAAGTAAATATCTTCTTTATCAAATGAAGGTGATTAAAAGATGTCACTGAGGCGATTTTTATTTCAATTGTACAAGTTTGATGATTTATAAACGCGCAATCATAAGAAAATCGTGAATAATGGTCCCTAAAATTGATCAAATTCACCTTAACAATAATTTTTCGAGATTTTATATACATATTTTACGAAACCCTTTGAGTTCCAAAATATATCATTTAAAATTTGTTAACAATTTAAACGCAGTTTATCACATTTTATAAGCAAAAATTTTTCGTTTTGTATTTTAAAAAAATAATTAAAAAATGCAAAGACCTTTTAATTAAAGTTGATTCAGACACACCGTGGTCAGCGAAAGAATATGGCTCATTTGGAAACTTTCACTTTGAAAGTTTCAAAATGCGAAATTTATGATTAATGAAATTTTTAAGGTATTATGATCTCGCTGAACTTTGGCGCAAACCAAAACGTTAGCTGCTAAGTTCAAGACATCCCCGATTTTTGAATTGTGGCAACGCTGTCGTGCGTTCTATCTCTTCTTGTCCGAGACAGGAAGTTAGTTTCGATTGGAGACGATCTTTTGCACACTTTCGCCCCCTACTCTTGAGCCGAGGCACCCGTTTTTGCGCACGTGCACCGTGTGCAACACTCAGTCCAGCGCCCAGCTCGAAATTAGTTGTCTGCTCCAATCTGCTCATTTTTTATGCTTGCGTATGTCTGATACCCACTTCCCCTCTTAAAATAGAAAACATACCCATTTCCCACTCTCAAAAAAATAAATTATACCACGAGCAGACAACTAATTTTCAGCTGGAAGCCGCGCGCGCACACGGGTACTTGGACTTGGGCTAAAGAATAGGGGGGTGAAGGTGTACAAACGATCGGCTCGTGTTTCGATTATTCCTAGAGACCTAACCTAATTCAGTGAAAGTCAGTGTCAGTATGTCCGCTCGCGATACCGTAATGCACTGCATGTGCGCACACATCGAGTTACTAGAATTTATCTCGTTGCCAAGTGTGCGCATTTGATACAACACTTTTGTTAATCAATTTTTCATAATTACTGTGTAGTAAAATTTTGTGTTCAAAAAGGCTACTTACTAATTACCGCTTATTCTACAGGTGAAAAAAATTTCATGTAGATCCATAGGGTGGAAGTTGTGCAATTCAATAAAAACCACTCCTTACCATATACTCAATGTAAACTTTACGAATTTTTGTAGAAAAAACTGTGCAGTTAAAAAAAAATTTTGTTCAGGCAAAAATTCTTCGTTTGCTTTCTAGAATTCATATGATTTTTTTCATAAAAATCTATAGAAAAATCCACACCTTGACCATAATACCTTAACGAAACTAAAATGTTCATTTTCAACCAAATAGTTTTATTCTCTCCCAAAATGTTGAATTTTCAAGCCAAAAAGACGAATTTTCAACAAAAAAGTTAATTTACAACCAAATAAGTGAATTTTCAACCAAAGAGCAGTATTTTAATGAAAATTAATTTTTAACAATGTATTTAAACTTTCAACCAAGTACTTGAATTTTCAACCAACAAAGATGGTTTTTTAACCAAATAGTAAAATTTTCTACCAAAAAGATGAATTTTTAACAAAGAAGTTCAGCTTTCAACCAAGTAATTGAATTTTTGACCAAAAATATGACTTTTTAACAAAATAGTTGCATTTTCAACCAAATAATTAAATTTTCAATCAAACAGTAGAATTTTTAACCAAACGAGATGAATTCCAAACCTAATAGAACCCAATAAGAAAATTCAACTATTTTTATTTTGTAAGTTATTTATTTTCAAATGAAAAGTCTAGTATTATATTTTTGGTTCAGAATTAATCTTTTTTGGTTAAAAATTCTACTATTTAGTTGAGGATTCAACCATTTTTTTTTAAAATTCGTTTTTTTTTTAGTTGAAAATTACTTTTCTTAATTGAAAATATAATTAATCCATTCTATGATAATCCATTTGCTTGAAAGTTGAACTACTTTGTTAAAAATTATTTTATTGGTTTATAAGATTCAACTATTTTGTTGAAAATTCGTTCCTTTGTTGGTTGATAATTAATTTTTTAACTGAAAATTTGACTATTCCATTTTTTGTTGAAAATTGATCGTTTTTAGTTGAAAATTGAACTATTATATTTTTCATTGTGAATTTATCTTCTTTGGTTGAAAATTCAACTGTTTTCTAGAGAATTTGTCTTTTTGGCTGTTTGGTTAAAAATTAATCTGTTTTGGTTCAGGATTCAATTATTTTGTTGAAAATTCTTCTTTTTGGTTGAATTCAACTGTTAATGATTTAAAATTAAAATCTGTTTTGGTTGCAATATTAAAACTATTACGTTTTTAGTTGAGAATTCATCTTTTTTATTGAAAATTCAACTACATGGTAGAACGTTGAACTTCTTTGTTAAAAATTCATTTTTTGTCGAAGGTTTGTCTATTTTCTTAAACATTCGTCTTTTTGGATAGAAAATACGTCCTTTTGAATTAAAAATTCAACTGTCTTTTGAAAAATTCGTCTTCTGGTCTTGAATATTCAACTTTTCGTTTGAAAATGCAACTGTTCTTGGTTAAAGTTTAACCTTTTTCGTTAAAGAATTCAACTAATTGGTTGAAAATTCATCTTTCTTGGTAGAAAATTCAACTGACTCATAAAAAATTCGTCTTTTCAACTTGAAGATTCAACTATTTGTTTAAAAATGCAACTGTATGTGGTTGAAGTTTAATTTTCTTTGCTTAAAAATTCGACCATTTGATTGAAAATTCATCTCTTTTGGTAGAAAATTAATCTTTTTTACAAGAAACGGCAATCAGAAAATAACAATAAAATAATGAATAAAATATAAATAAGTTATGTACAAAATTTATAAAAAGTGTTTGAATTGAATGATTACCAATCATGATAAAAATTTTAAACTTTGGCACTTTTATTCGCATCTGTAATAACCTAACAAGGTTTTGTTAGTTCTGATTCAGATTATTCAATATTAAAACAGCTTTGACACTTTTTTAAAAGTAAGATTTAGTTTCAGAAATGAAAAAGCCTTCTTTAAATGTAAATTATACATTTTCCATCTTCCATTTCAGTTGAAAGTTTCAAAAAGTATAAGTTTCTGAAACGGCACATTGCTAACTGCCAGTCGGCGGTCAAACGTATTGTTTGGAATACTGGTTTTGTGCATTTTGCGGCCCTTCTTTCACCAACTCGAAAAGCGAGATTGTGGAACCGAACCACAGTTATAAAAAGTGCCCACATCATAAGGAAAAGTGTCGTGTATGACTCGGGGGAGATCTTTCCGAATTTCTGCGGCTCGGGAATGTTTTCATTCAATCGTACAGTCGAATGAAAAATCCTGGTCACTGAATCAAATTCCCGGTCATTTCCCGGTGAAAAAAATTCCCAACCTCTTCTCGGTTTTCCAGTCAGATAGACACCCTGGTTACTCGCAATGCAAGAAGGAAAGTAAAGAGTTCTAATTAATTGTAATCGACGGAAAGAATAATTAATTTTCTCGTGGACTCGACTTGTGTCTTTACAAATTACATTTGTTTTACTCGTATTTATGTGTCAGTGTGAGGAAAGATTATCTAATTAGTATGCGATTGGGACGTTTACTAAATTCTTGGTTCTTAGTAATTTCAAAAGCTTTACCAATTGGTGGCACTGCCATTGGTGGAACTGGTGGCCTAACAGCAGCAGAGATTACTGGTGGTGCTGCTATTGGTTGTATTGGCATCACTGCTGGTGGAGTACCTTAAAAACAAAAAAAAATTATTTAAAACATTTTTCAAAGCCCAAGAATCTTCAGTTACTCATAAAAAAATGAGAGCACGACTTACCGCCAGAGATGGCTTTTAAACTTTGCAACAGGACTGGTGGAAGAGCTGGTGGAATCGGAAAGCCCCGAAGTTTCAAATTTATCAATTTGCAGGCGATGCTAAATTCGTCGACATTCATTTTCCCGTCCGAGTCTGTATCGGAAAGCCCCCTGTGAATCAAATATTTTTATAAATAACAGGGTGACCAATCAAACTTTAAACAAAAATTCCAGGCTATTTCCCGGTTTCCCCGGTCAAAAATTATATTTTTCCCAGTTGACTTTAAAGCGCTTATAATGGTGATTATTCAATACTAATTGCTTTATTATACAAATTTTGAAAAAAATTAAACATTTTAGAACTCCAAGGTAAAATATAGAATTATTTTGGAATTTTTGGTGATCGAATTGGCTTTAGGGTCTAATAATTGAATACAATTTAAATTGCTTCAGACGTTTCGGCACACGATAGTGGCCCTCTTCAGTGAATTTTATTTCTG
>JAUMHM010000079.1:15503993-15519690 GCA_032362435.1 Melikaiella ostensackeni
TTTTAGCACTTAATGGTATGTTTTCTTCAAGGTCTCGTAAATCCAATTCAGAATTTTCTTCACTGAAACAACTCAAAATTATCATTTTTTTTCTTCAAAAGTTCCTTGTTCCTAGTCAGAACTCGGGCGGTCCAGGTCAAAGAGAAAACTCAAATTATCGATTTTGCTCATTTTCGGTTGTTTTGAAGTGTTTGAAGTACTTAATAGTAGTGTTAAACAATTTTGCAAAATTTTTATTTTTTCAAAAGTTATTAACAATTAAGAATTTAGGACCTTTTATTTTCAAGATTTTTAATCTTTGTATCTATTGGTCTTACAAAGAAATGTCCCGGTAAAAATTCACGGAGAACATATTGAATTTTAAGAAAAAAAAATTCACAAGTTGTAAGCTTTCAATTGTTTAAAAAAAAAAACAATTTTTCATTGTTGTTTTTCAGCCTGAAAGATATCATTGATTTCTTTCTTTTTCTTCTTAGCCATCTTAAGTTGACGTTAAAATATAAAAGTTGTGTTTTTTTATATTTTCGAGAAAAAAATGGTCAAAGTTTTTAACTCGGGGCGTTCCATGTCAAAGGCAAAACTCAAGTCATCGATTTAGCTCATTTTTGGTTGTTTTGTAGTGTTTGGAGTACTAAATAGTGGTGCCAAACAATTTTGCAAAATTTTCATTTTTTCAAAAGTTATTAACAATTGAAAATTTAGGACCTTTTGTTTTCAAGATTTTATATCTCTGCATCTATTGGTCTTTAAAAAAAATGTCTTATAAAGATTCATGCATGACATATTAGATTTTCAAGAAGTCAAAAAAACTTTGGAAATTATACATTTTTTATTGTTTTTTTCAAAAACAATTTTTATTTGTTATTTTTGCACCTGAAGGAAATTATCGTTTTTTTATTATTTTTTTTTTCAATAATAATATTGCAAGATTTTTCAAGTTTACATTTAAATATAAAATTTGTGTTTCTTGTCATTTTCGAGAAAAAAGACACCTGGAGTGTCAGGTGAAACACTCCAGGCAATAAGCCCCTTTAAACCATTAAGTATTCTCCGAAATAGTGAAATATACATCCGAAAAACTCTCTTTTCTACTTTTCATGAATGGCACTTATTTAACAGAAGCTTTCAATTCTATGTCTTAATATGAATTATATTTGAAAAGTGTGGCAGAATGTATAGTCAGCACTCTTCAATAACCGTTCTTCGTGCGCCCCAGCGCTCTAGTCAGAGAATTAAGCTTTGACAATTTTTTTCTCGAAAATAACAAAAAACACAACTTTTATATTGAAATTCCAATTAAAGAAGGCTTTAAATATCATTATTAAAAAAAATGATGATTTCCTTTAGGCTGAAAAAGAAAAATTTTTAATTGTTTTTTTAACGAACAATTGAATATATACAACTTGTGATTTTTTTTCAATGTTCTAGAAATTCAATGTGTTTTGCGTGAATTTTCATACATACATTTTTTTGAGACCAATAGATATAGAGATAAAAGATTTTGAAAACAAAAGGTTCTAAATTTTCAATTTTAATAACTTTTGAAGAATTGAAAATTCTGAAAATTCTTTTGGCACCACTGTTTAGTACCCTGAACTCTACAAAATAACTAAAAGTGATCAAAATCAATGACTTGAGTTTTTCCTTTGACATGGAACGCCCCACTATAATAATTCTTTTAGAAGATGCACTTTTCAAATTCAGGATTACAGATATCTCTTCCAAACTCCATTGTTCCAGATTATAATTTCAGTTCTTATATTTTCATTTTAAAACGTAAATTTTCCAAAAAATAAAATAAAAATAATTCATAATTCGCAGTGCAAAACTTGATTTAAATTTCTATATTACTGACAACATTCTTTTAATTCTCTCGACACTATTGAATTATAATAAAAATATAAAGAATCACAAACAGTTGGAATAATTTTTAAAATGATGTACTCTAATCAAAATATAAAAAATTCATATATATATATATATATATATATATACTATTATTTACATAATTTTAGGGTCCACTATTTTAAAAATTAATTTTTATCTACTTGCAAATGTTCTTTAAAAAAGTTTGTTTTATCAATAAATAAGAACGAATGAACATTGAAGAAATAAAAAGGCCGTTTTAACACTCAAAGGAATATTTTCTTCAACTTCTCTCAAATCCAATTCAGAATTAAATATAATATTGTTTCCGAAAATTTCCTCTTTCAAGACAGAAAAATTCCTTGTACCAGATCTGAATTATAATTTTTTCGAAAATTCTCTGATCCAATTCGGAATTAAATATATAATATTGCTTCGGAAAATTTACTTTTGTTTTATCAATAAATAAAAATGAATGGATATTACAGAAATAACAAGGCCGTTTTAACACTTAATGGAATATTTTCTTCATTGTCTCATTAATGCAATTCAGAATTAAATATAATATTGCTTCGGAAAAATTTCCTGTTTCAACTCAAGATTATCGTTTTTCTCGAAACTTTCCTATTGTAAATCAGAATTATACTTCTGTTTTAATCCACGTATAATTCAGAGTTATAATTCTCTTGAAAAATTCACTGAAACAACTCGAAATTATCATTTTTTTTCAAAATTTTTCTGTTCAAAGTCAAAACTTAAACACCTCTTTTAGAAAATTCTATTTTTAAATTCAGAATTACAGATATCTCTTCCAAAATTTCCTGTTCCAAATCATAACTACAGTTTATATATTTTTATTTCGAGAGGTAAATCTTTCAAAAATAAAAAATAATAAATAAATCATGATTCGCTGTATAAAACTTGATTTAAATTTCCACACTACTGACAACATTCTTCCAATTATTAAAAAGTATCTCGACACAAATAAAGTATAATCAAAATATAAAGAATCATAAGCTGTAGAAATAATTTTTGAAACGCTACGCTCCAAACAAAACATAAAAAAATCATATAGACGAATAGACGAATTTCAAACAAAAGTCTTAAATTTTTAACCAAGAAAGAATTTTCAGTCAAGAAACAAAAATTACAAATAAATTGTATAATTTTCTACAAAACAGTTGAATTTTCAAACCAGAAAGATGAATTTTCAACAAAATAGTTCAATTCTCAACCCAAACAGATGGATTTTCAACCAAACAGTTGCATTTTCAACAAAAAAGATTAATTTTTTACCAAAGTCGTTATATTTTTCACCAACAGAAATGAGATTTCTGCAAGAAGAGATGAATTTTGAAACTAAATACATAGACGAATTACGAACAAAACTGTTGAATTTTTAACCAAGAAAGAATTTCGAACCAAAAAGAAAAAAAGAATTCAATCAAATTGTTCAATTTTCTCAAAACAGTTGAATTTTCGAGCCAAAAATATGAATGTTAAACAAAAATGTTTGTTTTGGTACCAAATAGTTGAGTTTCCAATCCAAAAAGAAGAATTTTCAACAAAATAGTTGAATCCCCGACCAAAGCAGATTAATTTTCTACCAAACAGTTGCATTTTTAACCAAAACAGATTAATTTTCTACCAAACAGTTGCATTTTTAACCAAAAAAGATTAATTTTTTACTAAAATAGTTGAATTTTCAACCGTAAAGAAGAATTTCCAACAAAATAATTGAATGCTCAACCGAAACAGATTATTTTTCAAGCGAACAGTTTCATTTTTAATCAAAACAGATTAATTTTTTACCAAACAGTTGCATTTTTACCCAAAAAGAATTAATTTTCTACTGGAATAGTTGAATTTTCAACCGAAAAGAAGAATTTTCAACAAAATAGTTGAATGCTCAACCGAAACAGATTACTTTTCAAGCGAACAATTGCATTTTTAACCAAAACAGATTAATTTTCTACCAAATAGTTGCATTTTTAACCAAAAAAGATTATTTTTCTATCAGAATATTTGAATTTTCAACCGGAAGGAAGAATTTTCAACACAATAGTTGAATGCTGAACCGAAACAGATTATTTTTTAAGCGAACATTTGCATTTTTAACCAAAACAGTTTGATTTTCTACCAAACAGTTGCATTTTTAACCAAAAAAGATTAATTTTCTACTAAAGTAGATGAATTTTCAACCGAAAAGAAGAATTTCCAACAAAATAGTTGAATTCTCAACGGAAACAGATTATTTTTCAAACGGGCAGTTGTATTTTTAACCAAAAATATTAATTTTTTACGAAAAAATACGAACTTTTAAATAAACACATAAATTTGCAACCAAATAGTTGAATTTTCAGCCCACAAGTATGAATTTTCAACAAAACAGTTAGTCTTCTACCAAAGCCGAATTTTTTCCAAAACGCTTGAATTTTTTACCCAAAAATATGAATTCTTAACGTAAAATGTAATAGTTGATATTTGAACCAGAACAGATTTTAATTTCAAATCAAAAACAGTTGAAATTATTCAAGAAAGTCAAATTTTCAACCAAATAGTTGAATTCTCAACCGGAACAGGTTAATTTTCTATCAAAAAGTTGCATTTTTTACCAAAAAAGGTGAAATTTCTACCAAAAGTTATGAATTTTTGAACCAAAAACACGAATTTTGAACCGAGAAACATTTTTCAGTCAAGAAAGAGAAAATATTTCAACCAAATTGTTTTAGTTTCAAGCCAATAAGACGAATTTTCTGCACTAATTTTCAAATTAATTCCTTCAAATTTTTATGTTATTCATTTCAATGCTGTTTATCCTATAATCATTTTCTATATAATGATTTAACTGTTGAAAATTGAATTTTCACTTTCTTCGGTTTTCAAAAATTAGAAACTCAAGAAGAAAAAACAAATTTTGTATTGAAAATGTTATATTTACATAATTTGACAAATTTTGATAAAAATCTGTGTGGAATTCACATTTAAGGTAATGTTACACGCGCGCTATAGCGCGCGCATATTATGCTAGTGAAGTATAATCAAAATAAGAAGAATAATAAACAATAGAAATAATTTTTGAAATGCTACACTCGACACAAAATATAAAAATGTCGTATAAATACTATTATTTATATGATTATGGGGTTTACTATTATCAAGAATTGATTTTTTTCTACTTGCAAATGATTTTAAAAAATTTTTCTTTTGTCAATAAATAAGAATGTATGAACAATGAAGAAATTGCAAGGCCTTTTTAACATTTAATGGAAATTTTTATCCAAGCTCTCATATACATAATATTATTTATATAATTTTAGGGTCTACTACACTATCGACAGATAGTATCGGACCACTAACCGGGTGAACTTTTGAAAATTAGCCTTGACTTTCAAAGGTGATAGCACCGTCCAGAATATAGATAAACATATTTTTTCAATCCATCGTAAAGCCTATCAAATTCTGCGTTGAACGAGCGCTAGTTGGAGTAATTTGGCCTTGTGGGTGATGAATTATCATGTGAAAAAGACAAAAATAAAATTCCGATTTTAAAGCAATTTTGTACTTCAACTTTAACACTTAGAAGGAGCTAGCAAAATTAATTTATTAATTTGATATTTAACAAAATTAATCTTTAGGATTTTATCTTTTGTTTGAGCCATAAACTTCGAAAAATCTTTACGAATTCATCGAATAATAATATTTTTATGCGATCATGCTAAATTAAAAATACATTACCGCACCGTGTTTTGACGATACGGTAATGTATTTTAAATTTGGCAAGCTTGCACAAAAGAATTATTATTTCGTGAACCCGTGAAATTTTTTAAATATTTTATGGCTCAAATAAAAAGTAAAATCCGAAAGATGACTTTCGTAATACAAATTGTATTTACAAATTCATTTTACTAGCTCCTGCTAAGAGTTGAAGTTGAAATAAAAAATTCCTTAAAAATTGGAATTTTATTTTTATCTTTCTCACGTGATAATTCAATACCCACGAGTCCAAATTACTACAGCTAGAGTTCATTTAACGCAGAATTTGATAAGCTTTCCAACAGTTTCTTATGAATATTCTTTTCTATTTTCTCAACAGCACTATCACCTTTCAAAGTCAAGGCTAATTTTTATTAGGTTACCCGGTTAGTAGTTCAGTACCATCCGTCGGTAGTGCATTTTCAAGAATTAATTTTTTTGTCACTTGTAAATGATTTAAAAAAATGTTTCTTTCATCAATATATAAGAATGAATGAATATTGAAGAAATAACAAGGCCGCTTTGACACTTTATGGAATATTTTCTTTAAGGTCTCGTAAAGGCTGGACTAAAGGTCGTGGGACTCGCGAGAAAAGTGGATAAACTTCAAGAGATCACAACCAGATTAAAAAGTGAGAAAGGCAAATTTTATCCAATTCAAACAGACGTGACAAAAGAGGAAGAAATCCTGAGGGCTTTTCGATGGATCGAGAAGGAACTTGGGGGCGTCGATATCCTCGTTAACAACGCTGGAATTATTCTCAACGAACCTATTATTGGTAAATTGACGAGTCTGAATTTTAACGAGACTTCATTCAAGCACCAGAATCTCTAATTTGAATCTTGATTGCTTTGTAAACAATTTTTTGAAGGCCCTTACTCATTATTCCCTCCTTCAAATTTATATGAAAAAGTCTCTTCACGTATTTCTAAAAAAAATTAATTTGTATCAAACGATTCATTTGGTTTCAAAAAAGTACACTACCGACGGATAATTTCGGACCACTAACCGGCTGACCTATTAAAAATTAGCGTAGACTTTGAAAGATGATAGTGCCGCCCAGAATACAGATAAAAATATTTTCAAGAGACTGTTGGAAAGCTTATTAAATTCTGCGTTAAATAAGCCCTAATTAAGTAATTTGGTTTTGTGAGTATTGAATTATCACGTAAGAAGTTATGTATTTTAAATCTAGCATGCTCGCTCAACAAAATTATTATTTCATGAACCCGTGAAGATTTTTCAATGTTTAATGACTCAAATGAAAGACGAAATCCTGAGGATTAATTTTGTGAAATATCGAATTTATAAATTTATTTTCCTAGCCCCTGCCAAGAGTTGAAATTGAAGTACAAAATTGCTTCAAAATCGGAATTTTATTTTTGTATTTCTCACGTGACAATTCAGAACCCACAAGATCAAATTACATCAACTAGGGCTTAGTTAATGAAAAATTTTACAATCTTTTCAATGGTCATTCAAAAATATTTTTATCCATACCCTGGACGGCGCTATCACCTTTCAAATGCAAGGCTAATTTTCAAAAGGTCACCCGGTTCGTGGTCCGACACTATCCGTCGCTTGTGTAAGTATGTTGATTAGCCTCTATTGACTTTAATTAATGGCTGTCGGAAGAAATTAACAATTATAATTTTACTATTTTTATAGTTGTTTTTTAAGCTTCCTGAAACTTATTGACAAAAACAGAATGAGACTATGAATCAGAAATTCTGTTTGCTTGTCGTTTCCATCATATGAATTTATTATAATCTTTCTATGCATTTTTCAGTAGACGCAACAGTCGAAAAATTTGACTAGTAATGAAAAACACTAAATGTAAAAATCGGTTTAAAATTTGGTAATTCTGTTAAGGGAACGTCCATTAATTATGTACGGCTTTTAGGGGGGGGGGGACAAGAAAAATCTTATGTATCTTTACGTAGGAGGGGAGGGGGCGTTCAAAAAGGATTTTTCAGTCAAGAAAGAAAACAGATTTTAACCGAGTTGTTAAATTTTCAAGCCGAAAAAGAATGAATTTGCTAGAAAACAGTCGAATTTTCAGCACAAAAGTTAATTTTCTATCAAAAAGTTAATTTTTCTGTTAAAATAGTTAAGTCCTCAACCAAAACAGGTTAATTTCGTCTATTAGGCTTCCTCTTTCTAATTATTTTTTTAAGATGCTAATTAGAACCTGTTTTGGCTGTTGAAATATAGCATTCCAATTTCAAAATTGTGTAATTTAGACTTGAGGGCACTTGGAAGTGAAGAATTGGAAATTGATACTTTTAATATTGTACAATAATTTTAAATTGAGAGCCCAGATGATTAAACAATTTCCAATTGAAAACGTTAAAAATTCAATAATATGGTTTCAAAATTTGAAGTAGACCAATTTCCAATTTTATTTGCGCGAATATCTTCAGATTGTACAATTTTTTTCCAAATTGAAAGCTCTAATAGTTAAACAATTTTACGTTGAGAACTTTTCCAATCGAATAGTTTTAAATATTAAAAATGTTGCGAAGACAATTTTATTTTTAATTCTTCCAAAATTGTTCAATTTTAAATTGAAAACCTTAATAGTCAATTTTAAGTTTGAAGCGTTCAAAAGTTAATAATTTCAACTCAAAATCAATTATAATTAAGAATTCTTATATAAAAGCCTCTAAAAATGTAATAAATTTAAATTTTATACTTTCAAAGTAGAAGTCATAAAATTGGACAATTTTTGTTTTCTCTCCTACAAAATTGAATAATAATTTTAGTACATTTTCAAAATGGAAACGCTTGAGAGAGAACATTTTTAATTATTAGAATAAAAAATTCCGAATTAATAATTTAATACTGGTACGTACTCGTAATTTAACTATTAATTCAAATTGCAAGTGCGCGAAATTGAACATTTCCGAAAAAGCATTAAAACTTCTATGTTTAGAAATTAATTTTTCAAATTCACGCGTTGAAAATGAATCCATTTTAGAATGAGGCATTTAAAATTGAATTATATTTGAACTTCACTCAGCAAAAAATCTGTGAATTCCCTTGATATATTTAAAATCGCTTGAAATTTCATTAAAATCCATGTAAATCTTTGAAATTTCTTGAAATCTGTTAAAATCTGTAAAAATTCCTTGAAATCTTTGAATCCCTTATGAATTCCTTTGAAACCATCGACATCTCTGAATTAGTTAGAAATCTGTACAAATCATTTAAAATCCCTTGAAAATTAAATAAATTGAATTTATACCTTAAAGTTCTCTAGAAATCCGTTGAAATCCCTTGCAACTTGTAAAATCTAAAATATGTGAAATATTTGAAGGTCCTATAAAATACCTAAAATCCTGTGAAATTCTTCGAAATTCCTTGAAGTCTTTGGAAATCCTAAAAATTCTTTGACATTTCCTAAAATTTTATAGATCTCTTGAAATTGTTTGGAAGCATTTAAGATAACTTAAATTCTTGAAAATTCATTGAAATTGTCTTAAATTCTTTCATATCCCTTGAAATTATGGAAATCCGTGGAAATCTCTTGAAATGAAATTGAATTTATTCCCTGAAGTTCTCTAGCAATTATAGTCGAAATCCCTTAATATCCGTTAAAATCTTTGGAAATCCTACAAAATTCTTTGACATCCCTTAAGATTTTGTAGATCTCTTGAAATTGTTTGGAATCTTTTAAAATAATCTAAAATCTTGAAAATTCTTTGAAATTTTTTAAATTCCGTCATATCCCTTAAAATTATTGGAGTCCTTAGAAATCCCTTGAAATAAAATTGAACTCATTCCCTAAAGTTCTCTAGACATTATAGTCGAAATCTCTTACTGTCCCTTAAAATCTTAGAAAATCCTACAAAATTCTTTGACATCCCTTGATATTTTTTAGGTCTCTTGAAATTGTTTGGAATCTTCTAAAATAATTTAAAATCTTGAAAATCCTTTGAAATTTTTTCAATTCGTCCATATCTCTTGAAATTATGGGTGTCCATAGAAATCCATTGAAATATAATTAAATTTATTCCCTAGAGTTTTCTAGAAATTATAGTCGAAATACCTTTAAATCCCTTAAAATCTTTGGAAATCTTACAAAATTCGTCGAGTTCCCTTGAAATTTTTTAAATGTCCTGGAATTCTTTGGAGTCTGTTAAAATACCTTAAAATATTTTGAAATCCCGTAAAATTTTTTGAAAATCCTTATAATCCGTGGAAGTCCTTCGACATCCCTTGAAAGTCTTGTAAATATCTTGAAATTCTTTGGAATATTTCAAAATAACTCACAATCTTCTAAATTCTTTGAAATTTATTTTATTCCTCTATTCCTTTCCTTGAAATCTGTGGAAGCCTGGGAAATTCCTTGAAGTAATTTGAAATCCTACATTTAATAAATAATTAAATCATTCGTTTGTAGTTTCTCTATTTTTTGCATCAATTCTTTCAATATTTTAACATTTTTACCTACATTGATTGTCTTATAATGAATTTCTATAATGATTTTTTCAGAATCGAAAAAAAATTATAAGAGATTCATTATAGGCCTGTACTGCATTTCCTATAATATTTTTTCATAAAGATATTTTTCCGAATTTCTTAAAATCCGTTAAAATTCCTTAAAATCCTTTGAAATCTTTGAAACCTTTTGATATCCTGTGAAATCTTCTAAGATTTCACAAATCCCTTTAAATTCCTTCAAAACTTTGAAATCCTATTAAAATTCCCTGACATACTTTAAAATTCGTGAAAAATTGAAATTCTCTTTGAAATTGTACTAGGTAATTTTTTCAAATTTTGAAATCTTTCAAAATCATTCGAAACCTCTCAGGATCCTTCGAAACCGTTTGAAATCATTTAAAACTCTAGTAATCCCTTGAAATCTCATGAAATCCCTAAAAATCTTTGGAAATCTTGTTAAAGTCCGTGAAAATTTTGTAAATCCTTGAAATACTTTGTAGTCCTTTGAAATATCTTAAAATTCCTTGAAATCCGTTAAAATCCTTTCAAATCATTGGAAAACTTTCAAATCTTTTGAAATCTCGTTTACAGTGAAAATAATTGATATATTGTTGATTACTGCGAAAAAAATATATATACTTACATAAGAAGGGGGCGGAGGGTCTCAAAAATCTGACAAATCCTTAAAAGAGGGGGAGGGAGGGCCTAAAATTTCAAAAATCATCCTTACGTGATTAATGGACGTTACCTGATGAATAAAAAGAGGAATTTCTTGTTACATAGGCATTTTAAGTGCGATAGTGAAATTAGAATATTAGAATAGATAGAGAGATATTTTGAATTTTCATAAATATTTCATTTCTTGCAGATGGTGCGACTGAAGGTTTCAAAACAATTTTGGATGTAAATGTATTGGCGGTGGCAATCTGCACAAGGGAAGCCACAAAGTCGATGAGAAAACGTAGAGTACCTGGTCATGTTATTACAATTAATAGGTAATTTTTTTTTTTATAAAAGTAAAGTTTTTTTATTTTTAAATACTCATAAGAGAAGTTATAAATGTTGTGTAAAATTAACCCCCCCCCCCCCGTTTTTGTGGAGTGTCCACATTTTGAGACACTCTGAACCCGAAAAACGGGTTTTTAAGAATATGTACGTCTGTATGTACGTCTGTATGTACGTCTGTATGAATGTCTGTCTGTGAGCATGATAAATTTTGAAAGAATTAACTTATTAGATTGGTATTTAGTGCACTTTCTTAGTATCGAGAACTAAAGGTCAAGTTCTTTAGCCAGCCATTTTGGATGAAAATTAAAAAAATTAGAGCATTTTCAAAATTTTTGAGAAATATTCAAAAATTATATGTAGGGCTTTTTGTAGTACTCAAAGAGACGAACAATTTATCCCAATGACTTTTTTCTATAATTAGAAAATTATCAGAGTTATAGTATTTACAAAATTCAAAAAAACAAACGAAAATGAAAATTTTAAGCCAAACAACGCAAAGTATAAAAAAAGTCGACAGAAGAAAAACGTTGGTTTTTGAGAGCCCTACAAGATTGTCATAATGACATTTTGAATTTTCTTCAAAAATCAAAAATTCAATTTTTGAACCAAATAACGCGAGAAATGAAAAAGGTTAGAATATCAAAATTGATGCTTCCACGAAGTTTGTTTTTCAAGTATGGAAAATGGTACTGGAATATTTGAATTTAACTTTTGAGCCAAGCGACGAGAAGCCAAGATAAGAAAAAAAGTCAAAAGAGTAGAATTTGTGCTTTTGTAAGGTCAAATAAAATTGCTGTTGAACGCTTTTTATAGGACCAATCGTAAATCATCAAGATATTTTTTACATTCTCATCATATAAGAAGGTATTGCTTTTATATGAAAAACCAATTTCCCAATTTTCATTAAATGTTGAAACTGGTGAGTTTTCTCATTTATTCATATATTATTTTATAAATACATTTTTATGTATGTGGATACAGCACTGATAGGTATGGTATATAGCACGTGCCCACTACTAATCGGAATATTTCGTTTGCTTTCGCCAACGTTTCAAAATAAAAATATCTTTAAAACCCGTTTCAAATATTCATGGAACCTGCATAATTTGTCTAAAAATTTCCTTCTTTCCTTTCTTTTATTATATTTCATTTTGAAGCCAAAAAAGTTTCGGGCCTGCCGGTGGAGTAGCGTATGTTTACAATTTTAAGAATACAATTTATTATTTGACGAATTGATAAATATATAATTTCGACATAAATTTACAAAGAACCAAGTTTTTGAATTTCAAAGTTGGAATTTATTTTTTGTCGAATTGATAAATCTATAATTCCGAAATAAATTTTCAAAGAATCTAATTTGGGAATTCCAAATTGGGTAAAGTGGGTAATTTTGAAATTTACTTTTGGTCACCAGATAAATTAAAAATTTATAAACATATTTGCAAACAACTCAGTTTTAGAATTTAGAATTTTCAAATTTGGTAAATTTGATAACTTAAAAATGTATTTTCTGGCGAACTGATAAATCTATAATTCCGAAATAAATTTTTGAAAAATCCAATTTGGAAATTTCAAATTGGGTAAAGTGGGTAATTTTGAAATTTACTTTTGGTACTGTATAAATTTGATATTTATAAACGAATTTGCAAACAACTCAGTTTTGGAATTTTGGATTTTCAAATTTGGTAAATTTGTGATATGTGCCACGGGTGGAGTGACCTATCATACGAAAGAGGGAAGGGAGTACTGAGTAAAAGCTAAAAGTGAGTGCGGGCGGAATGCTCGAATGTAGGTCGCAAGCGCGGCTCTAGTCACTACCCCGGCTGAAGGGGGTAGAACCGGGGAAGCTGGTTGCTGTTGTGAGGGTCGAGGCGGGTCATGGATAAGGCAGGTTTTGTCCTGACCCGGTTAGACAATCAGGATGTTGAGGGGTAGAGGCCGCGATGGGCTAATCCCTCGAGAGTGAAGCCTCGTCTCATTTGTTTGAGGGGGTGGACAGAAAGGTCTGCCGGGGTTCCCCGAAGAAGGAGGGGCAGGACCCGAAGCGAGTTGATCGCCCGGTTGCGCTTTCTAGAGCGAGGGTCGACGGTTCCTGGCGGCCCTGGCACGACCCGGAGTAGCGTCCACTCGGAGCGTGGGTGGGGAGCTGTATACCCAGAATCGTTCGGGAGAGCAGCGGACAGGGCCTCGGCGGCACGACGCCGCCGACGGAGGTGGGTGGCTCTGTTGGAATGGGGCGGCCAGCTTCTACCTCCAGGCATAGGGGGCTTGTGAAGCAAGTGATCTCAAGTGGGCCTTGCCGACGGAGAAATCAGAAGGCCGATGTGCGGGGGTTAAAATGGCTGGAGCTGAAACGGACCGTTCCCGGAAAGAAGGATGTAGGGTGCAGCAGTCCCGACGGAGGAGTCGGGGTGCTGCGGGGCTAGCACCGATACGGGCCGTCCCCAAGGAAAGGAAGAGGATTGATGGGTTGTGTTCAAAGCAGAGATTGCTTGGCATAGCTTTGTTTTTTTCAATTCATTTCTTTTGTTCTGCTCGGTATTGAAGAGGAAGCGAAGTGGGAGCAACTGCCTCCTGGGTCTTTGAGCAAACGAATTCTGCTCTACAATCGTTGAGAAAACGTTTCCGCCGGTTGACGATCCCCGTCTGTTTATCGCGCATGGCCAGTGACTATGGGGAAAGGAAGAAAACAAGAGTGAGAGTAGGTGACAAGGATAGAAGGACGTGCGCGTGTGTTAGAAAGAGAGGGAAACTCTGACCAGCGTGATCGCGTGTGTTGTCATGAAAGAGAGGAGAGAAAGGGTTGACAAGCATGAGTCATATCAAGGGTTAGCAAGCTCGTTTTCGTAAACTACCTCAAAGCGACCATTTGTCACATTGACCATCGCTTCAACTTTCGAAATTGTCACGCAGGTTTTCGTTTCAATTTTCGAAAGAAAACTTAAGTGGACGTTTGTCGATTTCAGAGGATCTCGAACAGGCTGTTGGCCTACAACATTTGGTAACTTCAAAAATGTATTATTTGCTGGACTTATGAATCTAGAATTTCGAAATAAATTGTCAAAGAGCCTAATTTTGGAATATTGGAATTTAAAATTTGGCACAGAGGGTAATTTTGAAATTTACTCTTGTTTGCTGGACAAATCTACAATTTATAAAGAAATTTGCAAACAATTTTGGAATTTTAAATTTGATAGATTTGGTAACTTCAACAATTCATTATTTGGCGAATTGATAAATGTATAATTTCGAAATAAATTTTCAAAGAATCCAATTTGGGAATTACAAATTGGATAATGTGGGTAATTTTGAAATTTACGGGGGTCGTTCAATAAGTCCTTAGAAAATCCAAGAGATGGCGCTCGTAGTGTCGATAAAGATTTTTTTTTTAGTAAGCACCACTATAAACTAGAAAGCTGTCAAAGTGTCAGCTCCATCCATTACGTAGTTCCATTTCTATTGTCGATTGAAGTGAACAAGTTTTGTTTATTCATAAGAATGGAGAAAAGTGAGTTTCGAGCTGTGATTAAACATTTTTATTTGAAAGGCTTAACCCCGAAAGAAATCAAAGCTGAGTTGGATGCAGTTCATGGCACATCTGCTCCTGTGTTTGCAACTGTTTACAATTGGGTAAATGAGTTTGAACGTGGCCGTTCATCCACAAAAGATGAACATCGTTCGGGACGCCCAGTGGAAGTGACTACTCCCGAAACGATTGACAAAATCCACGATATGATTTTGAGTGATCGACGGACTTAAGTGCGCGAAATAGTTGAGGCCACAGGCATATCGCAAGGTACAGTCGCTTCAATTTTGCATGAAAAATTGTCTGTGAAAAAAATTTCGGCAAGATGGGTGCCGCGTTTGCTCACAGAGGATAATATGCGCAATCGTGTAGTCGACTCTGAGGTCATTTTGGCGCTCTTACGTCTCAATCCTGCCGAATTTCTTCGTCGATACATAAATGGATGAAGCCTGAATTCACTACTACACTCCAGAAACAAAGAGACAGTCACAACAGTGGATTTTTAAGGATGAACGGGCTTCGAAGAAGGCGAAAACGGTGAATCGGCCGGCAAGGTGATGGCCACGGTCTTTTGGGATGCACATGGCATCATCTTTATCGATTACTTAAAAAAAGGAAAGACGATAACAGGGGCGTATTATGCGTTGC
Organism: Melikaiella ostensackeni; assembly: GCA_032362435.1. Classification (NCBI taxonomy): domain Eukaryota; kingdom Metazoa; phylum Arthropoda; class Insecta; order Hymenoptera; family Cynipidae; genus Melikaiella; species Melikaiella ostensackeni. Next base: position 15,519,245 of record JAUMHM010000079.1, read on the forward strand.
TATTGCACCGGTTGAGCGAGGAAATCAAAGAAAAACGTCCATATTTGAAGAGGAAAAAAATCCTCTTGCATCAGGACAATGCGTGTGTGCACACCTGTGCTGTTTCGATGGCCAAAATTGAGAGTCCCGATTCCCGAACGGGACATAACTTGGTGAAGTTAAGGGAAGGTTGGCCCCTAGCAACTAAAAATCGAAATTTAATTCTTAAAGAATGCATTCTTATAGGAAATTAGATGGCGCATCTTTTTTTCCTCTAGCGGAAAAGTTGTATCTATTATAGTTTTCGAGATAACCATGATAATGATGTTTTTTTCTGAAGTCGATTTGTAATTAATTGATGATATGAGCGAAGAGTTCATATCATTATTCATAACAAAATAAAAAATTGTTTTCTAGGCCATTGCGAATTCAATTCCTTATAATCTTCGATCGCTTCGTTTATCGAG
>JAUMHM010000079.1:15519790-15531278 GCA_032362435.1 Melikaiella ostensackeni
GTCTCAAAACGTGGACGTTTGACAAAAACGGGGGGGGGGGTCAAATTTTACACAAATCTAATACATTCTCCGATAAGAATGTAAAAAGTTTTAGGCACGAGAAGATAAATTTTCAACAAAACAGTTAATTAATAACTAAATTATTGAATTTTAAACAAAAAGAACATTTTCATTTTAAACCAAATGTTTGCATTTATAACAAAATAGTTGAACTTTTAAGAAAAATAGACAAATTTTTAACAGAATAATTTCATTTTTAACCAAATGGTATGTACAATTTCGAATAAAAGAAGATTAGAAGGAATTTATTTTCATTTCTGATTTTCTCTATCCTGCAGATATTGCCACAAAAAACTGACCACCTCCTCTTCCATATTCCCATAGATTAAAACGAAAAAATTAACTTCATTTAAACTCATGCCTGTGAATTTATCTAAACCTGTTTAATTCTAATAAAATAAATTAGTTGACAATATCTCTCTTCTAAGAAGTTCATCTTTATAGCTTGAAAATTCAACTATTTTGTTGAGAATACAACTATTTTGGTTGACTTTTAATCTCTTTTATTTCAGAATTAAACTATTTGCTTGAAAATTCATTTATTTTTCCCAAAACTCATCTTTCTTAGTAAAAAATTCAAACATTTGTTAAACATTCGTCTTTCTTGATCGAAAACTAAGTTTTTTCTCCAAACTTTGTCCTTTAATAAAAATTTCAATTGTTTGATTGGAAATTACATATTTTTGTGAAGTCAGCTTTTTTATTGAAGCTTCATTTTTTTCTTGAAACTTTACTTTTCTAGTTCAAAATTCATTTTTTTTTATTTAACAGGTTATGTACTTTATTGTGATTTCGTTTTCTTTTGTGGAATTTTTTTTTCTTAACTACAAATTTATTTATTCTACTTTTGGTTGAAAATTTATCTTTTTTAATAGAAAATTTTTTTTTTCGTTTGAAACTCATCTCCTTTGGGTTGAACTTTTAACTTATGTGTGGAAAATCCATATTTTTGGCTTTTGAATCTAGAATTTTTTTTTAAATTAAATTTTCCATTGAAAATTCATAGTTTCGTGTCGAAAACTTCATATATACCAATTTATGACGATCATCATTTTCCTCTGTGAAGACAATTTGAGATCCGAATTCTCTGTTTTTCTGAAAATGAGTCGGTCAATACATTGTCGGAAATTTAAAATCAGGATTTTAAGTTTCACTTTGCAGTCAGCTTAATTTTAATTTCATCTCAAATTAAATTCAATTTTCATCCACTCTCAGTAATAGCCTCTAAGTATTCTATTGAAAGTTAGAATTTATAAACTGCAGGTCGAGGTAATAGAGATATTATATCGACTTAAATGTTGGGAATTTAACGTAAAATCTGACTTCTTAGAAATCTAAAATTCTTGCGAACCCGAAAAGATCAGATTTTCACCAAATTCTAACAAGAGAGAGGAACGAACAGACAATCACAGAGCTTGAACTGTCCGCCCCTCCACTTCCACGTGCGTGAAATCCATCCCAAATTTGCGAATCGCTCGCGGCCGCAACGGCAGTAGCTTCTCAGAAGCCGTTCAGATCTGATATACTATGTCAAGTTTTGACACTGAACTACAAAATCTAAAAGAGGTAAGTTCATGTAATTTTACATTTTTAACTATTTTAAATAAATTTTGAATGTACCTAAATTATATTCACTTTTTAAATAACTAAATTTTACGTGAACTAGAACCTTGTGCGCGCGATGCGCGCACTACTCATTCTTTCTTTTTAAAAAATCTTTTTTTTTTCAACAGTTTGTTATGGATTTCACAGAAACTAAAACATTGTGCGCGCTACGCCCGCACTCATTACCCTTTCTTCAGAAAATAACTATGATTTGAGAACTATTTAATAAAATTTTCAAGATTTTTGCTAATCGTGAATAGCGAATGGAAAACCTTTTTTGGTTCAAAAGCCAACTACTTAGTGAAAGTGGAACTACTTTGTTGAAAATTCATTTTTCACATCCTCATCAGAGAATACATTAGATTTGTGTAAAATTTGACCCCCCCCCCGTTTTGTCGAATGTCCACGTTTTGACACCCTTTGACACCCCTTGAACCCCAAAAACATGTTTTTACGAATGTGTCATAACAACTTTCTGAATTTTCTTGAAAAATCGAAAATTTAAATTTTGAGCCAAATAACGCGAAATACGAAAGAATGTTAAGATATCAAAATTGTTGCTTTTACGAAGACCTGTAAACTTGCCTCTACATAGTTTTTTGTGGGAGGCATAGTTTGTTTTTTGAGTATGAAAATAGTAGTGGAATATTTTTATTTTTATTTTTGAGCCAAACGACGCGAGATAAGAGAAAAATAGTCAAAAAAGTGGAATTTGTGCTTTTAAAAGGTTAAATTAAATTGCTATTAAGCATTTCTTCATAGGACCAATCGTAAATCAAGATTATTTTTTTAACCGTCTTTTTAACTATTCATTTGTATATATTATACGGTGAGCGCAGAAAATCGAGCACAAAGCGTGAATATTATGATGAGAAAGTATTCCTTAAGGCCGATAGAGCCTCAAGTAAATGAATTTGCTTTCTCATTTGAAATCAAAGACAAATTTAGTAATTTGTACATGAAGAACATACAACGCAGAGCGCGAAGGTAAAACAAAATTTTAACGGAAAATTTAACCATTCCATGTTTTGTTCTACATTTACCTTCTTCACTTGAAAACTCGACTATTTGAAAAATTCTATATTTCGTTGAAACTTTGTCTTTTGTGGTAGAAAATGAATTTTCTTGGTACTAATTCACCCTTTTGGTTAAGAATTTCATTAAAAATTGAAATATTTGGTTAAAAATTCATGTATTTTGTTGAAAAATATTTTTTTTAGAAAAAAATTGATTTTTTTAACGAAATTCATTTCATTCGCTTAAAAACTTATATCTCTAACTGAAAATTGAACTATTCCATTTCTTCTTGGAAATTTATCTTTTTTAGTGGAGAATTCATCCATTTTGTTCAAAATTAGTCTTTTTTGAATAGAAAATTTAAGTTCTTGTTCGAAAATTTATGTATTTTGTTAAAAATTATTCTTTTTTGGTCGAAAATGAATCATTTTGGTTGAAAATTCATTTCTGTGGTTGAAAATCAGTTTTTTAAAATTGAAAATTAATTTAAGTATCTGAAAATTTTTATTTTTCGTAGAAATTTTTTTTATAGATATTCAATTTTTCTGGTTGAAAGTTCATCTGTTGATTGAAAATTTGAATATTCCTTTGAAAATTTATTTCATTAGGTTGCAAACTTATTTTACTAACTTAGAATTGAACTACTCTAATTTTGGTTGGAAATTTATCTTTTTTAGTCGAAAATTCATCTATTTTGTTCACAATTTGTCTTTTTTTGATAGAAAATTCATGTTTTGGTTTGAAAATTCAACTATATATTTATGTTAAAAAATTTTTTCCAATTGTAGATGCATCATTTTAGTTAAAAGTTCATTTCTTTGGCTAAAAATTCAATAAATTTCATTGGAAATTCTTTTTTTTGTTGGGAATTAATTTTAAGAACTGAGGAGATATTCAAAATTGCAATTTTGATCCTTTTTTTTATTATTCATAACTTTGGTAATTTTAGTGACATTTAGGTTTTTTAATTATTCGTAATGAGACGCAGTTTTGAGGAAATTTTTTTTTGAAAATGATATGAAGACTTTTTGAATTTTTCAAAAACAAATTTTCAAACTGAAATTCTGAAAAAATTCACTTTTTACTTTCTTCAATTTTTTTCAGAGATAGCTCACAATGTCCTCTACAAGCCCTGCAAATATCAAAATAGAATCTTCCTTAGTTTTCGAGAAATAATTAAAAACGTACGCAAAAACCATGAGATTACTAAGACTAAGTCTCAAAAAAAAATCTGTAACTTTGCACCTTATTATTATACGGAAAAGTTTTCCACAGGTGAATGAAAATAGACTCAATTTGCTGTGACTAGACATAAGAACAATACCTTTCCTCTAATAGGTTATAAGTCATGATCCCTCAAATTTCACTATTTTTGCCTGTTTTTGCGGGCAAAAAAGTGGAGTTTTGTTTTTTTCGGAATAAATCGTGTCAGCTTTAGTTTGCGTCGATTTCGATTTTTCAAAAAGTTGGAGCATTTTCAAAATTTTTGAAACCATTTTTCTCAGATTTGAGAATGACATGTACGAGTATGTGTAGTACTCAAAAATTGGAAGAATTTATCTTCATGACTTTTTTCGAAAAAAAAAATTATGAGAGTTATAGCATTTTTAAAATTCAAAAAAAGAAGCGAAAACGAAAATTTTGAGCCAAACAATGCACGATATGAAAAAAGTAAAAAAGAGGAAAACGTTGCTTTTTGAAAGTCCTACAAGATTGTCATAATAATTTTTTGAATTTTCTAAAAGAATCGAAAATTCAAATTTTGAGCCAAATAACGCGAGATACGAAAAGAAGTTGTAATATCAAAATTGTTGTTTTCACGAAGACTCATAAGCCTTCTTTTGAAAATGTTTTGGTAGAGGGAGAAGTTTGTTTTCTATGGATGAAAAATGATATTGGAATATTTTTATTTCAATTTTTGAGCCAAACGACGCGAGACAAGAAAAAAAGTCAGAAGAGTCGAATTCGTGCTTTTCAAAAGTTAAATGAAATTGCCGTTGAACATTTCTTTATAAAACCAATCGTAAATCATGAAGGTAATTTTTTAATCGTCTTTTTACCTAAATATTTGTATATATTATACAGTGAGCGCAGAAAATCGAACGCGAATATTTTGTTGAGAATGTATTCCTTAAGGCCGATAGAGCTTCAAGTGAATAAATTTCTGTTTACCATGCCGATTCACCAGCTAGTTTTTTCTGCTGCTTTTTCATATGGCTTCCCAAAAGGTATTCTCATTTTTTTTATCTCATTTACTTTTCGTATTCATAGAGAATTCTCTACGGGGCTTTTTATCTTACAGAAAGGATTCGGCAATTTCATCATGTCCAATTCCGATGAAGAAACAAATAACGAAGATAGACCTTTAAGTGAAAACGATGCTGACTTTTATCGTTCTCGGTTCTGGGAGAAATTACAAGATGTACGTGGGAGCTACGTTCCAACGCACATCAAAAACATCCTCAAATTTAACTACTTGAACACACTGGGAACGTTTGTTACTATCGTTGATGAACTACTTGATGAACTTGAGAAATTTGCAAGAAACGACATGAAGGACTTTATTGAAGAAGAACGTCCGATTATGAAAAATTACTATGGCTACTTCCACCAAAAACCGGAAAAATTCAAATTCGTCGATGTGGAAAAAGCTTTTATAAGAGATCTCGTTGAATACGCGAAACAAGAAAATCTGCGACATTGGAGTTGTTCGGATCCGGTAGAGGACAGCGTCGAAAACCAGAATAAGAGACAAACAGAGAAAATTGATTTGAAAACAGCAGAAAAAGACCTTAGTACTCTTCTTTCGAAAATGGTTCAAATTTTATCAGAAAATTTGAAGACAGATGCAGCAGATTTGTTAAAACAAAAACATCGGCGTCACAGTGACATCTAATGGAACGCAATACTTGGCTGAAATAACCTGCCCGGTGTGCCCAGCAGCAGAGCTTAAACAAGCGATCAGTAGAATGTCCAAATCCATATGCGTCAGAGTTCCGTGGAGAGTTTCGAATTTTGCGCGTCACTTGAAAGGGCGTTGTTTCTCTGGCTCCAAATTAGGTTCCCAATCGAAGAATCAAAAAATGCAAGAGACAACTTTGGTGGAGACCAACACAGCAAACGCTCTGGCTTCTGCGAATTATACGGTACAATTGACTCAATCACAGCAAAGTTCACGACATCAAGCTGAATATGAACATAACGGAACTTTGGGAGAAGCCATCAACGTCCTTCCTACTTTGTAAGATTTGTCGGGAAAACAACGAGTCGGGGTTGCTCTCGGGCTAGCGACCTCGACACTACGACTTCCGCTGAAATGACAGTCCGATCATCCAACATAAGAACACCAGTTAAACTTATCAATGGCAGCCTAGATTTTGATTCGAACACGTATGTAAAAGTATCAAATAAGGCAAAATCGACTTTTTCATCGCTCTTCGTTAAAAGTCATAATTCTAATATAGATTCTAAAAAACAAGGATTAAGATACAAGGAAATTTTGAAACTCATAGCAGCTTACATATACATTGTGTGTGGTCGTATTATATATGAAACTCTAGCCGAGAACTTATTTCTACCATCCATAACCACGCTCAGCTGAATTATATCGTCCCACTCTCTCTATTTGAGGGTATCATTCGTTCTAAAGACCTGAAACAATTTTTATAAACCAGGAATCTTCCTCTTGTAGTTTGGTTGAGCGTGGATGCGACTAGATCAACTGATAGAATTCAGTACGATCAAAATACAAATCAAACTGTCGGTTTTGTATTGCCACTGAATAAGCAGAGATTGCCAATTCCTTTCTCTTTCCCGGCCACGTCTGCTCGTATAATTGAAGAATATTTTTTTAGAATGAAAAGGTAGCATCTTCCTTGTATACCATAATAGCTCAACCTTAACAAGATGACGCGCCCTGTTTTTGTCTCTGTTTGTACGGCACCGATGAAAGATTCACTGCCTCTTGAGCAAAACGGAAATTTATCTACTTTTTTGCAATTTTTCCCATTGGCATTATAAAATGTTCTTTTCCTACAAGATTAGCAATTTTTCCAATATAATTTTAGAAATTATTCTAGAAAAATGAAAATTAGTTTTTTTTTCGACATTTTTTCCATTTAAATGCGGACAAATACGATTCCTTAAAAATTGGCAATTTCTCTCGATCATTGTTCAATTTTTCCTCCACAATTTTGGAAATTATTCCAGAAAAATGGAAATTTATTCTTCTTTTTCTGCATTTTTTGTATTTAACTCATGAAATATTCTTCCCCTACAAATATAATATACGTTCCCTTACAAAGTTGGAAAATTTTCCCAATTCTTGTCCGATTTTTCCTGTATAATTTTGGACATTATTCCGGCAAAATGGAAATTTATTCACTTTTTTTCGGTGTTTTTTGCATTTAAATTATGAAACAAATATTTCCTACGAAAATTGGTAATTTTTCCTAAATATTGCCTGAACGCTTCTATATAATTTTGAACATTATTCTAACAAAATGGAAATACCGAGGGAAATACGGAGGCTGAGGTATATAGTGGCTCTGTTGGCTCAAATCCAGCCCAAAGCAGATTTTTTCTGATTCCTAAAAAACTAATTTGTCGAGACAAATCAAATAGTTTCAAACTTTGAAAGTTTGAATTTTTTCTCATATAGCAAATTGTAAGAGAATCTTCTTCAAAAAATGTTAATGGCTATCCTGAATTCGTGGTTTTCCTCTATTCAGAATGCAAAAATTATTGTACAGTTGTGATGCATTGAAGAAGAAATTTCAGAAATTGAGCGTACCCTTAAAATTATTTTTTGGCATTTTTAAAAAATCCAACTTACGTTCACACGGAACACAATGTCGAGTTGAAAATTTGGCAAACTCAATAAGAAGCACTCTAGGAAACGTTTATCTGGTCCTAAATTTGTATATTTATGAAAATTTTTTTTTTGCAAAAATTTTATTTTTGTTTTTTTCATAATTATAAAAATTTAGAACCAGAAAAACGTTTTTTAGTGTTTCTTATTTAGTTTCCAAAATTTCCAACTCGATATCGCGTTTCGTATGAACGTAAGTTGGTTTTTAAAAAAATGTGAAAAAAAATTTGAGGTCACGCTCACATGGCCCTAAAAGATTTTAATATTTTGGACCTGGCAACACTGAGCTAGTGACTGATAGACGAGACGCAGCAGTTAAAACGTAACAGTCACCTCGTGCAGAGAATCTAAAAATTTAAATTTTCTGTATAATTCTCTCTCTAATTTTCTTCATATTCTACTTAGTTTATAATATGAAAACTATAATCTGAACTAAATATCTGTATCATATCAAAGTTTGAACTATATAAATATAGTATCGAAACATATTAGAAGTATATTTTTTAGACGTAGACGTCCAGCGGAAGGTACCGCCGCGCCGGTTTCGTCCATATAACCTAAATATCGATAAGGCTATAATGTAAACAGAACTGAATGTGAGTGTACTGTCACGCATTGGTGCGCTGATTCTGCATGGCTTTTTAATTCAAATTTTTAAGATAACACTCAAACCACGGTTAAGGAACACCCAGTGTAAGGATTCCTAGAACTGCTGGCCGACTGCTGGCCCACGCAGTTTCTCAGCTGGCGGGGTGAGAGACGGTGTTCAACCAAGCGCGAAACACCAGCAACGTATAGACAAAGGCGCAGAGTCGGGTACTGACGTTCGTACTCACGTTCGGAGATTGCATAATATTAGGAAATGGTTCACACGTCCCTGATTGTTTATGGTTTGGAGAAACCCGAAATAGAAACGAAGGCCATCGAGGGTACCCCCGTCACGGTCTCTGAAGCGGGGTTTGAGTGTATGCTTAAAATCTTCTTTTTTCACAATTTGTGATTCATGGCTGCACTAAATTATTGAAGTATCTTTTATGATATAATGATATTGATAAAGAATTTATTATTAATAATCGTATTTACGATGACAGTGTTCCAACGATTTTAATAATTCTATTGAATAAGATTAAAGTTTGAATATCCAAAACCTTCTTGTTTATTCAAAATAGTTTTTGAAAACACAGTTTGTTAAAACTGAATTTTTTGAGTCTGCTCATCTAGGGCGGCCCATTTTATGAGGCAAAAAAATAGTGTCGTCGAACTTAAACACTGCACGGCTTTTTGGTGCCTTTTAGTGGAGAAATATTTCTTGTAAAGAGAGAAATTAGCCGGATAAAATCTGAATGTCCCTGAATGATATCAAATTACTTAAAAACGTACCAAATTTTAATATAGGTCCTTTTCAATTCTGCATTGTTTTTCGCTTCAAAATATAATTATGCCTAAAATGTTCTCTTTTATTCACAATTTGTGTTTCACGGCTACAGTGAATTACTGAAAAGTGTCTTCTAAAATGATATGAATGAATTTATTATTGATAATAATCGCATTTACGATTATTTCTGAAAATTATTAGTGAAAAATTTTAGTGCGATAAATTGAAATATATTTCCTTAAAAAAGGGCTTAAGAGTTTTAACTACAGGATGGCGTGGAAGTTTTGTAAGCACAGAATGGAAATTATCTACGGCCCTTTTACAAAAATCATCTTTTTAGATTTGTTCTAATTTTAAAATTCTGTATATGGACGTGATTAGTCGTTGAAAATTGAGTAAAAAAGAATCATGGAAGAATTTTGTGAAATAAACACTTCACGCCTAGCCAGGAATAATTTTCACTAAGAAGAGCTTGCACATCCCGGTTTCTTTCTGATTGTGTTTTAAGGATATCTCCCGAGTATTTAAAGTATAAAATGAAAAAAAATCTGTTAGGACTTTTAAAAGAAACGCATTCTTTCCTAATTTTCTGTACTTAGATCTTATTTCAAAATAAATAAGAAATAAAAAAATAATGGTAATAAAATTTTATTTCGAATTAGTTTTTAGGAAAATATAATCAAAAATTAGAAAAAAATTTAAAAGTGGGTTTTTGTCAAGAAAGACATTATTGCAAGCTAGGCGCAAGATACTTTGATGGTCGAGCCCTACCTCTAAATTTTTTTTTCATTTAAAAAAATTGGGGAAATATTTTTTTACCAAATAATATAAAGTGCCATAATAAAACATAAGTCGTTCATTAAAAAAAATTCTTTCATAATACATACCTTCTTGTTCACTTTTTAGCGACTATGAACTCGCGTCCAGCATCCAGAATTTTTAATTGAAAAAATCCAAAATTATTATTTATGAAAAAAGGTCCACAAATATGATTTTTATTTGTTGCTTAAAAACTTCTACGTCATCCTGTAGTTATATAATGTAATAAATCAGTAAGTGCAAAGATTTTCATAGGTTGCAATTAGAATTTTGCAATTAGAATTCATAAACTACGTCACTTTAAAATTAGCTGTTGTGAGAGAAAAGCAAATAGGATTGTCGTGCACCTCTAAGAAAGACGACATGACAAATGCTGACTTCAGCGTGACGTATAGTTAATGAACAACTCTTAGATTGTACTCCAAGAAGTCGGTGAAGTAAAAAAGTACAAATTGCCAAGTATAAACTAATATGCAAAGCATTTTTTCTGAAGTAATTAATAGCTTAAAAAAAAAAATTTGTACGTAAGTCTAAAACAAAAAATCTGCCCGCCGCGCGGGCACATTCACATGTGCTCGGTCTTTGTACTTCCCCCACATTTGTGCACAGATCTTTTAAAATTAAAGGTCAAAACGTTGACAACTGTCTACACATTCTCATCACGTATCTAGTGCTTCGCACTCGATTTTCTCCAAAGTGCGATTCTAGATTATATTTTTATTAAAAATGTTTATTTTAGTTCAATTTTGTTTTTTATTTTCAATTCTATTTTTTACGATTACAACGAAAACTATGCGTTCCATCAAAAAATGATCAGAAACAAATTTATAGATCTTTCCTGGGTGAAAAACTTTTGTCTTATACTTTCTTCGTGTCTTGCGTCGTTTTTCCAAAAATTAAATTTTGTTATTTTTAATGTAATTTTTCACGATTAAGACAAAAACTGCGTATCCTATGAAAAAACGATTAGCATCAAATTTGTAGCTCTTCTTTGGGTGTATAATGTTTGTCAATTCATCTTTTTCCGTAGCTTGTGTCGTTTATCCAAACATTAAATTTTTTTCATATTTAATGTTGTTTTTTACGAATGAAGCAAAAACTAGGCGTCCTATCAAAAAGTAATTAATAACAAATTTGTAGATATTTTTTGGGTGCACATTCTATCTCCATCTTTTTTCGTAATTTGCATAGTATAACCGCAAAATAGAATTTTTTATTTTCCTATTCTTTGTGCGATCTAAATTTGAATTTTCGTTTCTTAAGAAAATTGAAAAAGTTGTTATGATAATCTTGCAGTAGGGCTTTCATAAAGCAACGTTTTTCTTCTCTTGACTTTTTTTACTATTGTGCTTTGTTTGGCTTAAAATTTTCACTCTTGTTTGCAAATGTTATAACTCTGATATTTTTTTTTTATTGAAAGAAGTCGTAAGGATAAGTTTTTCGACTTTTCGAGTACTACGAATAGCCGTACATAGAATTTTTAAGTCTTAAAAAAAGTGGTCTAACTTTTTTAATTTTCATCCAAATGAGCTGGCTAACCAGCTTGATGCAGTTTTCGACACTAAAATAGTATACCAAAGACTAATCTGATAGATTAATTTTTTCAAAAGTCATCGTGCTCACAGACATACAGGCATACATACATACACACAAACATGCATACATGCATACATACATACATACATACATACATACATACATACATGCATACAGACAGGCACATTCGTGAAAACCTGTTTTTC
>JAUMHM010000079.1:15541865-15553984 GCA_032362435.1 Melikaiella ostensackeni
GTGAACTTACATAGTTTCGGAAACTAAATAAAAATCACTAAGGAACGTTTGTCTGGTCCTAAATTTTTATAATTATATAAAAAAAAATTTTCTTGCTTTTTTCACAATTATAAAAATATAGGATCAGACAAATGTTCCTTAGCGCTTTCTATCTAGTTTTCGAAATTTTCAACTCGATATTGCGTTTCGTGTGAACGTAAGTTGGCATGGCCTTAAATGTGTTCTAAGACAGATTTCATATAAAATCGGTCAAAATATGTTTCTGTTCAATAGATGAATAAAAAATGTTCACATAATTTACCCAAATTCTTTAAAGTGACATTATTCTATTCCTTTCTATTATTTTTTTTTGCATTTCTCCACTTTTTAATTCCTCCCAATGCGCTTCCATCAAATTTTTCTAAATCGATTAAACGGAATAGGTTTTGCTTTTTTTCTACTCGTTGGTGGAATTTTAGATGGAGGAAAATTCGCGTATTAATGGCAATTCAGATTCTGAATTTTTATGAATTCTTCTTTTCTTACCGGGTAACTTGAGCAGCTTTTAAAAGTTTTTCTGATGGATACTTCAAGCGTCCCTTAGTTATGTGACAAATCCAATCACCTGCAGGTTTCTCTGCTTCTGATAAGGAAAGTGTGTGAACTCCAAGAGACGTATCATTAGAATAACGCCAAGCGACATATCCTGCCACGTATTTCAGTCCTTCTTGGCATATTTTTCAGTGGAAAGTGTTTTCTCCAACTCCTTTAAAAGTTCAGTTTCATCATTCGTTGGATCGTAATTTTTTAATGTCATATCTGGATTAGGAAAAATATGAACTTCTAATACGAAAAACGTTATCAAAAGAAATATTGCTTATATTATATACATTTCTGTGCAACGCACAGAAAACAATAATAACAATTATAGCAATAAAAAATTTATTTGTGGCTAAGTTTATGGAGGTGAATAACCTTAGACGGAAAAAAGTAAGGAAAAATTTTTTCCTTCAAATATAAAACTTCAAAAAATGACGTTAATTTGTATCTAAATTTGCCAAAAAACGTTTTTCGTTCTTTCATTTTTTTATGCTCCTTTTTATAAACTAAGGAAAGACGTACATATTCTTAAGTTTCAAACAAAATTCTTTTATATTTCAACGAAAAATTTTTTTCTTTACTTTTTCCCGTCTTAGGTTATCTACATCCACAAATTTTACCAAAAAAATTTTAAAATTTGTTTTTACCGTACACAAAAAATTAGTGAAATTAATAATTTGGAAATTTTCAATTGACTTACTCAATGGTGAGAAGTTCTTTCAAAATTTTTTTCCCTTTCAAGTTATTCGTAATGCCACAAAGAAACTTTTCAGTGGTAATACCACCGAATCTAGTCATTTTTATTTTTTACTGTCCACCTTCATGTACAGTAGGGTAGGCCGAAAAAAGTGCATTTCGTGCAATCAATTTCTAATAGCAAAAAATTGTTAGTTTTTGATGAGCTGAATATACTGGTAATTTTTTTTTGAAATCGATTAATATATTTTACCTCCTCAAACGTGTTAAAAATGGAAAATATTGAATTTACGCGTACAATATATGAAAAAATGAATTTTTACAGTCACCAATTTTTTGATATATGTAGAACTATATGCCTAAAGAATTTATGGAAGTACCCATTTGATATCAATATATATATATATATATTTCGTTCGTAACCTCGAAGATATACCCGCGTTCCAGAAAAATGCCAAAGCACTTGCGAGATGGATGCAAAGAGCTGTCATTCTAGGGTCCCTCCGTGTCCTTAGGACTCACGAAACGAGCGGATCACAACAGCCCGGGGCTCCCCCCATCATGATTACCATCACTGCCGTGTTTTCTACTTTAAGAGGGGAAATGGGTATAAGTTGTGTTGTCTTCTCAGGTTGAAATTCTTGGCGAAGGTAGCAGAACATAAACTGCATTTTATTTTCGTTCATCGCGTTGTTTTTGTTTTTATTATTTCGTTGTTATTTCCGTTCCGCCATATTTTAGAAAATAGACTTCGCTGACGCTGAACGAGCACTCGAGCAGACGAAAAATTGCAGTGATGGTAGTCATGATGGGAGGAGCCCCGGACTGTTCTGATCCGTTCGTGTCACTAGGGTTTCGCCGGCCCTTCATCGTGATTCCACCGTACCATGTGGTCACCCATCTCACGGTTGTGAGCCGTGGCCATGGGTGTGAATTACCGAAGTTCTACTGGGAGCCGATGTCATTTTCTGCATACAATTCAATACATATAAAATAAAACTTGAAAAGAAATTTTTTCCTACTTTTAATTTTTAATTTTCCGAGTTTTTTCAATATCATAAAGGTACTTCCATAAATTCTTCAGGCATTTTTCCATACATTTTACGCTTACATTCAATTTTTTCAATTTTCAACATGCTTGAGGAGCTTAAAGATATTAATCGATTTCAACAAAAATTTAACGTATATTCAACTCATGAAGAACTAACAATTTTTTGCTATCAGAAATCGATTGCTAGACATTTATTTTTTTAGCCCAACCTAATGTACAGTGTTATAATAACAAACATGTTGAAGCGTCTGGCGTTATAAAGCTTTTTCAGGGAAACCAACCTGCATTCTGCTCATCTTCTTCAGCTCCTTCACCGTCTTTCATTTTGTACTCGTCAGAAAGACTCAGCAAGTGTTGATCCCCGATCATGTCTTCATCATCATCGATGTCTTTACCTTCATCCTCGGTAAAATCTCTAGTTTTGTCATTTTCTGACAGAGAGTTGTTGAAATCATCCTCGAGATCCGCATTATATTATTATTATTATTTTTTTATTGTTATACTATAATTATTTATTGTATTATTATATTAAGAAAACTTACCATCATTTTGCTCATGTGTATCAGTCTGTATTTGATGAGGTTTGTCAGAATCTGCTTCAATAACGTCCCGGGAAGCATCTGTAAAGCATCTACGTTTTACTATCTAAGTGTATCTAAGTTTCGGAAAAGCTTTTCTAAATCATGAGTATCATAACGCAAAATGATTTGAATCATCCTAGCGAAGGCGTCTACATGTTGCCATAGTAACCAGGATGGTGGTCGTCGTACGTCATGCGGCTTGAGCGCATTCTCGTGCCCCAAGGGGCGAGACCATAGTTTGTTGGATCATGCTGCAAAACGCAACGCATTGCGGACGCATGGGATAGCACCAAGAACGCATATAATGACAGGAAACTCGAGTAGAGGGGGTAGAGCACCCGTGGCTGAAAGAACGTCGGAGCACATCCTTGTGTAATTTCGAACTTCGCATCAGACTATCTCTTTCTCTGAGAGCGAGAAAGCGATGCTTATTTCAAAATGACTTACGGAATTGATTTTAAATAAACTTGTACATTTCTCTTGGCCTCTCGATTTGGTGCTGCATGCACGACACAACACACTCGCGCCATTTTTTTCAATTATTTCCCATTTATCGCATGAAAAACACATTAAAAACGCGATGTAGAATGTTGACAAAAATGTAAACACCAAAGTGTAAGCAACTCCATTGCACGTCCTTGACTCTTTCTCGGTTCTCGCTCGCGGAGAAAAAGAGACAGTCTGATGCGCAGTATAAAACTGCGCAAGGATGTGTTCCAGCCCAGCCACCGTCTCTCGTGCTTCCCCCTCTACTCGAGTTTCGTGTTCTTATTATATGTGACCGTCCGCGAAGAAAGGGACCTAACGCCCGGGAGCTACATTTCACAGGAGGAGTAATTGGAGAGATGATCCAGCACAGGAACTCCATAAGAGGGCCTCACTTTGCAGCTTGATAACAATTTGAATTTTTCAGATAAAAGAATAATTTTTCTCATTATGAAAGAGCAAATAAAAAACTATCGATTGACATAGAAAACTAAGATTCGATTGTTTTGGGCGTTAGGCCCCTTTTTTCCCGGACGGTCACATATACATTCTTGGACCCAGCCCAGGCTGGGTCGACTCCCATGGGCGCTTTTGACTTTTTAAACTTTTGTAGTTATCCATCTCCTGTTAGATGGCTCTACTGCAGAGTCAGAAGTGGGGGTAATATTTTGTTCAAATATTTTTGCACCCATCATACTAATGCCTCGTGGGGTTATGTCGCAGATGTAGCTGCATGTCATCGTCAAGTTCATGCGTTCTGCATTACTTCATTCATTAAAACATTAATGCAGAATCGTACAAATTTGTCCCGAAAAATGTTAAATATTAAATATTTTAGTTCGCCACCTCCTTGTAGATGAGCTACTGTCAGTATAAGTTGTCAAACGCGCTCATGGCAGTCGACCCAGCCTGACCTAGCCTAACAGGTGCTAGGGATGGAACTACGTTGGAAAGACAGAGTGCGGACAGATGACGTCATGTCTAGTCTGCACTTTGTCTTTCCAACGCAGTTCCACGCGTCAGTTAATCGTAACAGGGTGGCCGTGACATGGCGATCTAGCCCCCCCCCCCCTTTTAGACCGGCGGTACTATACTCGACCATTCTAGTTCATCATGGAAAAAACGGTACTGAATCATACCCCAGTACGCAGGACTCGCTACGGCCCTTGCGCAACTGCGCGCACCTTAAAGAAAGTTTACAAATAGGAAGCATCCCACAAGGAGCCACCATATTGGATAAGTGAGCATGCTGAATTCAATTGCAAATTAAGCAAATTAAGTAAACGCCATGAGCGAAGATTTCAAGTAAAATATAAATAAATTATACAAGTTACAAATCAATGGAAATATTTTGAGAATAATGTAATTTGTGCTATAGATACTTTGAAATATTTTTCAAAATATATGTTCTAATCCTTCTAACGTAGAGAAATTACCGATAACTTAACCTCTCAATGCACCTGAAAATTTTTATTTTTTAACGCGCACGAAACTCAAGCATCAATTTTTAAAAAAGAGAAGTAATTTTGTTTTACATTACAAGGCACAAAAAAATAAATGCAAAATATCGATATCATAGCATGTATTGTGGTCATTTAAGTTTTTGTTATCCGTGCATGCACTTAAACATGTATATGTATCAAAAACATAACCTCTCAGTTTGTACACTAAATAACATATTTTTTAGTTCTTGCATATGCGAATTCAAAAATTAAACATATAAATTTATAAAACATAAGTTATTATAATATAGATTTCAAAAAGAGAAAGGAAATGATCCTCGTTTACATTTCAAAATATAAATAAACGAATAAACATATAGTAGCCCAGCAAAAATAAAAAGCATTGATACGGATTGGGACTGATTAACATGTTTTGAATGCGTGTGAATCCCGTTTTCTCATTCGTTTAAACGAATTGAGACGCATTTAGATGAATTGAGACAACGCGAATTGAATGCGTGTGAATTCATCTGAATGCGTGGTCAACGTCAATTCGAAAAAAAAAAAAATAAAAATAAACATGCGTCGAGACTCGAACCTGCGACCCCTCGTGTATCAGTCCAGAGTACCTCCACTGAGCTACGGGACCATTTGCTAAACATTTATAATAAATCCTTTATGCCCCGCACGTTGGTCGTCCTATTACGGATTAAACTGTATAAATCAACACTTGCTGAAATTCGCCTTCACGAATTGAGGCGAATTCAAGTGTGCATTTTACTCTCACGAATTAAGACACATTGACCAATGATGAAGCGCTTGCGTGCTTACGTATTGACGTGAATTCGCTGACTTCAAACTTGTGCGCCGTATTTGTACGTATAGGAAGATTCCAAATTGAAATACCGTCTTCTCGAATTTACACGCATTGATACACTGGTCCAATGCGTCATTGTCGCAAAGAGGGATTTACGGAGTGTCTTAGTCTTTCCAGTTCAATGCGTATCAATTCTTTCTTTTTTTCTGGGAGGGTCTAGGGTTAGCACTGACCAGTGTTACGGAATTTTTCGTAAGGCTATACCGGTCAAGTATAGCGCTAGGTAGAGTCACGGAAAATTTCGTGACTTTAGACCTAAACAAGCTGGAAAGGGATTGGACTTACGGAAAATTCTGTGACGGCAGACAGTTCGAGAAAGTTTTCGTTTTAAATTTTGCTGAAATTATCTTTGCGTTCGGAAACTACACTAAAATTAAACTAAAATTTTAAAAAAATAGAAAAGCAGTGCTAGGAGTTTTGCACAGGGGCGCACAATTTCAGTGCTTGTCATGGGTGCTATTTTCCCTAGACACGCCTCTGGTGACCAAGATGGCTGTCCGTTGTGGGAAGATGTCTGTCCACTGTGGGAACTCGGCTGGGCATGGTTTTTTTCAAGGAATGGTGGAACATCTTTCAAAGACACTCGGGAGGATCCGCACTTTCCGAGCGTGTAGGATTTCCACCCACAAAAAACCACTATCCCCTCTTCCTTGGCAGACAAGTCCCCAGAACCGCTTTCTCATTACTTCCGGGGGTGCCGTTTTCTGATCTTTCTGAGCACCTGCTGGCTTCTTTCTCCTGATCTGCCTTTGTTAATGTAGCTTGGCTCTCGATTGCGGATTCCTTAAGACCTTCTCTTCGAGTTTGCGTCCCTAAACGCTGCGCATCTCGTTGTCTCCGGAAGATGGTCGATCCGGGGCTTGTTCTCCTTTGCGGCGCAGACGTAGCACTGTGGCGTGCTGTTGCACTCCGCAGCCCTATGAAGCGCCTCGTCGCGGTCCTGTCGGAACCCTCACACTTTGCTGCTAAGTGTCTGTAGCCCTGATAGCGGTAACACCAGGCGGCCTGCACCTTCTTCTTCACCCTGCAGGACACCCTTCCCACCCTGAGGTGTCTGTCCGGATTAATCTTGCAGCCAACTCTTCGCTCAGTTCCACGTAGGCCGTCAGGCTTCCGCTGAAGACCTATTTCGTCATGTTGACGTTTTATCTCTCCTGTCGCTCCTTCGTTAAAGTGTCTTCTAACGGCTTTTCTCACCTCCTCTTCCTCCGTCGTCGTATCGAGGTCCAGAACCTCCACTTCGATGCGAGGAACTAGCTCGCGCACGTTCCACCCGTTTCCTAAAACCTCCCTTATGGCAGAGGTCAGTTTTGCTCTGCCCTCTGCGTCGCTCCCCAACTCGAAGAGAACCTCTCCATTCCTGGTTTACCGTACACTCTTGATTTTGACAACAAGGCTGTCTAACTTCATCTTGCTCTTGAGGTTCCTGAGTGCCTCGGCGTAACTCAAACCTTCGGCCGCGTTCATAAGAACCGCCTCAGGTCCAGCTCTTCTTGAAGTCCTTTTTCTTCTTTTCAAGCCTGTTGGCAGGTTTCTCCTCCGTGTATTCGTTCGTTGTTGCTGTGGGTCTAGCTCTCTGAACCTGAGATTTCAGCTTCTTTGGCGCCAGTCCAGATACGCCATCCTCCGGGGCACTTGCTGTAAGCTCTCTCGTCCTCTTCTCTTGTAAGGGTGCGAGAGTTGCCTCGGCTTTTTCTACTGTCTGAGTTCCCTTGTCGGCTATTTATGGTACACTACTGACCGACTCCTTTGGTCCTGTAGTATACTTCTCCTACTCTGCTTTCTTCCGTCCTTCAGCCTTTCTAGCACCTTCCGCGCGTCGTCGAGTACATCTCTTATCGGCATGTACATATTCCTACGTGTGCCGCAGAACGCCACCATTTTGTTTAAAACAGTCTCCATTTCATTGAGCCTCGGGACCTCCTTCTCTCTATTTTTATTTAAGTTAAGCTTGTATTGCCTTGCCTGAGACTTATCCAACTCTTTCATCTCATCTCTTCTTTGATCTTCGAGACGTCCAACTTACCTCCAAACAACTCCTCACAAAAACTTCTGTTTAATTTATCGTTCTCCATATTGAATCCGACGAGTAACTAAGGAAATGTACGATCCGCTCCCGCAACGAGATTCGTTGCTGCTTTGATTGGCGAAAGCTAAGAACCGTGACACCATGGCTGTATTTGAGAATTCACTGGGAGTACTGGATCGGGTACGATAAGGGCAAATAGTGGGGATTGATCTTGAAGAGGACCAATCAGAGGTCTGCAATCTCAGCTGAACGTCAGCCATTTTCGTGCTGGCGTCACTGGCAAACGAAGCACGTGTAAAAGTACTGCTGATTTTAGCGATACTACGCATGCGCAACTGTGATGCTCATGCGCAGATTGCTCTTCCTCGGAATATTCACTGCTCTGACGTGAGAATGTATTGCCCCCCGCACGCCCGCCCAGCACTGGCCAGTGGTCGCCAGTGAATTCTCGAATACATCCCATTCAAAAAGGGGAAATTTTAACTCTTAAATCATTTGTTACACCAAATTATGCTTGAGAAATGGCACTGATTTTATTATAACTCAAATTGCAGGAGGTGGAATCCAAATGGTTCACAACACTCATAATCTTAGTTGTTCACAGAAAGTTTAGTTCACAAATTCAGGTTTTTTTTGGTTTCTAAAATATAACGCGCGCGTTACGCCAATTTTATATTTCTTAATTAAGAGCGAAATTCAGATGTTCGAATGACTCAAATCAGATTCTGAAAACGAAAGTTCTAGCTTGAAGTTCCACTGAAGTCAGAATCTGAGTTGAAATCTAGTTGCGTCCCCGAGGAATAGTGATTTGAATTGTTCTACCTGGATAATAAATAATTATTACAGTATAATGCAACTCTTGATAAACGCGACAGAGTTGCAAGGGTTGATATTGCAGATCAGAAAAATGCTCAACTAAATCAGAAGAATATCCTCCGGGGCAGACATAATTATCGTTAAACTTTAAAACCGATTCTGGATATTTTAGTTTAAATATTCTTGCGAAGTTGAACCTCAATAGAATAATTGATGTGATTGCTTCACGCGCCTGAAGCTGCCACTTAAGGTGCACTTGCACCAGCTTGCACTTAGCGTAGTCAAAACTCAAGGCATTTTCTACAGTGTGACCGGTCTTCTATAATTTCTTCGTGTCTAACTTAATTTTATTATGATAACAACAATAACATTTTTTCAAAACAATGATTGGTTAGATTGCAGAATAGGGGCGTCACGCCTACTATGGCTGCAAAAAAAATTTTTTTTGACAACTGTTACTACGATGTCTCAAATATGGGTCTGTCACGATATCACGTTGGAAAGGGGTAGGGATTTGACCAACATTATGTTTGTGACTAGTCAAAGGGAGCCTTCCCACCCCCACGAGACGTTGGAACTTGGAACTTCGTTATGTTATTTACTTTATGTACTTTGTTTTTCACGTAGATCAGTATTTACCTATTTACAAAGTTCACAAATCAGGAGAAAAAAATTGCAGTTTAATATTATTGATTTTTACAATCTTAAGGGCATAAATTTAAATTTTATACGCTTTTAATTGCAAAAAACACATTTAAAAGAGCAATCCTTTTGAAAAAGTCAGGTTATAGTTAAATGTCAACAGTCCGCCATTTTAGAAACGTAATTTACTGGGTTTTTACGGTTTTCGACGAATATTACTTAGAAATCGTATTATACGCCAAAAATTTCTGAGTTACGCGTATCTACGCAACCCTGGTATAATGGAATTGAGCTATCCGAAATGACGTCATTTGGCAGGAAGGCTAGTCTCGGATGAAAACAAACGTACTGTGCCACATCTTTGTTTTCTTCCGAGACTAACCTTTCTGACAGAAGATCAACTTGGATGCTCTACTGAATATCTACAGACCTTGGACCCTTGGTTTTAAACAGTTTTAAAATCTTGGTCCTCTGCGAATAGGTTGTAGAAATCCAATCTGACAAAAACGAAAATAAATATATAAATAACCCAAAGCTTTGCATCAAACAAAATGTCCACCTGTCCTATTTTTCAGTTTTTTTGCTCAATTTAATCAATTTATTGCCTGGATCGAAATATTGAATGTCTCAAACAGAAACTAAAATGTAATAAGTTTCAGGAGTAGTAGTCCAGTGTGAGACATAAATATCATAAACATTGATAAACGTTGCATCGTTTTAAAGTGTGCGTGGGTGTACATGCAATTCAGAGTGCAATAGTATTTGTTTACTTGCGGCGCTTCCGGAGATTTGCCTTCGATAAAACAAGCAAAACTATAATTGCGTTGCGCGGTATCCGCGGTATAACACAATACATAACCTCTCAGCATTAAAGGCCTAAAAGTGATGGTTGCTAAAGTCCGATAATATAGAATTCCTTCGAATTTATCGTTTATTAACCTCATAATTTTTTAATGAATATTTAACGGAAATGTCGTGATCATTCAGCGAAATGCCGCGCCTGAAAGGCCGGACATCCTTTACGATCGTCGTGGTGATTATCTTCGCGTTGTTAGTTGTTGTTTACCATCTTCTTAGTAACGAGGTAAATGATATATCCACGGGGAAGATACATTCCTACCTTAAAAATAAATATGTCTATGATGTGAACGACCTTACTGAAGCTCCTGAAATTCGGAAAAAGCAAAATTCTGAGAAACTCATCGACAAATTAAAAATTGGTGAGAAGTACAGGTACGACGACTCTCCACTCTTTCCAGGTCATAAAATCGTGCATCTTGATCTTAAAGGTGCACCTCCAAAAGTCACTTATTACGAGTACCTGTTTCCATTGCTGAAAACCCTTGGAGCAACCGGACTTCTGATCGAGTACGAAGACATGTTTCCTTTCGAAGGAAACTTGATCGACATTGGGGCCGGTAATCGCTATTCCAGAAAAGAAATTGACACGATTCAGAATCTAGCTAAAGAACATGATCTGACTGTCATTCCTTTGGTCCAGACGTTCGGTCACTTGGAGTTTATTTTGAAGCTAGAGAAATATAAAGATCTGAGAGAAATGTATCGATATCCACAATCCATCTGTCCTACGCACAACAAATCACTGCCTCTGTTATTTGAATTGATTGATCAAGTTATTATGGCTCACCCTAGCTCTAAGTATTTACACATTGGTGCTGATGAGGTTTATCAGCTTGGAGAATGCACTCGATGTACTGATGCTATGGCTAAACACAAATGGGGCAAGAGGCAACTTTTCCTGGATCATGTGACAAAAGTAGCAAAGTATGTCAAAGAAAATTATCCCCACATTACGATTCTCATGTGGGACGACGAATTCAGGGAAATTGAATTACAGGTTTGTTGCAAAAGAAGTTTGATATATTATTTTATGTATTTAAACATATAAGTGGATATTTGTCCATCCAAAGAGTACCTAATTTTTACAATTAGTATAAATCCGGCGAACAATGAATGAAGGGCATAGAGTACTGCTTACTCTGAAACGAGGGTGATTATTTCCTTTATGTGTAGATGGGAATTTGGTTTGATAAACCATCGCAGGATTCAGGGATGGATAATATTATTTTCGGGTCTGAATGGGGGGTAATACTAGGACCTATACTGAATCTATTGGCACTTTACTCAAGTCCCAAAAGCAACTCGAAGTGGGTATATTGCATGTTTGAAGAAAAAGTATAACACGTGCACTTATGGCACTCGCCAAATTTAGATGCTTTTTTTCGAAGTTCGAACTTCTAAAATGCCCGGCGGTTCGTTTTTTTACCTAAAGGGTTCATCTTGTACTTGAAATGCGGGGAATTTATCTGGCTATATGATACTATACATAACTCCATATTGACCATAAAGGCCCTTTTCATACGGACGCCCACATATAGAGAAAATTTGTTTCAGACAACCAATGGATTTTACCTAGAGTGCGTGCCATTCCAAAAAATGGCACCTGCTCCCAGCGAAATCGCTGTACAGTTTTAGCTGTAATCACGTTTTATTTTTTTGCTCAATAGCCGTACGCTTATTTCAAAACGTATTCGATTAAAATATACGAAATTCTAATATTTGTTAAGTAACATGTCATAACTGAATTTTGAGGTTGGAGCTTTTATCCAACATTCAAACGTGAAAAATAATATTTTCCTATAAAATAAACTTGTTTTTGCAACACCCATCTCGAAATTTGTACTTTTCATGCCTCTAAATGATACGCAAAGTAACGCATTCTAGTCGACATGGTGTGAAAATAATATTGGTGCAAAGCTGAGAGGTTTTGGGATGGCTTATTTGTAACGGCAATACCAAGGGGGATGAAGAAGCGGAAATGACGTTCACAGGTAAAGGGGACACCGTCATAGATTACGGTAGCGGGTGGGGGGGGGGGCGATGACAGCGGAAACGATAT
>JAUMHM010000079.1:15583001-15597302 GCA_032362435.1 Melikaiella ostensackeni
TATTGCGATTTTTGTATCGTGCTACTGACCCGTTTGTAAAGTATATTATTTCATGCCCAAAAATTCCTGTTTCGCGTGAAAAGGCTATTAGTTCTTTCTGTAAAAAATGTACAGCAATCATGTGTTATTTTTTTATGTCTGATATAACAGCATAACTTGAATCTTGATAATCAATACAGTGATTTTCTGCAAAATCTAGAAAAATAATAAGCTCAACTACTTTTAAATCAGCTTTCGCGTCTTTGAGATGCAAAGTTTGTTGTTTGGCGATAATATCGTGGCGAAGAAGTTTCTCCACATGGTCACTCAAAAAATCCACGAGATCATTTACTGGTTTAATTACAGTTTCTAGATTTGATCGGTCTGAGGCGAACTATTGTTTGAACGTGATTTGTTTAATGAAATTTGCTGCGTATGCTTCCTCTAATAGAACTTTCAGATTGTCATTACGCATGCATCTTTCACATTGATTGAAATAGCACTTGATTTGAGCAGGATTGCAAATCGATTGAGCTGCCCAATTTGGATAAGTATTTTAAAAGCTCCATAAAGTTCTCTTAAATTGCATAAGACTAAACGCTTTTGAACTTCGGTTTTTTCTTCATCAACTCTAAACAATACACAATTATTTTTACTAGCATCAAACGACTGTTGTCATCATCTATATAAAATTCTTTAACGCAATTACTGTTTCATTCGGTAAAGTTTTTCCTGCTTCTTTATCAGGAGAAGACAGAAGCCCCTCTAAATCTATTAATTGCTTGGCCTTATGAGCCAAACGATCGGAGGAACCAATTACAGATTTCATCTTTCTAATTGGCCATGTTTTCGGTAAATTAGTCAAAACTTTAATTTGCTCCTTTTTGCTTAACTTAGGTTTTTCAAAGTTATCTCTCAAATGACGTACAATTACATCATTTTCACTTCCTACGTTTTGAAAATCGAAAAAATTGGAACGTATAGTTTCAAGGACTTTTCTGAACGCGTCCTTCTTTTGTGGTCTTGTTTTCAAATCTAGAAAGTCTATCTCTTCAGCTCCGAGATTCCGATACAGAGTATTAAGTGATAAAATGGCTTGTCTCCTGTCTATGATAGACATTTCAATATCACTTAGAGAAGAAGAATCAGTATCTACATCCATGTCAATTTTATTTTCATTCAAGTTAAAATCATTATCTGCGGTGACAATAGAAACACAAGGAGTTCGCCCTTGAGATAACTTTTTGCGGCATTCACCGCAAATGAAATACTTTTTGGTAAAAAGTGGAAATTTGCCAAAAGGATTGTAACATTGTCTATTAAAAGGCATTTTCAAACCAACCGAGACTAAATTTAAGCAAAAAATACAGGAAACAAGGAAATGAATATTTGTCTATAATTAAAGAAAAAAATCTTAGAACGCTGGTATGAAAACAGTCGACGGTGTTCTATATTTATAAACAAACAACAATTAAATACTAATCAAGAATACTCGTAGATCAATTAAATTGTCATGAGCAAAATTGCATGATGATGAGTTTCAGCTAATATCAAGAATATCAAGTAAAACAAACTCGTTTCACCAAAGTCGAAAAATATTTCTTTTCTTTTAGACTTTTATATAAAATTACGTCCTATTACAGAAAATTGGAGATCTTAAAAAGCTGGATAGGTTAATTAGAACCAAAGGTGAAAACCTCGTCCAAGGTTGTTCGACTAGCTCAGATATGCGCTGCCAACTGGGTCAATGATCGGTCCCAGGGTGCTGAAACCGATTGAGATTATCCAGATAGGTACGGGCAATCCGTCGAGAGGTGGACGGATGAATGAAGCCTTCTGTGACGATGGGCTGGACTCGATGCTCGGTTGAGTAACAGAGTGTTACCCTGGTTCAGGCTGGAGTCGAACTCGAACACTAACAAGACCTTGGTACTGAAGATTCCGAGTAGAGACCAATGAATACTGATGATTGATTAAAACTTTCAATCTATGACTCCCAGAGTGACTCGTACTGGTTGTGGACACAGTGGATTCGTAAACTGTTGCTGAACTGTTGAAGATGACTAAACTGACTGGGGACTGAAGATAAGAACCCACGAACTTGACGAACTGATAAACAAATAACTGATCAGCTGACGAACCGAGGAACTAATGAGATCAGAGTGGCCCGCAAGACTGACCATGGTACCTGTGCTCTTTCCTTTTAAGTTCTCTAACATCGATTACTTCACAGAAGGTGCGAGGAGTTCTTCGCCCCCAATGATCCGCCTTGGCTCTCGCGAAGCCGTTTCTGCCCTCGTGAAGGGAAGCTTGGGCGTCGTAATTCAGAATCGGGGCTCCACATGCAGAGACGAAGGAAGCGCTAATTATATCCTCTCTCGGTCATACTCTTTCTCTCGTATATGGAACAAATTACTGATTTCCTTTTCCTTATTTCAAAATCTCACGATGTACAATATCGTTATATTATTATTAACATTATTTATCAGCTCTGGTTGTGTAACACCTTCCCTCTCTAAGTTTAGAGCGTCCCGATCAAAATCTCGGCAGAGGCCAGAATCTATGTCCATGTCCATGTAAAAATTGTGAAAATTGTAGATTATAATTGTAGTAGGTATAATAAATAATAATTATTCTAATGATTGTAAATTGACATTTGTAAAAACTGAATTATAATATTAATCAAGCTGGAATTATAAAATTAATAAACAGGCAATCTTTGCACTTGATTAAAAGAAACCTTCATAACGACTTAATGTAATTTTATCTTATTATCATTAATATTATTCATTATTCATGATGGCGTAACACCTCCCCTCTCTCATTGGGAGCGTCCCGATCAAAACCTTGGCAGAGCCCTGAATTTAAGCGAAGTTAATATTAATCAAAGCTGATGCTGGTGTTACGATTCACTGGAAAATTGATAACGGATAACACATTCAAATTTAATACTAGATGATGCTCTCAATACAATAAGGTTACTTACGACGTCTGACGCATATCAAAACAAACAAGATTAGCCAATCTTATATAAAGAAGAACATTATACAATATCATTCCAAGTTATCGCGCAAATTTCAAACGAAAACACTTCATTCTACATTGCGTTGTAAAAATTATATGGATCCTTCAAAAAAAAGTTTGAAAGTTCTTTTTGGTCTAATAATTAGCAAGTGGACCACTGTGTCAGAAAGACCCAGAGCATTCGCACGTTTCGCAGCAGAGGTTGCGGAAACCGCGCCGACGACCTCTTGCAAACAATATATATGGGTGGAACGCTTCCGCAACCGCTGCAAGAACAAGCCGCAGACGAAGAAGTGAAAGCGACATTAGGACCAACCGCGGAGGTCAGGCATCCCCCGAGAGATGATGGCGATTTCAGGAGGAAGAGGATCTGGCTGAAATAGATGACGCTCTTTGTGAGGATCTCTCGGAGGAGTCTGACCTCTGGACCATCACTTGTTCAGTTTATGATGCGGCGAGAGCTTTGGCCGATCCGATTCGAAGTTTAAAACCGACTATAGATCGAAAGACCAAAAGGCGCTTACATCAACTGATTTAGAAAATTGGCTGGGCTAGACAGAGCGCGTCCCGTATTCAGTGTGTGATTGACTACATAACATCTGGTAAGCCTTTTACGGTTTGGGTCCAAAAGTTCGCTCATGAACTGAGGATCCACCATCACACATTGAAAAAGTCAAAGCTGCTGACTATCAGGCAGCACATTGTTGACAAAATACGGGTGTTATGTGACGCTAGGAGGAAAGTACAGAAGAGGGAGCGATGGGTCAGGAAGGATCAACCGTTTCTCGCTGACCCATTGCGCCTCTTCAGCGATCCCCCTGTTTTTGTCAATAATCCGCCTACGTCCGAGGAGGTAGAGACTTTTTGGAGAGAGACTTACGAAGTTCAACACCCATTGCACAGAGACACTGAATACATCATGCGTTTCAAGAAGCTGAGCAACAACCTCATAGCATCCGAGGAACAGGGTCCACCAATCACTGCCGAAGAGGTGTAGAAAGCACTGAGAGGCACGAAGAACTTCTCCGCTGCCGGACCGGAAGGTATAAAGAATTTTTGGTGGAAGTAGTTTACTTCTACACATCAACATCTGGCCCGGATCTTCACTCCAAATTTGAAGTCGGAGACACCCATTCCGCAGTGGCTCGTGTTATGATACACTGTACTCCTACCGAAAAAGGGCGACTTGTCCAACCCAAGGAAGTACAGGTCAATAACTTGTCTGAACAGGCTGGAAAAGATCTTTACATCTGTCCTGAAAGACAAGATTTTTCGGCCGATTAGACCTGTGTGGAGAGAGATCTAGGAACAACATGGACCGAAAAGAGGCGTAGCAGGCTGTCTGGGAAACCTGCTAATCGGAAGAAGCGTCTGCAAAGACGCTGCAGCCTGCGATCACAATTTGTCGATGGCCTGGATTGATTGCCAGAAAGCTTTCGATTCAATCTCTCATAGACTGCATAGAGAGACTGATGTCCCTTTGGAAAACCAGATTTACTATCTCATCCGGAGAACATCGTGTACCATCTAACAGCGTCACCTTTCAGAAGGGCGTCTTTGAGGTGACACCATGAGCCCTCTTCTCTTTTGCATTACACTTTTGCCACTGAATCTCGCGCTATTCAATTCTCGTGAGTACCTCTGCGGCGGACCTAATAATCACGAGCATAAGGCCACTCATATATTTTATATGGATGACTTGAAGATCTACTATATGCTTCTGGGACACAGCATCTCAAAGATACTCTAAAGATCATCGAGGGATACACGCAAGAAATTGGTATGAACTTTGGATTGAACAAGTGTGCGAAGATTCATTTGAAACGACGACGACTTGCTAGCGTTAGCGATGACCCTGAACTCGTGGGCAGGAGCGCTATTAGACACCTTTGCCCTAGAGAGACCTACCTATACGTAGGCGTGCCAGAGAGTCGCATTCAGGATATAAAATCAGTGAGGGAGGCTCTCCGAAGCAAATACAAGCATCTCCTTCGACAGATTTGGTCCTCCAGACTGTCGGCGGTGAAGAAGAGCCGCGGAACAGGCGGCCAAGACCCTTGGTCTGGACGTTAACATCAGGAGTGAGGAAAGTGCATTACTCTATCTAAATGCCTCAGTTCTCAAAGCCCGAGTAAAGAAAGCAGAGGTGAATAACTTTCTCGAACAGCTCCACGACAAGAAAATACACGGAAACTTTCACAGAAATGTAAAAGATCAGTCCTTGTCGATAGAGTTAACGTTTGCTTTCCTTGAATCATCTGGACTCAATTTAGGCACAGAAGGTTGCACTTTCGCGTGTCAGAACGGTGTCATTTCCTCCTTGGTATACCGTACCTGCATCTTACGTGAGGAAGTTCCCAGCGACGACAGGTGCAGAGTGTATCATGCACATTCTGAGCACCTACGGCATATACTATCCGAGTGCTCCGCTCGCGCGAGAACAACGTATCTCCACAGGCACAATGCGGCCCTAAGAGTGCTTTATTACCATCTTTGTCGCTCTTATGATGTTAACCAGGACCCTGCCCTGCGGAACGCACCCAGAGACATAAGGTCAGTTGTCGGGAAAGAATAAGGGGGAATTAGTTGGGAAAGAAGTGCGGACAAAGGATATGGAAGGAGATTATATAGAAAAAACGGAAAAATTAGAGTTTGAGAAGATAGCGTTGGGGGAAGTATGAAAGGAGTTGGAAAAAAAAATCAAGTTTTCAAGCTTGAATTCATTCATTTGGAAATTTTCCAATTGAAAAGCATATAATTTTCAACGTCCTTAGAATAATTAAACTTTAAAGGTTCATAATATTTGAAATCCTTCAAGTTCGAACGGTGAAGTTGACCGTGATGCCTTTTGGAACAGAAATCCCATTTTTACTGAAAAAAAATCCATCCTGTCACTTTCAATGTCACTGAATACTACATGATATAATTAATTATAATATTTATCATCTTCAAAACTTCTATAACTCCAATTCAAAATTATAGTTCTTCTTCATTTATAATGTGTCCCCGTAGGACTTACATAACTCCCGTTCTTTCACATCCTTATCACATGTTTTCTACACCGTTCATTTTAACTTATTCTCTAGCTTGATACATATAATTTTCAATTCTTAAAAGTTCAACATGCCCCAGCGAACGAACGAACGAGTAATGGAGTGTTCAAGCTTACGAAAAAGTGAGCGAGAGAGGAACGAAAAAAATCGCATCCGCATCTTATTCTACTTAATTTTACTTAATCTTGCTGAACGGTTTCAGCTACCTTTATGCTTCTATTTTACGTCCGTTTCCTTTTTCTCCTCCTTTCCTTCCCGCTCATGCTTGCTTTTTTCTCTCACCCACGCTCCCTCATTCTTGTTCTTCAACTTCTCTAGCTTTTCCTACCTCCTTCATCCATTCTTCACCCAAACCCTCCCCCCCTAAAATTTTCTTAACATTATCTTGCGATCCTCCCCTCTCCTCTCTTCTTCTCATACAACCATCCTGTACATATTCCTTTGTCTCCTGTACCTATTGACATACTGTGCATCCTCTGCTCTCATCCTTCTACCAAAACATTGCTTCTTTCACTTCAATTCCCCGACATCATCTAGCTATTCTTGTCCATCTTTTTCCCCCCATCTTCTTCTCAGGTATTTCAGAAATCCTTTTTTTTCTATCACCTTATACCAGTTATTGTATCTTCATTCCCCTGACCTTCCTCATCAATCTATTACCTGCCTTTTTCTATTTTTTCTAATTCCTCATATTCTATACTTTTTTCTTCTCGGATCACTCGATCTCTCAAAAACTCTCTTCTTCGTTCTTCTCATCGTGTTAAGTCTACAGTCCTCTATCTTCCACCTTTTTGTTACACTTTCTCGCTAACTCCCCACCTTTCCCTCTCTTTGTTTCTATTCGAATTTCCACGCTCTCTTTCCTGCCATTGTTAATAATTTTCCATTTTTCCAATTACAACAGTGAAAATGATGGTGAACCTATTTTTTGGTTCTAGAAAAATTTGTCTAATCACTTTTGGTGTTAAATGATAATTTTTCATGTAACAACAATTTAAAAATCTAGAATTCCAGATGCTTTGACTTCGAAATGCTCAATTTAGTTTTCAACTTCAAATTGTCAGATTTCAGTCGCTTTGAATAAAAAAATATTTAAATTCAAAAGTTTAAAATTTTTGATTATTCTATTTTGAACGATTCAATTTGAAATATCACAGTTCCAATTGATGGATTTAAAATGATTCAATTTCTAACATTCTTATCTGTAATTGTTTAATTTTGAACCATTTGAGATTGTCCAATTTGCAAAATTATGATCTGAAATCATTCAATTTCGATCTTCTTCAACTTAAAATGAAATTTTTTAATTTTAAATGCTTTGAATTAGAAATAATACAATTTCAACTGCTTTCTGGTGAAATTGTCCGATTGACACACTTTGTATTTCTTAATCCAACTCTCTGAAAACTTCATCCCATCCCCTTTCATTCTCATATATCCCACCCAACCCATCCCTCCCCCTCATCGCCCAACCCTTTTACATTAAATCAAATTTACGCATCCTCATCCCCATCCCATCCACTTCCTATCAATTGACATGTTCCCTCCTTCACACCTCACTCTCCTCTTACCTCTCCTACACTCTTTTACTTCTACACCTATTCTTTCCTTGACCCTATTACGTCCATATACCATTTTCCCTTTCCTTGCGAACTTTTGGCACTAATTCTTATCTTTTTCCGGTTTCTATTGATATGTTTTCTATTAATGACTAATATCTAATTTATATCATTTGAAGAAATCCATTTCAAATCAGGCAGGTTATGCACTTCAAATCGCAAAATCTCTTAGCAACAAAACATGTTTTTAGAGCACATTAGGCGACACGTATTTATAGAAGGTCAACTTCCACAAAAAATCATGGGTTTTTTTGGCATTCCTCTAGAGGTTTTCTTTTTCAACGTCACAATATCATTATAAAGTAATGTTTTGCTTATTAATAACAATTTTTGCAGAAAAAAGGCGCAAAAAAATAAGGATAAATGCTAAAAAGACGCGATATCTCATTTTCTCACTAATGGTTTCTTCGGGAGAGGGAGATTCCGATAGATGTTGTTTTTTAATTGATTGATTCTTCGGTAGAAAAATATGTTTGAATGCTTATTTTTATAAGTTTTTATGTAAAGTGCTATTACTAATTTTGTAAGCATATTATATTTAATGATGTAGTGAAAATCTTATGGCTTTTTTTACAGGCCTGTTGATAGACGGATGAACATCTGAATCAATTGAAGGAGTTTCGCCGACGAAGCCCTGGAATATTACGAGAAACATTCAAGAAATCTGGAAAATACGATGGAACGTAGGGACTGAAAAAACCATGTGCGAGTAGCTATTAATAATGTCTCTTTATTTTTTGTTTACTTTAATCTGACAAATTTTTACGGATTTAAGCCAATTAATATTATATTCATTTATCAAACTACTATATCCAAATGATCTACGAAACTAATTTTTGTAGCAGGCGAATGTCGATTACTTTACTAATTTTTTTAATGACCCGGTCGATTATTTAGATACTAGTATATACGGGTAAAAACATAAACATAAGCATAAACATAGGAAGCGAAGCAGGATGTGATGAAAAACAAATATAGATTAGGCACGAACAAAATGTATATTGATCATGATCAGACATTCAAAAAAAGGGAGATTCAACGGAAAATAAGAGAAGTAGAAGAGGAAGAGAGGAAAAGAGGTAGGTTACCAAAAAGTATGTATTCAGGGGAAATGCTATGTTTGGAATGAAAACCGAGAAGGTTAGAGACGTACGACAGATCTTTAGGTGTTAAATTTTGCCGATCAACATTTTATTGTTCCTTGTGTCGTTCTTCCATAAATTTAAATTTTTTATTTTTCATAGCATTTTTTTACGGATGAAACGAAAACTATGCGTTTCATTGAAAAATTCTGTTAAGATAATATGTAGATTATGACCGGAAAATGGAATTTCTCATTTTTAATAATATTTTTAACGATTGAAAAAGAAGTATACGTCTTATAAAAAAAATCCTAAGGAAAATTCGTAAATCTTTTCGGGATGAACACTTTTGCTCCATAACATTTTTCATTACCAAAAATCGTGTTGTTGAGACTTTTTTTAATGAAACCCTTTAAAATTAAAATTATTTCAAGTAAGTTTACTTGATGCAAAGCAATTTTCTTTGAGTGAAATTGCTTGAATCATTATCTCTCCAATTTACTTCAGACGAAAAACAAAACAACATTTCTGACGGTTCTATGTGTAGTTACTCTAGCAGATATGAAAAATGCTGATATCAAGAATCTTTGCCCCACCACTCAGTTGTAAGAAACCTATAAAACTAGTCGCCTTGCACGAAGTTCTTGAAAAATTAGCCTTGAGTTCTTCTGTCGTTATCACTACTCAAATCGAGAAGCAATGCAGATCGTCATTCTAATCTTTGCCTGCGTGGCTTTGCCTAATTCCGCAAGTGAGTATACCTAATATAATATAATATAATTTTATTTTTAATACGTAATATTGCACATTCTCTGAATGTGGAGAATGAACCGAAGCCCTAAAACAATATAAAATTTATAATTAAAAATTTGTAGTCATTTAGTGCCACGTTGCCGGATACATGTCTTGTAACATATGGAAATGAGAAAATGACGGTTTACGCAATGTTGTAGTGTATTCATGTGTGGAAACGGATGACAATTTTTTGACAACACAAATTTAAATTTTTCAAGTTGGCCTCAGATTTTTTTCACATCTTTAATTTTTCACATTTTTGTCGAAAATGAGATAATGGTACATTGAGATTGTACGATATGCTCCTCACACATAAAATCAATATAGATCTAGATTCTGACTTCTAATTGTACCATATGAAATTTACAATTAAAAGTTCGCATTCGAAAATTTTTTTAAATAAATATTTTCGTTTAGTGCCACGTTGCCAGAATCAAATTTTCCAACACATGGGAATAAAAAATTACGAGTATCGCAATGTCCTAGCTGGTTACGTTTATTAATTAATACTCTGCTGTTTAGTATATTATTCATAATTATTTTCAATTCAGTTACATTGCTTTGAATTTTCTTAAGTTCTTAGAATTCCTTCTATTCTTTTTGAAACACATGGAATGTTTTTGAAATCTTTCAAATTCTTTTCAATTTGTTTAACTTCCCTCAAATCTTCTAAATTACTCTGAATTTCTTTAGTTCTTCTGAATTGCTCGACATTCCTTGAATTCCTTACATTTTCTGCATATCCCGAATTCTCTGAATTTCAATCACAAATCATATAACTAAAGGAACCCAACTATTGTGGAAAAATCTTCTTAATGGAAACAAGGCAAGTGGTGACTTTAGAAATTCGACATTTTGGAAGAATACGAAATAATGGTTCTTTAGACCATAAAAAATTATTGATTTCCCCATTATTCAATGAAAGCCTGTCAAAGTTGAGAATTCAAGCAGTTTCATTTTCAGAAGCTATGCAATAGGCAGAGTTAACCGAAATTTTGAAAAAATCTAAGATGGATGCCAGTCAAATTTGAAAAATTGATTAATTTGGCTATTTGCCAATGAAAGCCTCTCAGACTTGGCAAGTACTCAATTTTCCCAAAAACTTGTTTGTTATTTATAGTATTAAATAATGGATACTCTTGCCAAATGTCTTCAATCAGGATGAACTTACTTGGAAATTGCAGACTTGGTCAGAATCTGACAGTTGCCATCTAGCAGTTTTTGAAAATTACGGTTGTTACAGACTACTAATCAGTTCCTGAGAATATATTGACTTAACTTGTCAAGTTTGACATATTCCCGTTGAAAAATGTAGAAATAAATCATTTTTTTAAGTTTGACCAGCCAATATGTTGGACATTTTCAAAATTTTCTGTTTTTAATTTTAACATCAGATTTTCAGCAATCAAAATGATTTCTTTCTAAAGTTTGGATCCCTCTTGTTACTAGCTAGATAAAATGCCATTCTTTATAAAATCTCACTAATCTTTTTTTTTATATTATTCTGACTGTTTTTTTTTTTTTGCCGAACAGATTCTAGCGATAATAAAATTGAAGCGCAATCTATATGTGGCAGAACATTACCATAAGAAATTATCTACACGGTTAGTGCGAGCAGCACTAAAAATCACTAATGACATAAGAAATTGGAAATGGGGGGAATGGGGTAGGTGGATAGCGCAGGATGGGCATAGGGATAGAGGAAATAGGGGTAAAGGAGAGCTAGGAAGAGGGAAGCGTGAACATGAGGACATAAAAGGACGTATGACTGTTGCGGGACCATTACACACTTTACCTGAACCGATAGATTAAAAAAATCGAAGTCGAAGAATCGATATAGCATGTATCAACCTATAAAGTCGTTAAAATTTCAATTGTTAATTATTTTTGCTTAAAGCGTTGCGCAGCATACAATACCATTACTCATCCAGGAAATAGTGGCGTTTCTGAAAACTTATTGTATAATTTACTTTCAGTCAGTCGTTAACTATTTACTTATGAGCACTTCTAATTCTTGGATGGCAGTTGTTTATATTACCCTATTACACGAAAAAAAAAAATACTACAAAAGAATGTCAAAAATTTTTAAAAAGGTAGAGCAATGTTACCCATTACCCATCCAGGTACTAGTAACATTTTTATAAACTTATTCTATAATTTACGTTTAGTCAATCTTTAATTATTTTTACGTATAACCACTACTAATTATTCAATGGGCATCGTTGACATTACCTTATTACATGAAGGAAACAATTTTTTAAGGCCATGCTATACATACCCGATTCCTACTTAAGGAACGTTTGTATAGTCCTAAATTTCTCAAAATCCAAACAAAATTTCCCGAGATAAAATTTTTTTTGTAGTTTCAGAAATTTAGAACCACAAAAACTTTCCTTAGTGCCTCAACTAATTATAAAAAATTTCTTCTTTACTGATATTGTCTATTCAGCTTTTCTTCCATCGTCCTTTCGTTCTAAATCTTCCAATTGATTTCTTGGTTTCGAAAATACTATAGAATTACTCCTTCTCCTCATACTTGGATCAATGTTGGAAGAATCTAAAAATTGAATTTTGCGCTTAACGACTTTTTCATTTTTCTTCTCAACATTAGCATCCTCTAAAATTGTTTCTATTTCACGAGATGTGGGAGTAGGCATAATTTTTTGTGCAGAATTCGGTGGAGTATTTTCCTTATACCCAGTTACCTTCAAAGACTGACCTACATTCGGTGTCTCTGAATCTGTTTCGAATTTACATGGATCGAGTTCAGAAGCATCTAAAGATTGGACCTTGAACTTAATCTTCATCTGTGCTGAATCCAGGGAGGTAATCTTGGATTTCTCTTTCCCTTCTGATTCAAATTCATCAGAACTCGAGGTCATTGTCAAATCATTGTCGAGCACACAAACTCGAGTTCACTAGATTCTCCAATAAAAGCAGAAATCAAGACTGATATATATTCTGGTGTGTAAGCTGATGTACACGTGTGAGTAATGAAAGAAGGCGTGGAATTTCGCACATTTTGATGTATATTTCATCTGAGCTATACATAATTGGTTATTACGTTTGATTGTCCGACTTGTGTTCACCAGTAACGTATTACTTGTCGATGTGTCTAAAACTGTACTGGTAATAGAAGTGAGGTTAGGATAGGCTGATGAGTGATAAGATAGGTCAATTGCAAGGTGACCATTTTAGTGATTTTAACACGAATCTAGTATTTTTCAAGGTCGCGTTATGTTTTTTTCCAGAGAATGTTTTTATAAACAATTTAGTGTTTTTTAACAGTATTTAGTGAAAAATTTTGTGATTTTTAAAATTTTGCGTTCTTTTTGTTCCAATTCATTGATTTTCAGGGCCAAACGGTTATTCAACAGTTTAGTAGCAAATAGCGATTGATCAAGTGATTGCGCTACAGAATACCGTCCAATAAGAAGCATTCTCTAATAGCGATCTGCAGTTGATTTGTTGCTGAGGTGAATTGGCTTCGTGAGAGCCACTAGACATTTCAGCCAATGACAGTACAGGTATTTCTGTAGATTACTAGGAAAATTTCATCAGCTGAGATGTCTAGTGATTTAACGTTTTGTGTTTTGCCGCCCAGTTTGACGCACTTACTTGTTTACGTTAGTCTCTACTCTTCACATATTCCTGTCCTATTTTTATTTTTCCCCAAACATAATTTGAAGCTTCATGCAGTTTTCATTTTTACAGTAGTTGTGGATGTTTGAATCGTAAATTTCGCATTCTGAGCACTAATTTTTATTTCTTTTCATTGGCTTTATTCATTGAAGTTATATAAATTCAAACTTTGCATCCTTGAAAGTGAAATCTGGTGAAAATTCAGTGAATTTTAGTACCTTTTAGTGACTTTTTGATGCTTCAGATTTAGTGATTTTTATTGTTTTTTCAAGCAATTTTTCGTGTTTTTTCACTTTTAGTAGTTGGCTCCCTTGGTCGATTAATGACTGTGAGCTTTGAAAAGAAAGAAAAATAAAAAAAGATCCAAGTTTATCAAGTTAAGTGAATGAAAGTCAATCTTATATTGAGAAATTTATTCGGAAGCTACTGAATCCTTTTTACTATCTGCATTCCTTTCTATCAGAGAATTTCAATTAATATCAGATTTCAAGGGAGAGTTTTTTTCCGTTTAATATAATTCATAATTGATTTTGAATAGAACTTAGTACAATGAACATGCGATAACATTTGTACAATC
This sequence comes from Melikaiella ostensackeni, assembly GCA_032362435.1. Taxonomy (NCBI): domain Eukaryota; kingdom Metazoa; phylum Arthropoda; class Insecta; order Hymenoptera; family Cynipidae; genus Melikaiella; species Melikaiella ostensackeni. Next base: position 15,596,773 of record JAUMHM010000079.1, read on the forward strand.
CATTTACATTTCTAACAGAACCTAACCTCAAATTATGGAAAATAGAAGAAAATACTGACCTTTATATTATATGCGGAGGAAGTTGAATGCAACCAATCATCATCGAATGCAACATATTTTCTAAAAGACATCTAGAAAAAATAATAATATAGAATTATAAAAGGTATGTTTCTAGTGGGTGTGAATCCTGAGAATAAGCTTAATAGTTTTATTAAACTCCTGCAACTATTACCATAATTACTACATAAATTATATAAATACACACCTTTTCGGTGTAGAGAATCACTTTCTAAGTGAAACAAAAACGTTTAGGTGTTCATCGATTCAATCAGAACATGCCAAAGTAGATATCTCTAGAAATCATAACTGACATGTGTGAGATATTTACTTCCTTTCATGATTACAACAAATAAGACTCAATATAAATGATAAATTAAACTCAATTCAAATAATTAGTTTTCACTTATTCAAAGTATTGAAAATATTAGAATGACCTATTCAAGCATATATATATATATATATATATATAT
>JAUMHM010000079.1:15614463-15624696 GCA_032362435.1 Melikaiella ostensackeni
AGTTTTGCACACGATTGAAACCCGAAACACCTCCTTTCATCATAATGAATCATCGTAAAAGCATTAAATCTATTATTGTTAATTAATGTTTGCGAGAGTGATTCAGAATTTCAAAAGTTTCGAAGGTTTGAATTGTGCGTTTTGCAATAAACAATGGATGTGCGATGACTCGACGGGGAATTACCTAATACGGAAGCTGAAGTGTGTCGCCAAAAGACACATACTATCATAACGCTTGAGATATGTACAATTGGTCGCTACAGCTCGATTCTCATTGAATGATTGGGCCCTACTTTGAAGTTTTTGCGTGCTCAAACTGAGGTTCGTACAAAATTTTGCTATGGAACTCTTTCGTTTATTTGTTTGTGCACTGTTACATAGTACCAGGGGTTGTGTAGGTGGTGGGACACTCTGTATTAGAAAATAGGAAAAATCGTAGAGAAATGTATAAATTTATTAAATAACTAGTGAATGGAAAAACAAGGTATAACGTAGAAAAAGTTCAATTTCAAAGTATTGAGTTTACAGGCCCAAAAGAGATAGCATAACATTTTTACAGATATTATCCTCATTATGCACAAGAAGACACTGATTCAATAAATTTTGAAAGGAAAGGTACAAACTACAGTTTTGAATTCACAGATGATCGACTAACTAAATTCGATCCAATAGGCATATTAGAGCTCAATGATATCGTGCGAAAAATAAAAGATGAAAGGGGTGTTGCAAATGGTATAAGTATGTCAATTTTCATTAAAAGCTTGAAGGTTTAAGGAAATGAAGATGTAACTATTTTTAATCAATCTTCCAAAGCAGGGGAATTTCTAGCCTACTGGAAAGAATCTATAAATACATTATTCAGGGGTGCCAACCCCGGGGGGCAGGTCGGGCGACCGCCCGGCCTACTCTGAAGAGTGGGAAGGGTCCGAAAAATTGGGGAATATATTGGGTGTATAAAGTAACTAAAAATGCACAAAGATTAGGGAAAATAAGTGAAGCAAGCAAAGTAAGACAGAACGTGCACATATTCATAATTCATACGATTAAATTTATATTCATCAACAGGTTCGCGAATGTTACGTATGAGATTACCATTCTATGAGTATCTTCAAATTTACAAAGGTAACAAAAAATGATTCTGAAATATACCTTTACTGTATTGAAGAACATATAAAACTGGTAAAAAAATGCAGTTTGGAATGTAAGTAGATCAGAGTTCAATGACTTAACATTTTTTTAAATTGACAATTTTACGTGATGCGACAGATGTATCCTGATTAATGTTTTCGACTGAAAAAAATGTGCCGCAGAAAAATATTGATTAACACCTTCTGCCTCAAGAAATTTTTAGAAATCCATTTAAACTTTTTTAAATTTTTAATCAGGCCAGCCATGTTCTTGAATCTATATTGAATGTTTAATCCTATAATAATGATTTCGATTGATTTTAACTTATAATTAGTAACTTATGCCATAACACCATTTATATGTACCGCATAGATAATTAGATTTATATATTTTTATATTAAATGAAATTAAAATTAAAATTAAAATATGTTTTCATATATTTTACAAACATTGAAAGTTTTTAAAAAAATTTCGAAAATGACAATGATTCAATTTCGTATTATTTAAGATATTCTTGATCATCCCCAATACCTCTGTAAGACATCTCTCTCCCTCAATAGAACCCTGTGTAATTTTTGAATAACTGATCAAAAGAAATTACTTAAACTATAACGATTTAAGTGTTTAATATTTATAGGAAATAGTGCATTAGAGATTTCATTTCAAGTTATTCAAATTTAATTTAAACTCTCATACCTTTTTCTACTGAAATTGTTGATTCCTTATTGTACAGAAAAATCAAGATAAAATGGATTAATCTTTCCATCAAACTAGAAGAAATTTCTTTAATTTGTTGTTTGGAATTGCAGCGCATTATTCTCAATGGCGACGTCACACAGTGTGCCAAAAAGCACTTTTTTGGGCAAAAATCGCTCGGCAATTCAATTTTCAACGGATTTGGATCTATTTTTTTGAATGACCGTAAAGCTTCCAGGTATAACGTGTAACTGCTAATTTTTTACTTTTTTCAAAGCAACATTTTTCACTTAATAACAAAAAAAAATTTGCTTTTTTTTATAACTGTTAAAGTGTGCCACTGCTCCAAAGATTTTCAAATTCAATAAACCAAGCCTTAAATAAGTATATGAACTATACAGAAATAATTTTTAATGTGCCGGAGTAATAAAAAAATTGTTTTTGATGTCATGAACAAATTAATGAATACGTGTAATTTTTTCGTAATTTTCAAAGATTAGAAGTTGGAATTTACAGTTTTTGCATGAAATATGAGAGATATGAATATACGATTACGATAAGTCAAACGAATTTTCTCTTTTGTTATTCTTTAAACAATTTTTGTAAGCAAATACACAGTTTGTCAATGTCTGAATGAATAGGCTCAATTTCTTTAGTGGAATAAACTAAATATGTCTTTTCAATGCCTACTTGTTGTCATATTTTGTAATCTGACAAAATGTTTTATTTATTTAAGCAATTCTTATAAGCAAATACCCATGTTTAACATTTTTCCATGAATAGACTCAATTTTTTTTACAGGATCGAATAAACATGTTTTACCAGTGATTTCTTACTAACATGCTTTTTCAAATTAGCAATAACTGTCAATTCTTTAAACCATTTCTATAAAAAAATACACATTACGTTCTTTTTCCCATGAATGGTTTCATTTTTTCTAAGGAATCAATTAAAAATGTCTTACAAATCACTTTCTGTCGTCATATTTCTCCAACTGACAAAAGATAAGGCCTCTTGTGTTACCTGCTTGTTAGCAGGCCAAATATGCCACACCATCAGAGTGTGTGGGTAACAAATGGCTTCAGTGACTGGAAAAAGCGCAGCACTGCCATAATAAAACATAAAACATCGCAGTCACATACTGAAGTCAACTGTGAGCCTCAGATGACCAACTTGTCGGCTCCTCTTTTACCCGGTTTAGTCTGCGCAAAAAAAAGATTAGCTCATAATCATCCTGTAGTAAAAGAATTAATTGACATCACTCTATCTTGCAAGACACTGCATGCATTTCGCGGACACAGAGATATTTTTTCACATGATTTGGGAGGAAATTTCATTGGTTTAGTCCAACTTCTTTCAATGCGTTCGCCTGAACTCAATGCGTACCTTATTTATCTACAGGAAATGATAGTAGGAAAGAAGACAATAGGATTTGCCTTTCTTTCACTTCAGACACGTATATGAGCAGAAAATTTCTCTGCTATATACATTATGATGTATGGGGCACAGAGTGGATCTTGTTGTAATGGACGCTGTTTCTTGTAAAGTTGACGCCCGAGCATGTTTGGAAATCTTCAAGAATTGTATATTCTTATTTGTAATTAAAAAAATAATATCGTTTTTTTTCAAACAGAAGCAAAAGGAATTTTATCCTAAGCAGCAGTTTGGTCGATTGAAGAGGGCAAAGCCAACTCATTGGATTTCAGAAAGTTTGTAATTGGATACTACTTTACGCACTTACGCTGCAGCGCTTGATATATTAGAGAATATGCGTGACATGAAGTGCATTTCCGAAACAGACAGAAATTCTAGCCGTATTGTTTCAGGTCTTTATAACTACCTTTTGTCGATGAGGTTTACAGTAACAACATGCACCTTTAAGATAATCTTTGAAAGTATCAGCCCGCTGAGTAAATACTTGCAGAGTGTGGATATCTACCTGTACAGTGTAGCCAACCATGTCTCTGGAGTTATCAAAGAGATCACTAAGTTGCCATCTGATAAAAATTTTGGAAAAGTTTTTGCCTCTGTAAAAGAGTTTATAGGAAAAAGTAATGTCGAGGATATGCAACCCTTTCAGGAGAAGCGATTAAGGCATAAAAAAACCTGCTGATGAAAAGGCCAGCGATGAGCTTATAGCAAATCTAAAATTTCAGTTCAAAGTAGAAACTTACAATGCGGTAATGGATATAATTTTTCATTAATTAGAAGAACGCTTCAGTGAAAATAACCGTGGAATTTACCGTGACTGAGCACTCCTCGCTTGTATTGGCATGCACAAAGTTACAGAAGATAATTCATGTTTGCCACAAGACGTTTTTACCATTACAGCGTCCGTTTACAGTCAGTTCATTAATCGAGATGAGGTTTTAAAGGTGTATCAATAGCTCTGCAAAGTATATCCTTTCTTTGAAAGTGGACGCATCTCACAGAAGATAGACGCCGAAGAGGTAGAAGAAGAAAAAGGAGAAGAAGAAGACGCGACAGAGGAATTGGCAGGTGATGAGTTACTTGTAGAGGATCAAGAACGTTTTCCAGCTTATTAATAGAAAAGCGAAAATGATGATGAGGCAGAAGCTGAAGATGAGGCTAAGCATGAAAAGCCCACCCAGGCTCGTCACTCTAGGCATCACGCAAATTTTTTATGTATTTTGTTACTGCAAACTGATACCTGCATTCCCAACAATGTCACTGCTTCTAAAAATAGCATTTACGCCACCAGTGGCTAGCACAATCCCAGAACGCGTGTTTTCAAAAAGGAGACTGATTAAAATGTGACTCAGGTGTGTGATGGGTTCGGAAAGTCTTGGAACTCTTCTAATCATAGCAATAGGGAAAGACATCGAAATATAGCATGACAAAGTCATTTAGATTCTTGTGAGCTTCTGTCCAGAAAATTCGCCTGTTAGAAAAGCTTTGCTATATTGTTGAAAAAATAGGAGATAAGACTTTTTATTCCCAGCAAGCGCGTTTAGAGCGAGTAATGCCCCCTGGAAAGAAGCGTAATGTACACATTTATCGAACGGCGGGTGTTGGGGGGGTGGAGAGTGCCTGTTGATGGTCCGCAGGGGAAGAAAGAGCTGTTTAATGCCCTCAAAATAGGACTTTTAAGAGATCAGCTGACAGATACTGCGCTTCTCGGCTGAAATTGAGTCTAATGTTTTTATGCAAATCCGCACACAGATGGATTGTATTTCAACATGGACGCTGAAGTTATATTAATTCTTCGGGGGATACGTTTGCGCCGATTCGCTAAATGACCACATTATGCGTTTTTCCCAGACGGCATTACTCACTCTGAACATACTTATTGGGAATAAAGTGACGTATGCACCTCGGAATTTACCCGAACCTTTGTTCCGAGTATGATATTTACAGGCCTCGTATTTGAATTCCGCGCGCCTACTTGAAGCATCTTCGCCCGACCTATTTGAGAAAGTGTTAGCACCACTGAACACCACTCCCGAAAGTAATAAATACAAACATGGGAGATGAGTTTCGGCCAATCAATAAGTCGCTTACATATGAAAAAGTTTTGGAATTGATAGTAAAAGATATAATTGAAAACTATTTTCAGACAAATAGTTTTAATACGCAACACCAGTCTGGATTTAGGAATAATCACCCACTTGAAACGATATTGCAAGATATATTGACTACCTGGAATGAAAAAATGAGTGAAGGCAGGGTGTTAATGGTGGTATTTCTGGATCGTGAAAGAGGGTTTGAGATTGTAACTAGAGAATTATTATAATTGGAAAAGCTACAAGGTTATGGTTTGAAATGAACTTTTATTAAATGGTTTGTCGGATACTTGTGTAATAGGAAACAGCATACAAAATGGGTCAATATAAAGTAATCTAGCACTAACGTTGACAATGGAATGCCATAAGGATCTATGCTCCGACCATTCATGTGTAATAAACATATGAATGATATCTTTTGGGTGTTTAAAAACTGTATACTGAAATTGTTTCTGGAAGCTTTTTGAATTGCCATTAGAGTCTTATGAGTATGTATCATTAAATGCAGTAAATTGTATAAAATATGAATTTGGCGAACGTTTCGGCCGCGGATAGGAGCCTTCTTCAGTGCCAGATATGTACTTAGTAAATTAAGAAATGAAATTAAATGTTTGAAACGCACTATCATTTTGGTATACAACTTGTGAAATTAGGAATGCATGCATCGACTTATGTATATTTCTCCGACTTGCGGGTTCCCTCTCTCAACAACTCCCTCCTTTTTTTGTGTATTTTATCGTTCCACTTTAGAAAGTTAGGCTAGTGCGGAACTGAAAATTAGTGAGTAATCTCACAAGCACAATCTTCACTGACACTTTGCAAGCACCAGTCACACAATCGCTTAGTTTGGAAGAAAGTTAAGATTTGATGAGACAAAAACCACAAACAAGAGTAAAATTCAATATGTTATTTCATTATAATTTAGGAGGTTATATTTGAACATAAATGTAGAGACATCAGCTCTATTTCAGATCACACCGAAAACTGAAAGAGGTCGTACAGTTTAACAAATTTCGAAATTCGAAGAAAATCGAAGGAGAGATACTTTAATTTTTAGAGGGTCATGGTGGTAAAGTTGAGCCACAGACCACCTTAGAAGCCCTCGGGAGTCGCTTTCTTTTCCCAAGACCTCATAAAGTCCAGGCAATGTGTCTTCATCAGGTGGGTCAGGGTCTCTTCGTCCGATACCGAGTATCCTCCGTCGGGCAGTTTTAGAGTGCCGACAATAGCATTCGGATTTCAAGAGAGCCGTTTGTCCAGTCTGGTCGCCTCTGCTCCTTTCTCGATGACTGTGCAAAAGCTGGTCGAGCGTTCTTGCTCAACCATACGTACTGCACCCCGTAATCGTCCCTCATCGTCGTGAATGAGGTCCATAGTTCTTTCGTTTTTCCAATTCTGGTGCATCTGAATCTCTCTCTGGTTTTCCTGTGAACCTTTTTCGAGCTTTTCGTTCCACCAGTGCGTTCTGCCCTTCAGATTCTTGTGGGTCGACGACTTCTTTCATAAGCAGATTTGATGGCCTCCGTGAAAGTTTTGGCTGCCTACTCCAGGGTGCGCACATCCCTAATTGACTTGGGCACATCTAAGAGTGCGCTTCTTAATTCAGTTGAATACTGATCCCAGTTTGTTCTTCTGGGATTTCTGACCCACGTAGGGTCCAACGATACTGTAGATTCCAACTCGAACTCTATGTGCGAGAGATCTGAAAGAGTGGGTTCGTCCGAGACTCTCCGTTTGTTCACTTTATCCCTAAACCTACCAGTACAGAGGGTGATGTCAATGACCTCTTCCCTGATCGAGTTGTGAAACGTCAGAGTATTCCCCGTGTTGAGAATATCTAAATCAGCAGTTATTAGATAATACAATAGGTCATTCCCTCATGAGTTAGTGTCCATGCTACCCCACAATGTATGGTGGGAGTTAGCATCGTACCCCAACAAAAGTGAGAGACGCCTTACCTTGCAGTATTCTACCAGTGTACGTACTTTCTCTGGTGGGCTGGCTTCGCTGTCATACGGAAAGTAGGTCGATCCTATGGCTAGCTTCCCAATTCCTCTAAGGACTGTGGATATCACCATCAGATCTCTTCAACACAATTCTAGCATCAGGGCAGCGTTGACTTCTTTCGCCAGAATGCAAGCCCTTGGTTTAGCCACCTTAGGGTCCCTGTAACAAAAACCAGCCCCCCTAATCTCCTTATGGTACCTCTGACGAGCCAAAGTTCTTGAATTAGTGAGATCCCTGTGTGCCTCACAGCCATGTCCCTCTGCGGAACCGCAGAGGCGCCTTTGCTGTGATGCGAGTTAATTTGGGTAATGGTTGAACCGGAAGCAGCAATTTATGTCTGTCCCTGATCTTCTTCCGTCCCAACAGGCTTCTCCTGTCCGTGACCGGCAACCCTGAGGTTGACCTGGCCAAGTTGGTAGAATGGCCTATTGTTGAGGACTGTAAGAGCCCTCACCTGGGACTCAGAAATCCGCACAACTAGAAAGTGTCTAAATCCTCTTGTTGTGTGCTTCTCCCGTGGCCGGTTGTGCCTGACGATTTGCCAAGACGATGTTTTTAGTGAGGATTTGAATCCTTCTAGGCATTGAAGGACTTCTACAGAAGGAGGTCTCGAATTTTGGCCATTGATTTGAGGACACTCTTTCGAGCGCCCTCCAAATGGCTTTCCTGGTAAGCTCGAACTGCTCCACGGTGAGCATCGAGTCTGGATAGCTCGTTGCCATCACCGCCTGCGTCAGGGGGTTAGTCCTCTGCGCAGCTGTCAGTCCAGCCCCCGACGACTCTCTGTTCGCCGGCAGCTGAGCTGGCTTATGCCTCTTCGTAGGCTCAGTTCCCACCCTCGACGGCATGTCCTCTGAGCCCTTCCTACTTTTTAGGGCCTCCGTGCTGCTTGTCGGCATTGTTGTCGCCGATGTTCCAGCACCTGCAGTCACAGTTCTAGCTATCTGCGCTTGCCTCCTTATTTTTCTTTTCAGGGAATCATTGATGGCTTTCTTTTTTTGGGGGACTCCTTGGTCGCTTTCATTTTCATAGCCTCATTCAGGGTGACCGTCGTTCCCTCAGCGCCCAAGAAAGCTGCGGGCACAGCTGCCGCCTGAGTTTGGCTAGCCGGAAAGACAGATCGAGTGGAAAGGGTTGTGTTAGACCCATTCGGGCCCAACCCCTCTCCGGGCTCCGCCACCTTCCTTTCTTCTTCTTTCTTTGTATTTGCTTCGTTGGCTTTCATTTTGAACCCACGAGAAGCTAGGGAAATAAACGATCCGCCCTTGCAGAGCCTCACATGCAAGGGTAAGACTAGATACTCGGAGAGGACGTCTGGTGTCCCCGAGAGGGCGTTAGGACACCTTCATACCACTAGGTGCCAAAGTGCCAGGAGTGCGGTCACTCTACGCCCCTGGCTGAGGGGGGTGGCCATATTGAATGGAACACTCAACGAATATCCGTTCCTGGGTCACCACACCAACGAAGGGCTGTTTCTTAGTCGCAGTGCGGGTCGTAGGTCATTCTCGTCCCGATTCCAAACTAGGGCTGTTCCGGTAGGACCCAGGGATTGATCCAGGGATCCAGCAATACCCGCGTTGGCCAGGCTCACTCACCATTCTACCATACTACAATCATCCATGCCCACTCATCGGAGAACCCGTTTATAGGGGTCCAACTTTCACCCAGGAGAGCTGGTACGTCGCATTCTCTCTTACGGCCTCTTATGTTATCGAACCTTTTTCCCCTCAGTGTTATTCTGATTTAAGAAAATAGTCAGAAGTCAGCAGAAGCCACGTCAAGTAAGTAGGGTGGTTTTCGATCAACAAGAATATTGTTTTTTTTTTAAACACCTGCTCAGAGTGAGCCCACACTCCGTGTTTCGAATTCTCTGGTCTTTTGCGATAAATATCATCTCAAACCCGCTTCGGAACTCTTAAGCCATTCAAATACATTTGTATATGTACGAGCCATACTTTCATCATCCCAAGCAACTAATAACATTTTATGGGTCCCTAGCAGCAAAATTGATGCAAAAATTGATGCACCCGTCTTCGTTTGACGTGTGCTGCAAGGGCACTCGCTGGTCTTTTCAGGTCGCCCTCTATACTGCGAGGAAGGTGCATTATAGGTGGGATTTACACAAATCGACGAATCCCTAACGTCATTATTGGCTGAGTTATAGAACCAGTAGTAGAACTTTTGGATGAGACCTCTTGTATATCACAATACACAAGAACATTAATATATTGAAGCATAACAGCACCTTATTTTGAATACTACTCCACAGTACTTTCCAATGCTAATGACGCGACATTGGACAAATTGCAAAAAGGCAAAAATCGGTCAATGAGAGCAATCTTGAACTGTGATGATATACGAGCAGTTTAAGGTGTCTGTGCTTTTCTATATATATAAACATGGGGCATTCTTTCTTAACCGGACACCCCCTGCTATCCAAAATTGGTTTGACGAACCATATGACACATTGAAAAATTAAAAATGGTGGATCCAATATGGCGGCTGTATGTCAACGATTATGCTCCCTGAAACTAAATTTCCTCAATTCGGCTTGAAAATAGTTACCCGGGGGTTTTCGAGGTCGCTGATTATGATTATGTAGTCAGAATATCGGAATCTAAGATGGCAGATCCAATGTGGCGGATTTATGCCAAACAACTTAGCATTCAGTGACTCCAATTGCTGAAATCGGCTTGTACTACATGGGCTGAAAAGTCTTCGGCCTGACAAAGAAAAAACGATATTTTGAATGAAAAATTGGCTTTACGAGTATTCTTCGACATAATCTCCTTCTAGAGTAGTGCATTTATTGTAACGGTCTTCCAACATCTCGATACCGGTCCGGTAGTGTGACGCGTCAAGGCCTTCAAAATAGGCG
>JAUMHM010000079.1:15624796-15635824 GCA_032362435.1 Melikaiella ostensackeni
TAGTGCTCATCATTTAAGATATACAGAGCACATTGAAACTATTGTAAAGGGTACTAACCGAGTTCTGGGATTTATTTTCCTATGAAAGCTTAAGAAAATTTAGCACTCTTATTGCACTATCTAATTCTTTCGTTCTATCTCAGCTACAATATGTTTCTGTAATCTGGCGTCCTCATTTGAAATGTTAAATTCGACTTCTCAAAAGAATTCAAGAAAGATTTTTGAAAATGTTAGTTTATGGGGAAGATTAAACCTATCCTCTGAGAGGAGGTGACTACAAAAATTTATGTGTGCCATTTAACATGTTCACAATTCAAGAAAGACACATTTTGCTCTCACTCATTTTTGTATTTAAGTTACTTAGGGGTATGATAGACTGTCCTGAACTACTCAAAGAAATCTAGTTTAGAAGTCACGTTTGAATTCTAGACATGCAGATTCCGAGATAGTGTATCTACCTGCGACAATGAATCCAGCGATGTATAATTATCCAATCTGTAAAATATGTCGGGATCTAAATAACATGTACGAAAAGTGCTCAGATAATTTAGATATATTTGATTGTACATTTTTGAGTTTTATGAAGTATGCGAGAGAGTACGTTTTGTCCATTAGAGACCTTAAATTATAATTTAAATCAAATGATTTTGTAATCAATTCTGGCACTTTGCATACAAATTATGACCCTGTAATTGGATTTCCGTTGGGTCTACGTAAATACAGATCAAATCAAATAAGATCAAGACAATAATTTCTCAAATTCAAGCCTTAAAAATGAGCATATTTTAGAATCACGCCTTGAGTATTAAGGTTTTTTTATCGAAAAATGTTTTAAAAAGTTCAACATTTCAAACTCAGTTTAGGAAAAAAAATTTCTATCAAACAATTGAATAATTTTTTCTGCTTTTATTGGTTTCAATTTCACAATTCTGAATTTTCATGGTAAACGCTGAATCAAAAATGTTCGACTATCATAAGTTTAAATTCTGCGACTAAATTTGAAATGGTTGAATTTTAAAACGTATAATTGGCAATTCAAAAAATCTTAATTTCTAAACGATGAAATTTACTTCAAGTGATAGAAATTTTTAAGGGTTTGAGTAAAAAAAATTTCAATTTCACAATACTTGGCAACTAAATTTTTTTGAGTTTTGGATGAAGTTCGGATTTGTTTAAGTTTCAAGTTTCTGGCGTATAAATTTTTTTTATTTTTTAATATTTTCCATTTGAAATTACTTTTTATTTTGAACGTTTTTACAGAATAATTCAATTCTAAATATTTAGAATTAAAAATTTTCCCATTTTGAAAGGTTTTGCTTGTTCAATTTCAAATTGTCAAATTTTGATCGTTTCGTATTTGAATTTATTAAAATTCAAAAGTTTTCACTTTTAAATTATTCAATTTTAGATGCTTTCAATTAGAAATGAAAAAATTAGAATTAGAAATGAAGAAAATGAAAAAAATGCTTCAAATTCGAAATTATCAGGAACAAATGATGATCTAGCCGGGGTCCTCCGCATGTGAGAGCTTAGTGGCGATCGACAGCTAACTTCACAGTGACTCTAATCCGCTCTCTACAAATTAATATTCATTTCAGTTAGTGAAATATTAACTAAGCGAAGAAACGTTAGTTCCTCCCTTTCCTTTTTTTTTTGGTCGAACAAATATTTGTTCGAATTTATTGAGTACAGATTGTTTATTCAAACGACAATTCCTTTCAATGAAATAGATCAATAAATAATAAAACAAATATTTCTTAATTTGATATAATTATTTTCATTTTTATAATATTTACTTATTCATATTAGTTTATTTATTTATATTTCATATTATATTAATTTATATTATCATATTAATCATATTATTTACTTTCTTATTCACATTGGGTTTCGGTTAAATTGGGTCAATTTAATATATGTTAAAAATTAAAAAGGTGCAAATTTCAATGTTTCAATCTTCATTTTATCTTGGCTATCGTTCTTTCAGACTGTATTAAATTGGAAATATAGTTTCTCTTGAAATGTACGATTAAGCAATTTAAAATGAAGAGAATGGTAATGAATAAATAAATTTTAGAATTTCCAGCATATAATATTGCATTATTCCAAAAGAAACTCTAAAACTAGAAGATGCTCGAAGCTAAACCTTTCAGTCTTCAAAGTTTCAACGAAGAAAATATTTGAACTTTGAAGGAATTACAATTCAACATTATTTTAAATATTATTCGTAAAAATTTAAATTTCCAAATCAAAATTGAACTCCTTCGTAACGGCATAATGATTGTAAAATAATTAATTATATAGTGGAAAATGAAAGTAATTCACCGCGTCAGCATTCAGCGAAGTCAATTCTATTCCTAAGAAATACACTGTTTCCGCGGAGAAATATACTTTTTTTTGTGAGAAATCAACTTTTGCCGTGCAGATATCCATTTCTTCTTGCTCTTTAGTGCCATCAGTATGTCATATATTGATGGTTGCTGGTGAAATTTCTTTTGATGAAGATGGAGTTACTGTTTTCTTGAATAAAGTGGTATCTTGAGTGCAAGAAACAGCAAATTCACATTCACTTGCAGACAAATGGTCGGTTCCACTGGCATATTGAATATTAACTTCTTTAGAGGTAGCACACTTCTTCTGAAATAAGAGAATGCAGCTTTAAGAAAAACCGTTTCTGAAACACGTTTCATTTTTTCTAAAGCATGCCAAATTATATACTTACTACTTATATACTTACTACGTTTCTAAACTTCTTTTGATAAAGATACCAGGTGGATGGAGGAATCCAACTTTGTGAACCACGTTGCAGGTAATCTAACTTGTAGTTCTCAGGGCGAAACGGGAAACCAGTATCTACATCATTCTAGGATGCACAAAACACAACGGAATAATATTTTTATACCTTTAACGAGAAGTCGCACTCATCCTTATTGAAAATTAACTTAGAACACGGAAACTTACAAGATTTTAACATGCATGTATTTGTGTAAATGATCATAACATTTTTTATTAAAATAATGGAGAACAAACATTTATTAAATTGCTTACATTTTTTGTTCTTTCATTATCAGTAGATATTATTAAAGGGCCTCTGGGTGTTAAGCATGTGAAAATTTTTCCATCACGTACAAGCCTCTATATTAACATATATTAGCATTTATGTAAATAAAAAATCCTACAAGTGTCAACATTAAAATTTTATTTCTGTGGGGTTATGTAAAGGAAAAGAAAAGAGAAAAGAGTTTTCTCGTAAACAGATGGACCAATTTATATAAACAAAATGTATGCTATGAAGGTCACTGAGTATAATAAAGAGAATTCAAACAATGCTGACCAAAAATCCGAATAAAATTTTTTTGCGGATTTCCCAAAAAAATGAGATTATGTTTTAAAGGGACACCTTCACTTCTATTTGGAAAAATGTTCTCAAGTTGACAGCTGCAACATATTTTTCCCTCAAATCAATCGAAGTAGTACGTCATGGTTAAAAAAATGTTCACCTGTTCTTTTAGTCTGAATTTCTTCTCAATTTTTCTCCAAAATTGTGTCATTGGTTTTCATGAAATTTATATTTGATTTTCCTTTGCCTCTTCATGACTTCAAAACAAAATGCGATTTCAAGGTTTATGTTATGGAAAATTTTATATCACATAGGCACCAAATTTGGCAATAATTTGGGTCTGATATGGGCGCAATTTTCAAATTATCATTTTCAATGTCAAAAATCCGTGAAAGATAATAAGCGAAAAGCGCTAAGCAACATGAGTATATAAACGTTCTGCCCGAACTAGATCCAAATTAATGCCATAATTTTATGATATCGTATATCGCTATGCGATATACAATTTCTGAAAACATAAAACTTGAAATCGCATTTTTGCTGGAAGTTATGAAAGAGCAAAAGAAATTCAAAAAATCAGTTTTTCTTGAAAACGACTCAATCGATTTTAATAAACAAAATATATGGTGTGAAAACCAGACAATTTTCAAAAAAAAATTGTTTCAAAATTCTGATCAAAAACATGTGAATTTTTTCTAACTTTGAAGAATTTGTTTAACTGTGACGTTGACTCTGATTAATTTGGGGAAAAAATACGTTGAAGTAAACAACTTAAGGATATTTCTTCAAGACAAATTGTAAGTGTCACTGTAAAACAGAACCTAACAAAAACTTTTGTGATACTAAAAAAAAAATATTCCGTATTTGTGGTCAGAACTTTTGATTTTCTTTTTTGTATTAGTCTTACTGACCTTCATAACATGTATCTTGTTAACTAAAACAGGAACATAAGTATTCAAGAAAAATGCATTTATTAATTTCCTTCTCCTCTACATAACTCCCAACAAAAATAAATTTTAATGTTGACTTTTGCAGGATTTTTTATTCACGTATATGCCAATATATGGTGCCAATATAGGTTATAGATACGTGCGGGCTAAATTTTACGTGCTTACAGGTACTCCCCTAGGCCCTCAGCTAAAAGTAGATGATCGCTTCATTTTTTTTTATTTGCTTTAATAAGTGAATATTTGGGATACCTTAACGAAAGAGAAATTTTAAGTGCTGAGGAACGACATATCGCAATTTTCAGTTCGGCAAAATATAATAATTTTTTAGGAATGTGTAAGTGAATACTAGTCCTTTTTAAATCGTTTCTTTTTTGACGAAAAAAAAGGAAATTTACGTTGCAATAAAATCGCAACCTGATAATACAGTCGTCGTCGATCAACCTTTTATTCATCAGTGGCAAATCATGGCAATATTCATATATTCCTATAAACACTTGTCATAAAATTTGTAAAACATTTACAGAAAAGAGACTGAATATAACATATGCAATTTCAATTTCATAAACTATATATATTAACCTGTGACCTAATTATATTATTTAAAAAAATTCCACTTAGGTTTATGCGACTAGATTATCTTCTTTCAGGTTGCATATTCACATGTCTAACAGAATGTAAACTTTTTCAAATTATTGAATGACGTTGATAACTTTGAATGAATTAAATTATTGAGATTTAAAATATTTTATGTATAGGAATATGAATTGTTTATAATTTATTAATAATTTAATTGAATTCCGCCTATAAATTGTGCGCTTATCCTTATTGCTCATTATCATATTCACTCCAGCTAAATTTAGGCGTGACTTTAAAAAATATATATGAAACTACGCCAGATGAGCCGAATGATCAGCTTTTTTTGTTTAATACAATTTTTCAGGTTTCTTGCATCTTTAAAGTGCGGATCGAAGCAGAGATCTGGGAATTCTAACCTACGAATTTGGACTGAACGAAAACTACGATTCATCAAAGTTCAAATTTGTACTTACGTGGTATTTTTCTTTCTCCGACATTTTTGAAGTAACCAATCTCACTTTGCCACTTTCTGAATGAAAATAAATTCCCTGCTTAAGGAAACCTGGCGGATACATGTTCAAACAGCTGATCGGTAAAGGACAGGAAATTTGAAACGAAAAATTTTCTTTCCGCAAAGAAATTTTTCCCGGTTGACTTGTATTCATTTGTCTCATTTCTCGAAGTCTTATTGTTTCTCGATGAATATCGAAAACCTTGACATGAGTCAAAACATGCAGAAAAGTGCAAAACAGTTAAAATCATCCAAGATTCCCCATTCAGAGAGCAGAACCACGGCATGGAGAAAATGAAAGTTGGCATTCGAAGGTATTTTGAGCAATGTCTCTCGCACTGCTGCCTTGCTAGTTAACGAACAGCAGTTTCCGCGCAATGTTAAAAATTTTAGTTCACCTTCCAAGGTTGGAATAGAATGGAAATGCCTGGAACTGCAAGAAGCAAGAGTAGCCGAGAATTTTCGAGATCTGGAATTAATGGGTAAGGAAAGGACTGGAAACCTGCCGGGAAAAATTCCTTTGCGGGAAGAAAATTTTCCGTTTGGCTCAGCTTAATTATTTCGCCCGTGCCGGCATATGACGGCTGTGACATTCTAGGGTCGACGACTAGTTATTTCGGTTTTATATAGTTAGGAACTAGAGGTAAGTCTTGAAAAGTTAGTATAATTCGAACGGCAAGCGGCGATAACGTTTACCGCCAAACTATAAAAGTAGATGCTAAATTGGGAAAGGAGATTAAATTTTGGAAAGATATTCATAGTTAACTCGATTGTTTTTTCAATTTTCACATTTTATTTTATTTATTTTGGTCATTCCATTTTTATTTATTTCAGTCAAACACTGTTATGGCACACACTTTACAACACTGTCAAAGTCAAGTTCGCACAGTTACTGAAAACGCGTGTTCAGTCTACCGAAACCAATTAGAAGCTCTTAGTTAGTTATTGACAAACCGATATGGAAGAGAAGTTAGTTCTTGATTTACCGATACAGAAGACAAAATTAAATCTTGACCGGCCGATATCGAAGACAAGTTAGATCTGACTCTAGAGAGTCTGTTTGTCGTCGTCGTTCCTCCGCATCGCGGGGTCGGGTCGAGTTGAGGGCGGTGAACAACTCTATTTTTGACCAATTGCTGTTCCTAGAATTATTCTCTAGTAACGAGTCATGGAATTGAATTTGTAAGGGAGGGAAAGTTGACCGGTGACAGTTTTTTTCCGCTATGTCACATGACAATTCATACGTGAAATCAAATTATTTCATTGTTGACATAAATACACAGATGGAGTATACTATTGTTCAGAAACTTCGATTAGTAATTGATGTCAGCCATGAGTTTGAAATGTTGAAAAGAGTTGAGCAACTGAGCGATGAAGAATTTGCGGTACTGACAAATACGATTTGTAAAATATGTGTTCACATAACAGTCGAAAAAATGATTATGTGTGTTCCATGCCAAATGTATATCCGTATATATTTTCCAATTGACAGTGAAACACCTATTTTAAAGATTTGAAAAATATTTATCATAAAATTGTATTCATTTTCTCCCGTCCTCTCGAAATTTTCGAAAAATGGAAAATTTTCTCTATTTAAAAGTTGTTAAAGCTGTTGCAAAAAGAAGGTTTGTTATATTATATTCTTTATACATTATTATATGTTACGTATAAGCTTTCGGTGAGATCTAAACGTACAAAAAATTAGCGATCATTTTTCCTCTTATAGAAGCAAATTTTCTGATTTTCAACATTTTAGAAGAAATTCTACGAGTACAGAAAATTATATTTCAAAAAATTGTTTCACTTTCTCTGGTAAGAACTTTCACTTTCTCTGGTAATATTATAGAAGTATGTGCAGGGGACCAGACCATTCCAGCAGATCAGGAAACTAGATGTTTAAGTTGGGCAAGTAAGTTAGGTTAGGGTAGTTGATATATTTTTATGGTAATTTCCTTTTAAAAAAGCATTTATTCTTTCCCAATGTATTATGTATTTACATTCATTTTGATTTAATGTCCTTCGTTTTAACCTCAATTTTAGTTTTTAATTTTAGTACGTCATTTTGCTTCTGTAAATAAGATAGAGTAGGAAAAAAAAGAGAGAAAATAATAAAATATCCTTTTTAAATAAAAAATGTAGAATATGCTTGCAAATGAATTTTGTTTTTAAAATAAATATTGAATTGTAATTTTGCAAATTAACGTGATTTTCAATTGAACTACCAAAATTTGGAATAATTTGATTAACTTAATCTGCGTATTTGAGTAAAAATAATTTGAATTCGTTTGCTGAAAATTTCCTTTTTGATTTATACATTGATAAATTCCGACTGAATAACAAGATGAAACTAATGCATTATGAAAAATTGAACTGAGGTTCCTGCCTCTTAAATAAGCCAATGCTTATTGAATAAAGTTGACATCAGCATCAAGCAAGATCCCCTACTGAAGAACCCGACATCGGATCCTACATCGAATTATAATAGTTTCCGATGTCGGAAACGACGTCGAGTATTGGAATAGTCTCTGACATCGCATCCGACGTCGGGAACTATTAGGATCCGATAAATTTTTTTTTAAATAGATTGTTCATGAATTAATAACTATCACATACTTAATTCGTCATTTATAGAATAGTTGTAGATAATGATTTTGTTCAAGAAGGTAAGGGGAGACGTGAGGAAAGTAACGTTCAAAAACTTTTCTGTGAATGTGTTTTAAAAGTTTTATTTTTATTAAACACTGATATTGTATAATGAAATTCAATGTTCAACAGTATTATATGACATATAGGTACATTAAATCTGGAGAAGAACGGGATAATTATCTAACATAGTTAAAGTATAGTTATACACGTACATATACATAGAACATAGTCATAGTTAGCTTGAACTCACACATTTTGCTCTCTTGCAATCATACACCTTACGGGACATGTAGTGTCATATTTCCCTTCTCCTGAGTGCTCGGGCCGATGGTTCAACGTTGCCGTTTTTTCTCAATTTTGAAGCGCACAGCATCTGCAATACAAAAAAGGGTGTGAATGCTAATATTGGTAAAATTTCTTATATTTCAAATTCAACTGAATAATAGCTGTAAGTAAATTATTAGATTACAGATGTATAATTTTCCATTATTTATTCATGACGTCACTTTTTATTCCCTAGGGAGTAAAAAGTAGAGGTTTAGTTTCGCTTAATAGTCATAAAAAAGGGCTGAAATCATGCATGTGTTATGAAAAAACAATTTAAAGCAATTATGTAGAATACTCGTAGACAGCTGTTAATAGTTTAAAACAGTTCTAAACAATTAAATACTTGAGCGGAAAGGCATACTGATCTTAAAATAATTTTTTCTAATATTTGTGTTTAATTATGTTTAATTGTTAATTTGTCATCTCTTTCAGCTACTTTTGTTTTGTTCCGCTTTCAAAACTGAATTTTAACGATGAGTAAAGTTATAATATCGAGCTTTACACGAATTTTCACGAATTTTCAAAGGCCGCAACGCGCAACACTCATTAGTACGTACTCAGCGGCTGTATATGTTTTTCGCACTGAAGTTTCATGCGCGTCGGCGTGATTCGTTATTGTCGTGGACAACGATGAGCGCCGCGCGCACGCACTAACCTTTAATGCGCAGACTATGGCCAGTGATGCCCACGCACCACACAGTCAGGTTTTGATTATTGTTGCGTAAGGCATTACTGGCCACTGCGTGAACACCAGTGATTCGTGCTTAAGCAGCGTTCAGTGGTGTTTCGCGATTTCTTTTCCAGCAAACACCAACCATTGGTGTTTGGGTTTCTCCCTGTAGAGCCTGTCCGCTTTAAAATTGAAGAATAAAATTCTTAAGCAACTCATAAAATCGATTAATAATTACAAAAATATCGAGCGTGGCAGGAAAATTTGAATAAATCCTGGAATTTTATTTTTGTATCCAAAATCAGAAGTCTTATTTCATTGCAATTGCTATCTTAAATGTTGAGTATTCAGCTCCTGTGATTTGTCTTCTATCGATAGGTTTTTATATTTTATTTTTTCCTCTGAGATTTTACAGGGTGGCCGCTGGACCGGATATTTTGTGAGACCGGGAAAAATCTGGAAAATAAAGCTGAATTTCTCTTTTGACCAGAAATTTTTCAATTATTTGGGAGGAAAATGTATCAAATCACTTTGAATATCACTAATATCATATAACATGATATAATGGAATTTAAAATAAGTTCGATTTCACCTTTTTTTTAATGTTACATTTTCCAATTATTAAATCATTCAGTTTACAATGTTTAATTCTGAAATCTTTTATTTTACAAATTTTCCATTTTAGGTCTTTATTTTCAGGCGTACATTTTCAATTTGAAGAATCTTGATATGCAGTTTTGAAGACCTAAACAATTGAAAATTAAAATCTTTTGAATTTGAAAGTTTTGGATAAAAAACGTTTTAAATTGATCAACCAGAAATATAAATTACCTAATGAATTTCACAAATAAACTGTGTTAAAAAATAGTGTTAAAAAAATGTTTAAAAAAATCGAGTGTTATAAATAAACAATAATTTATTTTACAATACGATTCTGAATCTGATGAAAATTAGGCAATTCACAAATTTTAAGGTTGGAAATTCAGCTTTTTCAATGAATGATTTGAAACTCAATTTTTTAAAATAGAAAGCCTTGAATCACTTAAATTAATGAATGCTCAATTTAAACTCTGGACGTGACAATTACAATTGTTACATTGAAAAAAAATGTTGTTGGTAAGTGAAGATGTTGAATTTTCAACAGTTAGAGAAGTATTAATTCGAAACAATTCGAAATGAAAATAATTCAACTCAGAAGGATTCATCTGAGATGAAAATTTTGAATTTAACACTTGAAGGCGGCAAAAATTTGTATTTTCAAGATTTTTGTTAAGTTTGAAATGAGAAAATGGTAGTCATAAATTTTTGTTAAACCGGCAGGAGGATTTTTTATATTATGAAAAATGTTGAATAAATTGTTACACATTCAACTCTTATTTGAAAAGAGAAGACTCAGATTCTCTTTCATATTTTATTATAATGTTATGTGTACCCTGGAATATTCTTCATAAACATATTTAATTCAATATTTGTTCAACTTACTTTAATGGTACCATTATCGTCATCGGAAAATACCACCTTGATCAAAAAGTTTTAGGACTCGTCACCGTGTGGCGCTCTTGTTCGGCCGGTTTCAATTCATTATTGTGTACATCTATCTGCGTGTGTGGTTTCGATTTTTCACAAAAAAAAAATGTCATCGACTTTGCATCAATGAGTTTGCATTAAATGTTGTGTTAAAAATGGATTTAACGGTGCGCTGACTTTGGAAATGTTGAAGAAGTGTTTCGGCAACTATCCTCTAACGAGATCGAACGTTTCTCGCTGGCACGAACGCTTCAGAAATGGTCGTGAGTTGGTCGAAGATGACGAACGCAGTGGCAGGCCGTCGACGGTGATGCTTACGGTTTTCATGAATTACAGAAGTGTTGTGCACCATGAATTCCTTCCAGAAGGCCAGACCGTCAACAAGGAGTATTATTTGGGCGTTGTGAGACGTTTGCGTGAAGCAATTCGCCAAAAAAGACCGGATTTGTGGGCAAACAACTCGTGGATTTTGCACCACGAT
>JAUMHM010000079.1:15636783-15654035 GCA_032362435.1 Melikaiella ostensackeni
GTTTTCAATGTTATAAACAAATGAGTGAACAAGAGTCATTTTTTCGTGATTCGCAATGATTATAGCTATTTTAAATCCATAGATTTTATATAAGATATGGCAGATATTAATCTGCGATTCCAATATGTTCAGAATAGCTGCTATTCATCAATTATTTGAACAATTTTTGTAAACAAATGCACATTTCGATCATTTTTTCCTGAATAGGTATAATTTTTTTTTGCGGAATGAACTAGAAATGTCTTGCTAAAGACTCCTTGCTGTCATATTTTCCATAGTGTTGAAAAATGTTAATTACATAAAAAAGAATTATAAACAAATGCACATTTTAATTATTTTATGATAAATAGGGTTCATTTTGTTGCCGAATCAACTAGAAATGTCTTGCCAAACATTCCTTGCTGTAAGTATGTCAGTACATTTCGAGTTTGATCGATGTTATTTCAGTAACCAGTCACACGGGTGCCCTCTCGCCCTCACGAGATGTTGGAAGAGGGCAGTGGTTTGACCAACATCATTTCTGTGACCAGTCACAGGCAGCAAAAGTGATGAGATTCCAATCCCTTTCAGAGCGAATCGGAGCTGACAAAAGTAACCTCAAAGAAATAAAAACCACAATTTTCGTTTTATTTCGTTTTATTATAAGATGCTCCAAAAGCATGAAATTTGCAAAATAATTTAGTAGGATTATGAACAACAATACATCACTTTATCGTGAAATACTCGCTTTATTCGAATTTTATCAGTTACAAAATTATAAAATTATGATTAAAAATTTAAGAAATTATTTTTCACCACAGCTATAAGTGTGGAAATCAATTTTGATGAAGTAAAATGGCAAATAGTGTATTTAAAGGAGCTCTTTACGACACTGCTATCCGAAAAACAGTGAATAAAAATATAAAATTGTGCTAAATCAAATGAAATAAAAACTTTTTATTCTATCGTTGACTCGTGGTATCCAAGAGTATTCAGAAAAATATTGTCGTGGCTGGGTACAGAGAAGGATTCAACTTATGAGATAACTTCTACTGATATAGAGATTCAAAATTCGGAGACAAAAAGGTGATCCAAAATCTAGAAAAAAGTGTCAAGAGACATTTCTTTAGAACTTTTTTTACAGATACAATTCTGTTGCTTTGATTTTTCTTTGTGTCTTGTATTGTTTTGTTTTTCGTGTTTACTTATCTCTGTCATTTTCATTGAATATTATTAAATATATTTCCTATCATTTGAATTTGGACAAAATTCAATCGAACTGCCTGAACATTTGTTTTTGTTAGCCTAGCACCTGTCGGCAAAGAAGATTGTTTTTTTCGTAAAGAAGGAGACTACAATAATCTACAA
This sequence comes from Melikaiella ostensackeni, assembly GCA_032362435.1. NCBI lineage: Eukaryota > Metazoa > Arthropoda > Insecta > Hymenoptera > Cynipidae > Melikaiella > Melikaiella ostensackeni. Next base: position 15,638,131 of record JAUMHM010000079.1, read on the forward strand.
ATTTGTAGTAATAGATTCTGTTGATATTCTCCACGTTTTCTCATAAAAGTAATATTAATAAAAAATCAAGAAGTAATAAGAATGAAGAAGGGATGAAAGAGAAAGAGAGATGAGAATTTCTGGAAAACGAGTATCACCAAAAAAGCAAGAAACGAGGTTAGCGCGTCTGTGAATTTTCTGGAATATTCAATAAATAAGAATACTTTTTTTTATTTAAGTCAATTTGATTCTCGATTGGTACGTTTCGTTAAAATCCTCAGTCGAGGACAAATGTTGAATTTATACAAAAATAATCATGCACCTTCTATTTTCGAAACAGGGTTTTCAATTTTTAATGTGAATAAAATTTTGTTTAAATAAAGAACAGTCTTAACATTTTTTGAATGCGTATAATCAAATATGCACAAACAATAAAAGCCTCATGTCGCAAGAATCACATGGATAACAATAAAAGTAGCACGAGAATACTCTGATAACCCTGAAAGTAAATGAAAACAGCTTCACGTATTCAAAAGATATTTATAAATTTAGAGAATGAAAAAAAATTATTTTGAGGTACATAAAATTCATTTTCTTCATACAATATTAATTTGAGTACATAATACCTATGATAGAACTTCAGAGCTTAGTGCTGGATTTAAAAAAATGTTAAGAAGCAAAATTGTTGATCTCAGAAACATCTACATATTTTTCCGAGACCATTTTCTTGATTAAACCTATGGTTTTTGCTCAAATCGTGAAAAATGTTATTAAAAATAAAAAATTTAAATTTCCAGCAAAACTGTGCGAGGAGCCGAAGGAATATTAGAAATCTTCTGCTTCTACAGTCATGCCCAATTTTTTCAGATTTTTTGGACAACTGTAAGTATGAAAAAAATTATTGTTCAATAGTTTGTTATTGAAAGTGTAGGAAATTCTGTGCAAATCTGTAAAGTAGTTTCCCTTGAAAAACGACTATTCCTTAGGTGATTTACAAAGTAAATTCTTGATATATATTCATTTTTGCAAAAAAGGGTAATGTAATTCAAAAAATGTAATGCAATCTTCTAAAAAATTTTCTCAAATTTCAATTTATTGTTAATTACCAATAAACGCAACGGTCTGAAAGAGCCTAGGGTTCAAGTATTTTGTTAGAACGCATATCTAAACATTTTAAGCAAAAAAGGATCCTGGGAATAAATGAAATCTTCATCCTCAAAAAGTGTGGCACAAATTTTTTATTTTAAATTTTACATATTCAGAATTTTAATCTAGGATTAAGGTCAATGTTATGTACAAAGAGCATATCAAACAACATTGTGGTGCTATTGCCTCATTTTTGATAAAGGGGGAAAGTGAAAAGTGAAGAGTCAAGAGTGAAGAGGCGGGGTGAAGTGGCTAGATCGTATATCTTGAGAACACGGAGCGACCTTAAGATGACTGCCTTCTGCATTCTACCCGCAAGCAAAAAATATGGTATTGAACATGATAACTAAAATAAAAAACAGTGTAATATTTTGAAGATGTGTATCTTCATTCGATGCAGCATTTCTGCTAGTGACTTATGTGTTCACGAACCCACATCACATCATTACGATGAAATTTTCTGGGCAAAACATTATCTACAACTCCATGCATCGGGAGACGTTCAGAAACTTTAACCACGGCAATATCGGTTTCGACATCATGTACGTTTGCAAATCTTGGGTGTGCGTTCTTAGTTAGTACACTGACACAAGTAGGGACAGTTGAGTGTGGTTCATAATATGCAACACTGTATCTTGTTATCTCAATTGAGTTATTAAAGGTGTGGGCCTTCGTCACGACCGTAAAAGGGCCTATTATATATCCAATGCCAACTGGTCGATTGTCTTCTCTAATCTCGACTTCTTCGGGAGCAAGAGGCGGATTTAGTCCAACTTGTTGAGTGCTTCGTGGATCAGAACTACTTGCACGCTTTTCACGAATGTGTAGAACCGATGTTGTCTCTGCAAGAATGATAGAAGTTAGTTTTTTATTATATCATCTACTACAGTGGTGTGATCGAAAATTGTTTATTTAATTTGTTTTCAACCCTCCACTAGAGAGCCAATAGATCCAAGTAGCAAATAAATTCCATTTGGAACGATTGGAAAAATGTTGGTTTTTTCGTAGTATTAGTTATTGGAAAAAGGCACTTACCAATATTCTCGACATATGAAACCGTAATTCCTGTCGACAAAATCGAACAAAGTATAAGGAATCTCACAGATTGTTTCCCCATTTTCTTGAAAAATTATACAGACACGGGATAGGCGATGTTAAATCAGAATATAGGAATGAACTGTTAGAGTTTGATGGTAAAATCTTGATTGCGGTACTAAAACTTCAGGGTCTTGCGAAAATACTGTGATAGAATATTCTTATTTGAATAACAAATCCATTTACAAACAGGCAGGCAGAAACACTGAGAGTCGCAGAATTTTTTGGTGACGAAAAATGTTAGTTTTTAGAGGGAATTATTGTGCTTTTATGTACAAATAGTTTCTCTATGGTCTTAGGATTTCGGATTGCTTCTCGCTTTTAGAAGGCAACACAAAAAAAATTTCATGAAAACAAAATAATAACATGTTTCTTCAATTCGTGCTGAAGAAATTTCAGATTCGACATATTCAACTTTCTTCAAAAAAGTGTGCACATAACTCAATCCAAAAAAAAAAACATGTTTTTTGCAAATTTTCAAAAAATTATAAATCAATTTTATTATTTGTAATTTTATGTTAACGTTGAATAGCAAAAATTTTACATAATGAAAATTAGACATTATTTTTGAACAAAAAGCAAATTTTTTTCGAATTTTCAAATCCAAAAACCTAACAGAAGTTATCAACCCGTTTCAAAATTTTTTATTATTTTTACTTTTCGGGATGCCAATCCACAGATTTTTTTCCTTGGATCAAATGATTGGATAAATTTTAGTACTCCCACTTTACCATAATCGCGAGCATCGGAAAAAATCATATTCTCCTTGGTTTTCATGTGAATGATTACTTTTAGCAAAAAATAATTATGTAGAAAAACGTGCGGTATCTCATTCTGTACAAAAATTAGACTTTTATTGGCAATTTGTATTAAACCTTGGCCCAACTTTCAACACTTCTTTCAGAGTCAGTTGTTTATTTTTAGTTTAAATAACTCTGGGTTTGTTTGCTGTATGAATAATTTATGGATCCTACAATATATTACAAAAAATGTTTTATTCAAAGTTCTTCTTTGAGTAGTTAAACTAAGAAAAACGATAGATTGTACACCGAGAGAAAGATCAAGTGAGCACGGCGAAGTCGACCAGTTAGGTAGCCACAAAGTGGGCATTTCGAACACTCGCGTGCATATTTCGCATTCATTGTCTTTTTGGACCAAACTGTATGAATCTAAGAACAAGAGTTCAGGTTCTGAAATCTATAGATGCATTTTTTTGTATTAATAATAATAATCTTTGACTTTATTCATTCACTCTCTATATATTGAAGCTCCTATCTATCCGCTCGCTTTTTACGTGTTTTTTGTCTCGCGACTTTTTCTGTCATGTCAGTGTGACAGTTTATTAATTAGTATACTGTAACGTTGCGGGTTTTAACATAAGTTAACCCCGTAAACTCATGATCCCGACATCCTACCGGTTTCGTAAGAAGCATATAGTGTATATAGAGCAAGTTTGAGAGGTTATCTAGGAAAACCACCTAGGTCGGGTTAGGCTTTAGCATGAAATTGCAAACGAAACATTTCAAAACGTGTTTTTAAAAACCAGAATACGTCCTAAAAACATTTAGTACATATAACAATAGAGCTAATCTCAAAAAATAATGTAAGAGCATACAACCGAATACTGAAACTATGTAACAATGTTAACAAATCACAATGATAAGATCGATTTAGGTGGTTTCTACAGAGAGCGCCTTATTAAATTCTCATCATTTATGATGGAATGTCTTAGATTCATGTGAATTTGGACCTACCCGTGTTAAAATATTTCGTCTTGGATTTCGTATTGATGATGGGCAATTTAGACATATCCAAGACTTGTCCGAAACGTCTGGGAAGTCTGTCTTTTAAGACGGAGCTAGACTTTATTTATCTCTTGAACCAGGAAAAGGTTTCCATTGCCTACCTGTCCTGGCGAAAAGGGTCTTCCTTATACCGTCATAAAAGCTAATCCTTATTTATGTTTAAACAATTTTGTAAATATATTATACGATATGCATATTGAATGAATCCATTTTATCTCATTTCTTGTTACTATTACACTTGTTTGGTGAAAATTCCGAGAATGTTGCCCGTTTTTCCGTATTTCTTACGGTTTAGGAGATCCTCATAGTAAACTACAATATTAATCTTTCTGAAGCAAATTTTAGATGGCTATAGTCGTGAAGACCCACAAATTCTGATTCTTTTACTTTTAAATAGCTATTTTAAAAATCAAACAAAAAATTCATTAAAAAATTTAAATCTAGATTATCTGGTCCCTTTTTTATTGGCCTTTGGCCAAGACATAACAGAAATCTTCATTTCTTGAGACAAGTTCCGTTCGTCTTGCTGGAGGCGCCCCACTGAGGGCCATCACCATAAACCCAAGACAAAAATTTGATGTCTAGAAGTCTGGCTTATGAAACGGAACCAGACTTCATTGTCTTGGAGACAAAACCAAGACGAAATATTTTTACACGGGTACCCAGTTTTCGTCAATTCTTGACGTTTTGAGACCCCCTGCGTCAAAAAAAAATAGTTCTCACGAAAATGTCTGTCTGTCGGTCTGTCTGTTGTCTGAAGACGCGATAACTTCTAAGGAATTGTCTAATTTGAACTTCCTTTCGCACACTTGATGTTGGTCCAAAAAGGCAGGTCACGTTCGTAAGCCAGCCTTCTACTGTCACTATTTATGGTTTTATCCATGAAAAATCGAACTGAGAAAAGGAATAATTCAATTTTCCCACGAAACTACGCTAGATACGATAAATAGACACAGGATTGAAATTACTTGTCTCTAAAAGATCCACAAAATTGCTCTTGATTGTTTTCCAATAGCAATGATAATTTTTGTTCTTAGCGTGAAAAATGCCACAAGAAAATCGAAAATTCAAATTTATTGCTAAACAACGCGAAAAACAACGAAAGCTTCAACAGCAAAATTACTCACCTCAAAAAGACCCGTGAAATTGCGTGTAATCACTTTTTCTATCTATATTTCACTCCTAAGCTGGCAAATATAACATTAAAATATGCGTAAAAAAATATTTTTGTAACTTATGTCGGTTTTAAAATTTTCCAAGTTTTTTATTACTAATTCAAAACATACATTTTTAGCAGTTTTGTATCAAATTAAACTTTTCTCATGGTTTCTCCCATACTACAAATTTATGCTGGGAAGTATTCGATTTGGGTGCACTTGGTTTAATTATTTCTCGCTTTGTTTTACAATTATTCAGCTGAGTATAAAAATATAATGTAGAATGCCGATTTTATAAAATTTAAACTCAGCTCAAGCAATGTCGAGCGCGAAGCATGAGTGTCATGATGAAAGTGTATTCCTCAAACCCGAAGCAGTTTTGAAAAAGTTACATCTGCATCATCACTTAATGTTTTAGCATGAATATAAATTAGTTGATTATCCAGGACCGAGCGCGTAGCGTACGATGAGAATGTGCCCTCGCAGCGGGCAGGTTTTTTTATATTAATTTGAGATATAGCCACAAATTTTGCATTATTAATAATAAAATCTTTTTTACATCACCCTTAGCAAATTTCTTTCACCGCTTTCATCCTTCCACGACCGCCTTCTCCTCATAGCAATTTCTTTTTATACTTCAAAATGACATTCTTCGTGGCCGGTGTTTGACATATTCAATCATTTTAGAAACATTTCTAAACATTTTTTGTATCCTGCTGAACTCCCCCATCACATCCCCACCCCAAATTTCACTTCATCAATACCCTATTTTTTTAATATTCAAAATAATAAGTAACGTCTTTTCCAAATTCAACAAGTTAATTCTTAGAATGTCACAAGTGATGAAAACGAGTGACTCTGAAAGAACCACCCAAGTCGACAAAGGTGGTTTTTTTCAGAGAACGGCTCATTTGAAGCATCTGCGAGCTTATTGAGTCTGATTCTAGTCAGGCCTTCTGGGCGCAGTGGATAGCATGCCGGCTTAATGCATTGGCGGCTTGGATTCGAATCCCGGTCCAGGGCTAATTTTCTCTCTCTACTGATCATTTTCAGGTCTTCAAATTTCAGAAATATAGCAGTGAAACCATGTATATGGTGCCAAACTAGAAAATCCACGTGTCTTCTGGATCCTGAAGTATCATATTTCCGTTTCCCTGTATATGAGATATAGGCCCGTCAATTATTTATTATTATAGTTATCATATTATTATTGTATCATTATATATGTATATATAGTGTAACATATCATCAATAATTATATTAGATATACATATTGTGAGGGTATTCTTAGGTCTCTGGGGCAAGAGGACCCTCACTTGGGGATTATTAATCTCAAAGGTTGTCGAGAGTTGTCCCGAAACCAACAAGGTATTTTTGAACAGAATTGATTCTAACTTTACCTGTACCAAAAAAAAAATCCAGGGCGCCAGCCACTAAATAGATGAGAAACCCAAAAGATTAAATTTCAAAAAGAACATGGCCCTTAGTGGCAAAGAAACGATTATAACCTTATTAGTGTGAACATACGGACTAGCGAGACGAATCTGAAATTTCAAATCCCCGGGACGTGGGGTTACCCAGCCACAAAATTAAAAGAGACCACGAAAATAACATATTTATTAAACCAAAACTTCTTAAAATGACATACATAGCGTACAGTTGACCAACGAGCAGGTTAGCTCCCTTCGGAAATTTCGGAGCTCCCGGCAGACGCTTGCTCACGGCAGCGAACTGAGGCGTTGAATTTATTACAATTTGCTGACCCCAATCTCTCCATGTGACTACACGAGGTCGACTTCCCGGAATTACTTGATCGGTCATTACATAACAATTGAAAGCAATGTCGATCACGTGGCCTAACCTCAAGAATCCTTATTTCACACTCAGAATACACGAAGAACGAAGGGTGGGAACTAACATGTCGGCATCATGACGGCCCCTTAAAATTATTCACGCGGTTAGATTAGTTAGATTAGTCACGCGGAAAGCACTTACGATGGCGAATCACTTCGGCGATATTTCAACTTCTATTAATCAATCACCACTAAAATTAACGCCGAAATGATTTGCCGGAATCAAACAAACATTCCTCAACCGATGAAACATAGGATGCTTCCGAGAAGTCCATATTTTGAATATAAGATGGTTATTTCCTCAATAATTACGAGAGGTACAAAAGTCTCGTTCTTCTGATGGTACGAGCGAAAGTGACAAGTCACGCGCCCGAGAATTTGCAGGTTCGCTCGAGCATCCGCCAGTACGGACCAATCCGCGCGCCTCCTTGGGTGTCTTCGGTGTCGGCAGTCAATCCCAGTCCCCGTCCGCCATCTTCCAGTGGGAACTACGTCACGCAAATCTGGCGGAAAAATGAGAAAAAGGTGTGTTAATTACGGAAACCTTCGAACGGGGGTGATTTTATTTTATCGTCCCCTGTTCTCAATCAAATACACGCTTAAGTGGGTGATAAAAGGGTTTCTCATCCTTTTCAATTATCTCCAGTTTCGGACGTCACGTGCCGTTGCCGGGGCTTCCGGTAACGGGCTTCTAGGAGTGTGGCGGGTCCATACTCTGGTGGATTGATATTTCCCCATACTGTTCCGTGATTGGTGTTACCCCCGCCGCCTCTAAAGATGGCAAACCGTGTGTAGATCCCATAGGGGAAAACGAAGATGGAGCAGGTTGGTACACTCTCCCTCTCCTTCTAGGCCATGGTGGATATTCTCTGGCGGTTGTGGGCGACCATGAACCTCGTTATCTCTTCATGTTGACAGTTGATTCTCGGGTGCATTTAGACAGAACGAATTCTCCGATAAATTATGCGATTAAAATTACGTCAGAAGTGCCCTTCGCGAAGTTGTACCCTCGCTCGTGCCACATAACTTAATATTTGTTTGAAGGATTACTCTTTATGGAAAGTCCCGGTGCCGGTAACGGTTAACATGTGACAGGTGAAAAACACCTCGTCACAGTATGTACACGACACATGTACTAACGCTTTTATGTATGAATTATCAATATGTACGTAATGTATACATTACTCTTTCCCACATCACCTTCGAGGTAAAGTAAGTGAAGCGTTTTTTTTTAAAGGTGGTATCCCCAGTAGGCCTAATCGACATCCTTTTTCTTTGAAAAGTCAGCAAAGATGTTGTTTATCTAATGCTTTGCTCACTGTTCTTTTTCAAGTCTTTTAGAATACATGAATGGGATGAGTAGACGTTCGTCTTTTGGAAGAGGTCTTGTTGAATTCCTGGATGGGCCAGGTAGATTGATGTCTTCTTGACAATCTGCAAGATTTTCTTTCGGATCTTCCTCCTTATCCTCAGCTTCTTCTTTTTCTTCATCATCATCATCATCATCATCATCATCTTCTTCTTCTTCTCCCATCGATGCTGATAATGTTTTGAATATGTCCATTGTTCGAAGCTCATCTTCATTTTTCTCGTACTCGTCAGAGTCTGCTCTGATTTCCGAAACGTTTTCACAGAAATTTCCATTACAGTACGAGCAGATGTTGTAGCTCCTTAGAACTGCTTTCCTACAGACACATTTTAAACCACATCCTGTTTTGCACTCACAGAAAATGAATCGCAAAAGTTCCACCGGGGCAGGATTTTTTGTGGTTGTAACTGGAGTAAGTCCAAGTCTACTTCGCTGTCATCCCAATCCCTCTACATTTTTTTTTATTGTCTATCCATGCTTGGACTTGATGATACGTCCATAACGCATGTTCTCATGCAGCTTCTTTTGTTGGCGGCAAAGTTTGTCAATGAAATTTACTTCTGGTGATTGATCGTCTGAAGTACAGGCAGCGAAGAGAGTCCAGCGTAGCATTTTCTATGAAAGAGTCGTAGAGTGCAAGTATGAATTTTTCTCCTGAAATAGTAACAAGTTCAGGATCTGCATTCGGGTCTTTCAATATTTGTAGATCCTGCTCCAAATGTCCAATCTTTTGAAGAGTATTTGTAAGCTTTACTTCACCTTAATTGTACATTGCAATTGTTGTCTTTGAAAGATATCCAACTGATTCAGCTAGAAATAGCACGAAATGTGCTGAAAGATTATGATGCTCAAAAAAACATACTCACGCGGGCATACATTTTGGGAAGCCGATGATGATAAATGTGACACAAGAAAAATGAAAAACAAAAAAATCTGTTTGATCTTGATACTGAAAAAGAATGTTGAAGACTCTAACTTTTTTAGAAACGAGTAATGTTGATATTACATACATATAGATGATTCACACATTCATGCGTAGGCATGCGTGTGTGTGTATTTGTATATATATAATGTTATAATAATAATATAATATCGATAACAATAAATAATCTTTCAACTTTTCAGGGAAAATTCGACATTTTTTGCAGATTGCAAAAAAGCGCTCCGCTTTCCTCCGACCTTCTGAAAGCTCAAAGTTTCTATTGACTGGACTGAGAGAGACAGGGAGAGAGAGGCGTACTTGTAGATGTGATGTAGTTATAGCTGTTTGTTTGTGTAGTACACTTATCTCGCGTTACTCAGTTACTCAGTTTCGAGGTTCTTCAATTCAAAATACAATTGTTTAATTTGAAATGCTTTGGATTAGAAATGATACGTCTTTAACTCCTTCCTAATGAAATTGTCCAAATTTCAAAATTTCAGTCTGAAAATTTTCAATTTTGAGAGTTTCTGGGTACAAATTTTTCAATTTCAAACACTTTCAATTCAAATTGTTCATTTTTAAACACTTTTATTTCGAAATGATACAAGTTTAATGCCATTTCCTTCCATCCGAAATATTTTCATTTTTCAGAATTTTACTTAATCTAAAACTGTTTGATTTGGATTGATTCAAAGTCAAAGTCATTCAAGTTTTTTGAAATTTCAAATTCTTTCATTTAAAAATGATTAATTATTATTATATGTATCTTTGAATTTGCATAACTCTTCATACTCGAATACTCTTTTTAAAATGGTTTTTCAAATTCTTTATATTTTTCATGTTAGGAAATAAAAATCTAGAGACGTGAACGCATTTACTGGAGGTATTTGAAGAAAAAAACATTGGCTTTCTTTTCAGACAGAAAATATATAAAAATAGAACCTGAGTACGAAGAAAATATGATTTATTCTTGATCCGTATTTTAGAACCTCATTTTTTTCAAAATATGCTTATGATTAATGAAAAAGTTATGAAAAACCCTATCAAACCTGTAAAGGAAAAAATTTTTTAGAGGTATTAACAGAGTTATAAATCATTAAAATAAGTGGTCGTTGATAAATAAAAGGCTTCTAAATTTCAATTGGATATTATTAAGAGTTTGAGAAATTGATGAATTAAACATTTTCTATTTAATTCCAAATATTTCAAAGTTAGAAAAGTTCTGATCCTTCAAACACCTTAATTTTGTAGTTAAGTATTTAATATTTAAATTCAAAAGTTTTTCAGGTTTGAAAGTTTTAATTTTTCAATTTTTTAATTTTAATGACCTGGAAGAATGTTTGCTTATAAGGAAATGACCATAAATTCGTTTTTGGTTTTTAGAGGCAACTCTAAAATATTTTAGATCTATATTGGGAATTCCACTGCTATTAAAAAACTTATCGCGCAAATAGCACACGAATTATGATTACGAATTCTGTATAATTAAAAATTTCACAAAATGCTGAATTTCAAGTCTTAAAATTCAAAATATGTTAAATTCTGAAGATACGTATATGGCGGTCTCATATAATTCAATGAAAACGTGAAAAATCGAGTATTTGAACCTTGAGAAATGAGTGCCATTGGACAAAATTACGCATATTTCTTCACGTATTTATTTAAGAAGTGTTAATAATTGTGTATGAAGCCATGAGCTTTCTTTTATTTACGGTGGGGCAAGAGGCAAAATGATGGATAGAGCGGGTAGAATGTTAGGCAATTAAAGCGTGCTGCATCGTGCGTTATGACGTCGCGGAGCGACCCTAGGATGACTGCCTTCTGCATTCCACCCGCAAGTAAAAAATACGGTGCTGGACACGTTATTAATTAAAACAAAAGGCATTCCAATATTCTGAAGATATGCATCTTTATTTGATTCCTTAATTCTCCCGTCATGACATTAAATCAAATCCCTGTCGAGGATAAGCGTACAAGTGTTCTAGCCCTGTTTCACTGATATCTTCGAAGGAGATGATCCCTCATAATATCATGATAAGCCCACTCAATTTCCTCCGGATTAAACTCATGGTGGAAAATACTATTTGCATTTCCTCGTCTCGGAAGCGCTTCAGAAACTTTAATTACGGCAACATTTGGTGAGCAATGACGTATGTTTTCACAGGGTGGATGCGTAATCCAATTTATTTCGTAAGAAACAAGTCCTTCGGGCAAAGGTAAAGTAAATGCAACATTGAGCCCCACAATTGATGAGTCATTCAAGATGCTAGATTTTGCTACAGCGTGAAAACGATTTATGACAAATGCATCGCCAATTTTCTCCAATCCTCGTCTAACGTCCACTTTGTCATGAGCTAAAAGCGTCGGTCGCGGTCTCTCTGGCCTAGATGGTGGCGCAAGTCTTTGCGGCAGAGGGTGAACTCGGGATTTTTCACGCTTTTGACGAATGTGAAAAAATGATGCTGCCTCTGCAAGGTTGATACAAGTTAATTAATTAGCTTTATTAAATTATATGGGTGATTGTCCAAAAGTTGACCATTTTAGACAATGAGATTTTCAAGAAAATAGTATATCATGTACAACAGGTGAGACGAGGGACTTTATTGACGAGTGTTTGTGTGCTGTACGAGCCGAAGACTAGTACCGAAAACATACATCAGTCGATAAAGTTCCCCTTCCTTCATGATTCATACGAAATTTTATATAACAAATGCATGGATATGGCCGTGTTTTTCATGCCTATGGTGTCGACAGAAAAGGGGAACTACACGTTCGCTCCACAGGTATGAAAAACTGCCGTATTCATGCATGCGTTATATAAAAATCTTCTCAAAACCATGTCATGAAAATGACACGTTTTCATGCTTATAGACTGAATGTAAACTTCCGCGTTTCGAACGATGAGAATGGAAACGTACGACTTGACTCTTCAATAGCACGCCGCAATCTGACAAACACGAAAAGGCCTCTGTTCATATGCATTCTAACATTTCGTATTAGATGAAACGGAGATAGTTGAATGAAAATAGAGATAGGTTGATGTTTTCAGCGAGAACTGTAGCGGGCTCATTTCGCCACCTATTGATCCCTAGTTTATTAGCTGCCAGTAACGCTAGCTGCTAGTCCCGCGAAAATTCAAATTGTATAAATTGAAAACTACTTCTTTTATACAAATTGATAATAAAAATTCATCGCTTACTCATAAAACAAATTAAGAGTGTGATTCCTCCAGTTTAAAGAGAAAAAATGTAATATTCACAGTGCTGGTTAGTTTTTCTTGCGTGATTATGAATTTCGCAAATATAACATTATCGCTCACTAAAAACACGTTTCAAAGTACAATTTCTCAAGAACTTTCTATTTTATATGCCGGAAATTATTAAATTACATACAAAGCTACTGGTTATATGAATAAATACACCTTAAACCCCTTAAAACAGAAATACAACCTCAAATTTAGGATAAAATACTTGATAACTTCATATATTATTATTGTATTCCTAAACGTCGTCCTGAAAATATAACACTTGCCATGGAAAGTCCTTCATCTCCCACTCAATACGCAATATACTATTCCAAACGGGTCAAAATATGTTTACGTCTAACACTAGAGATTGGTACTCGGAATCAAGGAGTTAATAAATCGATTTAGAATTTTACAAAATCTTCATAAATGTAACATTAACAATTCAAATTCAAACGGGTCAAAATATATTTACGTCTAACACTAGAGATTGGTACTCGGAATCAAGGTTAATAAATCGATTTAGAATTTTACAAAATCTTCGTAAATGTAACATTAACGATTCAAATCCATTCTTCATATAGTTCAAATGTTTATTTTCGAGCTTCAACCTGAAATAGCAACTTCGTATTACAGTGCGAGAAACTTCTGGGACAGACTTTGAAGTGATCTCATAACTCCTTAACTCTAAAATATGGAAGACTCTTCTTGATTATTATCATTTTCAACCCAATATGAGGCATTTCTGTGAATCTAGAAAGTTTGAAAAATATTTTAATATCATTGAGCAATTTTTTATTTTAAATTTGTAGTTTGACACAGACGGATAACAGGAAATTTTGCATATTTTTAAATTTATAATTTCTGAATAAAGTCTTCTAAAATATTAAAGCTTTACCAAATTGTGTTTCGATATCAGTACTTTGGTGAGATACTTTCAGAAAGAATGTATTAATCGAAGGAAATGTGAAAATGACTGTAACTTGAAGTCGTCAACTTTTTGGCAAACATCTGTATATTTTATTACTATATCATACAAGGCCGCATTAAACTAGGAGCCGGCGGGGCCGCGGCCCAGGGGCCCACATCTGAAGGGCAACCACGAAACAACCTCATTGAATCTCATTGAATGGTAAAATTTATTTGTAACCGCAAAAGGCCGCCCCCCCCCACACACACACACACATCAACCGGCCCTAGGGCCCTCACATCCTTAAAGTGGCCCCGATATCATATCACGAAATTATTTATATCATTTCCTGATAACAATAGAAATTGTTCATTTTTTCTTCCAATTAGACCTTCAAGGTATTATTAGGTTATATTACTTCATTTCAAATTGTCTGCCCGATATTTATCACTCGCATTCGGCTTATTTTTGTCATACTTTCGTCAGTTGTGCACAAATAAATTAATGTTTAGCAAATCTTGATGTTTCATGTTCTACTTAACTAAGTACATGAAAAGATTAATTTTTAAATCTCTGTAAGCCTCGAGTTATACATTCTCATCATGTCCCCGGGGCCTTTGGCCAGGCTACCGGACGTGTTTTCGGTTTGCAGATAGAGGGGCCCAGTACCAAAGGTGTCTGCTGAATACGGTTACGTTATTTAATAAGCAGTCGCAAACAATGGTCCAAGGATGGTCCCGAAGGAAATCCCCTAAACCAAGGCGTGAACAACCGTGCTGAAGACTGCGTGGAACCAGGGAGTGATGTTTCGGACGGTATCTCTGATAATACAATATCAGGTCGCCTCCCAGAGTATTGAGACCTCACCCGTCCATGTGGGGCTCTGCGTTTGGCGCTCATACATTTCCCTAGTTATTCGTGAGATCAGTAACAGAGAATTTAAATTTAAACAGAAGCTTCTGTGAGAAGTTGTTCGGTGGAGTGTTGGAAGTTACGGTGGAGCGAAATAAGAGTACCAGAACTGAGGTACGAATCCACAAGGCTAGAGTGAACACTTTCATGGAGAAGACGACCAAGTTCTTCGAAGATCTGGAGGACATATTTAATAAAATTAAGGATTTCTGCGGAACAAAGGGAAGCATGTACCCACCAATCAAACATGATCTAGACGAAGCGCTGAATTTCATAGATAAGATGCGGGACAACACAAGATCGACTGAAGACTGGTTCGATAACTTTGAATATCGTCTTACCAAAAAACTGGGCAAGATGATCAAGGAAGCTTAGATGACAGCAGGTTTAAGGGATACAGCCTGCAAGGGCACTTAGACGGAACAACAAGCCGAGGAAACTCCAGCACCCACTTACGGGAAGAGGACGAGAGAACCTACCGAGAGCCCCACTGGAGTAGCCGCGTTCAAACCGATGCCGAAGAGGCACTGACTGAGGCCGACGGAGCAGAGCCATCAAATTGGAGGATCGGCGTAAGGGAGAAGGAACATGCCATCTGTCTGAAGAAAAAGAAGAATACAAGATGAGCGCGCCCCGAAGTGGTTTTCATAAGACTAGCTGGTGTGTTAGGCAAACGAGGAACGACGATGTCCTCATTGAGGTGAACAATAAAGCAGAGGGTAGGGCCAAACTGATCTCGGTCATCAGTGAGGCTGTCAGTGTGGGAGCAAACTAACGCGAGCTCGTTTCCCGTATCGAATTCGAGATCCTTGACTTTGACCCGACGACGGAGGATGAAGAAGCGAAGGTCGCCCTGAGAAGACACTTCGGGGAGAGCATCACGGGAGAGATGAAGGTCAGCATGACGAAGAAAGCCTTCAGGGGAAGCGTGAAGGCCTACGTTGAGTTATATTTATTTTCTAGACGCCATCATCAAAACTTGATTTTCGGCTTAAGTAAATCACAAAACGTGGAGGTCTGTTAAAAAACTGAGGTGTGACATTTCTAACGAATTTAATACTTTACAAAAACTATAAGAATGTAAAAAAGTCACTTACCATTATTTTCTTTAGATGAAACATCAATTTCTAATGACAAAATCACACAAATTATTAGAAAAATAAAAGAAGATTGTGTCCACATTTTATTGAGAAATCATACAGTCACAGTATAGACGAAATTAAATTATGACATAGGAATGCCACTTTTATAGGGAACCTTTGTTTGCGGTAATTAAAACTCAAGGGCTCTGGAACGTATTCTGAACAAATATGTCGGGGAGATAAGCTTATGAAACCTATATCGATTACGCTTCGGGTTGTTCTCTAAATTACGAGTAAGTGCACATATACAGGTATACTTGAGTTCACGAAACAATCACTTTTTTTCTTAAATTCTATTGGAATAATGAACAAAAACTATTCAATTTTTAAATTTAATTTTATGAAGGCATGTCGCCTATAGCTGATTCCAA
>JAUMHM010000079.1:15714910-15731714 GCA_032362435.1 Melikaiella ostensackeni
ATCTTATGTATCATATAAACTTTAATGACCATTCACTCACTGGTAAGCATTCATATACTGGCACAGTTACCCCTATTTCGTTCAATTTTGATCGCACAGATTTAAGAATAGGCTCATTTGATCGGGCATGCTTTCGTTATTTGTAATCATTAAAAACCTGGCGCTCGATTTTTTGTGCTGTAAGGTCGGTTTCTTCGTTCCACGCCACAAATGACAATGTGAGCGATCGTCTTATGTTTTAAAGCTGTATGAAGTTCAGAAACGAATGACAGTGTGAGTGATCGTCTTATGTTTCAGAACTGGATGAAATTAATGAACAAGTAACAATGTGATTGCTCGTCTTATGTTTCACAACTGTACCTGTATGAAATTCAGAAAGGAATGAAATGTGAGTGATCGTCTTATGTTTTAAAACTGCATGAAATTCATAAACAAATGACTATGTGATTGATCGCCTTATGTTTTAGAACTGTATGAAATTCATAAACAAGTAACAATGTGATAGATCGTCTTACGTTTCACAACTGTATGAAATTTAGAAACAAATGAAATGTGAGTGATCTTATGTTCTACAATTGAACATCTGATGCCAAGAACAGCATTAAGTACAAGTTTTTGGAAATTGAAAAGAATGATGCACATTTTTCAAGATGTCTTAGAAACGGATAATCCGAATTGAAATTTTTTTCAGATAATCATTCTTCATGAAAAAACAAACAAATCGACCTTGAGTTTATGTCAAAAAAGTGAATATATCCTGAATTACAGTGGATTGAAGTTTGAGTAAATTTTTCGCACATTTTTTCAGTTTTTTGGGAATATCTCAGAACCCGTTATAGGTATCGCAAAAGTAAGACGATATTCGCAAACTGCGTTAAAAAACGCTTCGACATGACCTGCGATGAGGGCGGAAAACATTTTTTGTCCTTTAAAAAGATGGTTAAACAATTTTTTATTGAAAATTTTAATTGCTAATATCTATTAAACTAGACCTGATAGCAACAAACGGAAGCCAGATTCGTGTTCAGCATTGAAAAGTATTTCGGAAATGATATGTCGCATTCAGCGAGAACATAGATCATTTTTGTACATCAGTGTTTTCGGATAAAAGGCAAAATGAGTTTGTCCTCAAACTTATAATAATTTAAATGAAAGTGTTGGTCCTAATGAAAAAAATTGTTGAATGCTGAAGTTAAAAGTATTTGCTTTTGCTAAGAAAAGTTGCAGTTTTCTGTTTCTAGAAAAAAATCAAATTTGTTTCATATTTGTTCTCATGCGTACATGTCTTCCTAATTAATATGTAAAAGAGTTAAACGGTCTAATCAATGGCCCGACTTTACACAGTAAAAGAGTCTCCATTTTAATAACAAAATTCCTAGAAATTCAAAAAAATTAAACCCCAAGAGCCAAAAACGACCAAATTTGGACAAGCACACGTGCAAATACTCTTCATTTCCTTTATTTATAGCTCCTTTAATCTCTAAATAAGAAATATTTACAAAAATGTACAGAGTTAAATACTTGTGTTTTTATCATCTTTGTGTGAACCCTCCCCCCCCCCCCAAATACATTAAAACCTAAACAACCATAGGTTCTAGTTGAGTGAATATTAGAGTTAAATTTTGGGTTGAATTTTTTTAAAATCTCAATTCAATTTCTTTATTTGGGCCTGTATTTAAATAGAATGTTAATGTTAATTACTGAATTTCCCATTAATATAAAAGGTTTGGCTTTTGTCTCGGCTTGCAGGCATGCTGGATGCTTACAGAAAAATATACAGATCCGAAGGTATGGCTGGTCTTTATCGTGGATTTTGGATAAGCTCAATTCAAATAGTATCAGGAGTTTTTTATGCAGCGACTTACGAGGGTGTTCGTCACTTGCTCGGACAAAATGCAGTCACATCCAACCTGGACTCCCGGGTCAAGGCGTTAATTGGAGGAGGTGCTGCAAGTCTCGTAGGACATTCTATAGTTATACCATTTGATGTTCTTAGTCAACATTTAATGGTGTTGGGTGTGAATGTTAAACACGACAAGCTAGTCGTCGATAAGGTGAGCAATTTGAACAGTGAAAGTGATCAGATTTCAATACTTATTTAAATTTTCTGTATGGTTTGATTATGAATCGGCATAAACATTTAGAAATTTTTGTCACTAGATCAGTATGAATCCATTGGGATTAACCTTTCAACCAGGAATGTCTCGTGCACAAATCTCATCAGAAATAGTGAGACTGATATATCAACGGGACGGTTTACGTGGATTTTATAGAGGATACATCGCTTCGCTTTGTGCATATGTTCCTAACAGTGCATTATGGTGGGGATTGTATACAACATACCAAGGTAATTTATCAAATTTTTACCTTTGCACTTTACATATGACTACCTATCAGTCAACAACTATCTTTGTAATCGGTCATCGCTATGATCCCCGTCATTGCCATTTGGCATATTTATGCGATGAAAATAAACGAAACATTCTAAATGTATTTATAAAAATATTGAGTGAGTTTTAACATTGATAAGCGCAGTAACTCATTTTTTGGAATTTTAGCCTCAAGTGTATTAGAGAACAATTTTTTTATGGAGACTACTGACTACGGCAGTACTACCTCGTGACGAGAGAACGTAGGTCTCAACTCTTTGTAAAAACAGAGGAAAAGAAATGTTTGTTACTTCATAGGATGCTGTGACATACTAAAAATTAATTTTTTAAATAAAACAACCATATAAACTAAGTTTTATGATTTATTTAAATATTTAATGGACATGACGATTACTTGTTATTTTTAACTGTGATATCGTTCAAGTGATTACTAACAAGAATAATCAATCAGAGACTTGCATTTATTAAGGATAGGACACTGAGCAGCTAATGCCGATTAGACAAGTTTCTCACAATACTCACCAAATAACGTAAATAAGCATACATATATAAAGATATATAAAAAGATGTTCGAAAGAAATAATTTTTCAATAAAAATATACGAGAAATGCTTATTCATTAACTGCTGAAAGCTGCCTGACTGGGCTGGCGCTGGTAATTTCTCGATCAGCCCTTTTGCATGCCTATATTCCTCTTTTACCATAAGGAGCAAAAAAAAAGTCATCAGTCTCCACCTCAAGCCGCTCTAGTCCCAGTGCCGTATTTACACCAGAGGCCAAAAAGTCCATAGCTTAGGGTGACAAATCTTTGGAGGCGGCTTGGAATTTTTTGATATTACAGAACACGTCAGTTTTCACTTGTATTTTTTTTTGCTTTTCAACTCTGCATTCGAAGGAAACGTTGTAATGAAAATTGAAAAAGGGCGGCGAATTTTTAGGGGCGACACAGCGGCCTAATCTATTTTTTATTTTTACAGAACACTGTTTTCACTCGTATTGTTTTTTTTATTTGCTTGTCAACTCTGTAATTAAAAAAAAAATACAAATGGAAAAATTCACCAAACAAACGCAAGAATTGTTTCCACTAACGTGCCCCTAACCTATAACACTGTGCAGCTTTTAATCTGTTCGATGCCCTTCCAGCTTCCAAACAACTTCGAAAATATTTTATTTATCCAGGTCCGACTGAAATCCTTTATCTTTATACAAAGTGTTCCGTGCTTTATCGGATATCAGCCGAGAAACGGGGAAATATTGACCAAAACATAAAATTGAAGGCATTATGTGATAAAAAATGAAACTGTCTTTGACAGCATTAGATACAAAAAATAGGTTGATTGTTCTCTTATGAGTGAAGACTTGTGCAGAGTGAAATAATAATCACAAAACTTGTGAAAATGGCATATAAATAATAGTAATAAAAAAAAATTACGTTGGTGTGATTTGCATTTTTATTTCGCGGAAATGTTGATTTAAGTGTTTAATACTATATTTGAATCTTTCATTTTATTACTATTCATTATTTTTATTTTATTACTTGAATAATTTTAAAACATGTGATACTCAAAAATCTAAAAAACATTTACTCAAATTCGTTTAAAATCCATAATATTTTTCTGTGTTCTATTAAAGTTTATCTCTTTAACGTACTTAGTGACTTTTTAAAATTTTTACACTTTTGAACTCTTGAAGAAAACCTCTAACACTTTTTCATTTTAGCCAACTTTATTATTTTTCCAAGATGATGTTAAGGTGTTAGCCAGAGTAGAAACATGAAGTAAACGATGAGAATTTGAAAAAATGACAACATGCGTGGATTACTGGTACACGTAAAAGGAAATCGATAGTAAATATTTATTAATATAATAATCTACGACTTCATTCATTCATTCACTTTGTCCACATCAAAGCTTATATGTTTCCGCTCGCTTTTCGCATTTTTTGTCTTGCGACTTTTTTTATCGTGTCAATGTGACAGTTTATTACTGTACGTCAGTTTGACAGTTTATAAATTTTTCTTCCCACTTAAAGCAACATGAAATTGTTTCCCTTGCATGGAAATCCTTTAGTATTAATTTTCAAGTTATTAATTTCACACTTTAGATTAAAATGATCGAATTTTAAAAAGCGTGATGCACAATTAGAAAATTATTTATTTTAAATTTAAACGACGTAGTTTCAAGATCATAATTTAAAAATACTCCAATTTGAATCAATGTTTGGAATTGTTTAATTTTCAACGCTTCAAGTTTGAATTCATCAATTTTGAAAGTTTCCAATAAGAAAGCATATTCGAGTATATATTAGTATTTTTCGACGTTTTTAGGATAATTAAACTTCAAAGGTTCACAATATTTAAAATTCTTAAACTTTTAACGGTGTAAATGACAGTGATCTTTTTTTTGACGGAATCATATTAAAAAAATCTATCAAGTCACTTTGAATGTCATTTGATACTACATGATATGATACTTATCAATAATATTTATCATCTTTAAAATTTCTATAGTTTTAGTTTAAAATTATAATTTTGAATGCGCGATTCTAAAACAGTTTAATTTTTGAGGCCTTGAAACTAAAACTTTTTTACTTCAAAAGCTTAAATTCCAAAATATTTAGTTTGAAATTTCCTAATTTTTGGAGATTTTCAATATCAAATTTCACTTTGTTAAAGGCTACAGGCTAAAGGCAATTGTACAATTCTAAATGTTTTATTTTGGAATAGTGTCTAATCTTAAATTGAGTAATATTGGGTGATAGTTTATGAAGACAAAATTATGTCTTAGGGACACATAGAGGGGGGGGGGTCAAAAAATGAGGAAAAGTATAAATTCGACTTTTTTTCAAATTGAGGGTTCTTCTTTTCTTTTTCTTTCTTTTTTACTTAAAGGAAAGCTTAAGTTTTTTCTTCAAATACCTTTAGGTTATAGAGCCCTTCCCAGTTCCATGGGATATGAAGCCGGGAATAACGCTACAAAAATGTTTGGCTTAACTAATTCAATAATTTTGAAAAATAATTACCTTGAATTATTTTCGTAGCTCCACGTCTGGTCTCGTAATTGTGTCGATAATAGTGGGCCCGGCCTCTCCCTGGTAGCTGGTTCGCTGACTCGGACCTGTGGCAAGATGGCGGTGCTCATTGTTGTGACTGGCGCTGAATGTAGCATAACTCGGTGTTCTCAAATATTAATCCTTGATGGTGTGGATTAATTTCCGAGCGGGTACACGTCTCCAGGATCGACCTACGTGTAATAAATATAGAGCCAGTGTTTGCAGCAACGTATGGTCAGCTTGACCCTCAAGCGGAGATTTCCAGAGTTGAGTGTGTGAGAAAGAGTGCTTTGAGTTAGTTTAGTGGTCCAGTGGTAGTCCAAATTATAAAATCTGAGATTTCAGGTCGCTCTAAATCATGGCAGGACGCTAGTTCCCTATTTACAGTAGGCGTCCAAAAAACTATTAGCAAAATTTTTAATTTGTCTTTATCCACACTCATTCAGCATACCACAATTCTCCTTAGACTCATTCTATATTTATCTGATTTTTGAGTTCGCGTTGGCCATGGAAATATAGCGGTTTAAATATTTAAATAAAATTATTCCTGACTGGGGACGGGAATCTGTGCACTAAGTAGTCTCCTAACTACTACCTCGAAGCGAGGATGAGAATTCTTCTGGGATTCAGTAGTAGTGGGTAGTTATCTAGCGATCTCCGAGGATTCTTTGCGTTCACTCGATAGTAGTCGCCAGTAGTTGGTAGTATTCAGGAAACCCAAAAGTAAACCAAGCCGGTGGTCCCAGCCATCCCAACGATCTGCTCAGGTTCGGATATTCGTACCGAGACGTGCGCAAGAGACTTTGCCTGTCGAGTTTCGAGTCTGCTCGAGTCGATGGGTATTGTTGACAATATTTATTTTTATGCCTTCCCGGCCTTTGAATAAATCGTGGGAGTATGTGTTTTCATTTCATTCATACTATTTCTTTCGAATATAATTTAACAGACCGTGCGGTGTTTTATTTAGTCCTGCAGCATTAAAGCAGTATTTGAAAAGTACAAATTAGAATTTATACTATTTACAAGTATAGTATGACGTAGCCTTCGAAGTACAAATAAATTGTACTGCGACAATACATTGACATTTAGAGTGAAAAATTTTCAACGATTAATTCCACATTTCTATTTTTAAATATATTTTTGCATTTATAAATCTTTATGTTGGAATATTAAAGACATAAAATTCTGAACTTTTTCAATTTATGAAACGTCAGTTTTTGAAAAATTCCTTTATAAGGCTTTTACTTTGGGAAATGTACAATTTTTTTATAAATTCTTGATTTAAAAATTCATCAAACATCAACATTTGTTCAATTTCTACGTTTCAACTGCAAAATAAATTAGGAAATTGAATTCTCACTTGTTTAATTTTAAAAGCTATCAATTGAAAATTATCTAGTTTACAGAGTTTTGATCAGAGATCATTTACCGTTGAAGGAACTACTTTTAGACGATGTTAATTGTTGTGATAAACAATTTCTCGATTTAAGATTTTTTTATTGTTAATTATTCATTGTTATTGAATTAATGCAATGAATCAAGGAAGAAGGTTCGAATCCCAAACGTTACATTTTTTATTACTCTACATCAAGTTTTAACGTAAATTGTGAATGCTTTCTGTAGTTTCACGAATGTTAAAAGAAAGCGAATAGAAAGAAAAAATAAGTAAATAAGTGAAAAACTGAAAATATGCATAAACACTTTCAACTTTCTAAAGCTTCGTTTTTAAAATAAAAATTCCTTAATCGTATATGAGGACTTCAAAATTGAAGTAGTAAATAATGAAATATTGAATAAATTGTTCGACTCAGAACGTAAATATTTCCAAAATTTGCATTATTCACCATTTTAATTTTGAAGTCTCTATACGATTGAAGAATTTAAAATTTTAAAACAAACCTTCAGAACGTTAAAACACGGTTCCGTTGATATGACTTCGACCCAAAGGTGCAAACACTAAGAATTTTTCTCTTGATTTTTTATCCGGCATGTCTTACAACTATTTTTCGATAAAAAATAAAATCTTCGCCGGAGCCGTTTTTGAATAAAATTCATTTTTAATTTAAAAAAATCGAAATACCCAGTTTTCTAGAAAATGAAACGAGATATGAAAAAGAGTTAAGAACGCGAAACTGTTCCTTGGAAAAATTGCTACAGACACCTCCTTCATAATTTTCAATATTCGTTTTCTTGAAAAACTTGATTTTTTTATTCCATTATAAATTTCGTTTTTTTTTCTTGTTTTAGATATAATCATTCTAAGTATAAATACTAGGAATGTACTCATCCCCACATGTTTCTTAACACTAAAAACTTCTTATGATTAGCTGATAGCATTTTGAAAGTAAAAAAATATCTGTAGATAATTCGAATAATAATATTTATCTATTCTAATTTCGTGTCTGGTATAAAACTGTGAGAAAAATAATTTTTACCTCTTCAAATGAAATAATCAAATTTTTCAAGAAAACAAAGTGAGAGTAAAGATCATTAAGGAGATATTTTTGTATCAATTTTCCCAAGGAACAATTTTGCTCTCAACTTTTTTTTATATCTCGCTTCGTTTTCGAGAAAAACTGGGTATTTTGATTTTTGAGAAATTAAAAATGGACTTCTTTCGAAAATGGCCCCGGCGAAGATTTTTTTTTTCAATAGTTGTAAGAAATCCCAGATACAAAATGAAGAAAAACATTCATGGTGTTCGAAACTTTGGGTTGAAGTCAATTGGATTCCATTACTTTCTCGCTTACTCCCACTTATTTATATTGCAGTCGAAAAAGAGACAAATGACAGTCACCCGTGGCGAGTGGCGGCTCTACGGCCATGGCGGGATGACCCAAAGTCGATAGTATTCTTAAGTATTAACAAAAGTAGTCTGAGGAGTAGTCACTGATCACGGAGCAGTCCCGGCAGCTGCCTGTGTAGTAGTCTGTTAGTCTTGTTAAGTAGTTCGACAGTAGTCGGCTGACTCCCGGAATACTCAGTGCATAGCCTCTCGCCTGGGGAGAATCCATATCGAGTGGCAATCCACCACGTTACAAGGTTAAAAAGCCAAAGTCTTATTATTTATTCGTAAAAATGAGCATTCAGAAGGTCTTGAGCGGATAATATCTTCAACGATTTATGACTCTTTTAATATCAATTCAAAGAATGTTGTTCATACTACAGTTACGGTAGGGAAAAATGACCTGGAATTTTTCGAAACCGTAGGATATCAATTTGAAATACTTGATAGTTGCACCATTTTAAAGGATTTGTAATTTAACAATTTTGAACTAAATGCCTCTAGAATAAATTCAAAACAATGAGAAATAAGGAAATAATTTGTTAAATTCAAGCCTTAAGAATGAGAAGATTTTAGCACTAGGCATTGAAAATTGAACTATTTTTTATTTGAAAATGTTCCAAAATATTCAACATTCCAAACTCAACTTAAGAAAACAATCTCGAATTGAATGGCTTAAAACTGCAATTTCGAAAATTGGAATCATAGCGATCTTGCTTTGTATTCGTTTTTTAATTTTTAATTTTCGAGGTAATATCGTAAAATCGTCCGATTTTTAGTTGAAGATTCAAAAAAATTAATCATTTTAAATTGAGAAATATTTGAATGGAAGATTTCAAGAATGAATAATAATTCTGAATGAAATATTTCATATTAAACGATTTGAAATGAAAAAGTTAAAAATTGTCTTGTTTAAAATCAAAATAAATGAAATTTGAACTATCTGAAATTGATGCCTTAGTAATTGAATAATTTCTTTAATTTGGAATAGTTACAATTATAGAGTTCTGAATTTTCATGTTTCCCATTTGAAATAATTTCATTTTTAACGTTTCTTTTTACAATAATGCAATTTTGAAGGTTTATAATTTAACATTTGACCGGTGAAAAGGACGGTGATTTTTTTATCAAAAAAATTTGTTTAATCAATTTTTACTATAAATAATAACTTTTTTATGTAATACCAATTTAACATTCTAGAATTTCAGAAGCTTTGACTTTGAAACATTCTATTTAGTTTTCAGTTTCAAATTGCTAAATGAAGCGTGCTCCACAACAGTGTATTATGCGCCTTTTTGTCATAAGGGTCATCTAATTTGTGAATGTAGGTAGAAAATGAGTCTTATGGCAAGTGGCTTATAATACACTGTTGAAGAGCACGCTTAAAATTTTAATCGCTTCAAACTGAAAATTATTTAAATTAAAAAGTTTTAAATTATTAATTATTCAATTTTGTACGCTTTCAATTAGAATTAATACAATTTTAATTTCTTTGAATTTTAAATGATACAATCTTTTAAATTCTAATCTGAAATTATTCAATTTTGAACGTCTCGAAATTGTCCCATTTTCGAAATTTTTATCTGGAATCATTCAATTTCGAGATTCTTAAATGCAAAATAGAATTGTTCCATTTTGAACGCTTTAAATTAGAAATGATATAATTTCAACTTCTTTCTAATGAAACTGTCCAATTTTCCAAATTTTAGTCTGAAATTTTTCAGTTTTGAGAGATTCTGATTTAAAAAATTTCAATTTCAAACACTTTCAATTTCAAATTATTCAATTCTAAACGCTCTTATTTAGAAACGATATACTATCCTTTTACAAAATTTCCCCTAATCTGAAATTGTTTGATTTGGAACGTTTTC
Source organism: Melikaiella ostensackeni (assembly GCA_032362435.1). Taxonomy (NCBI): domain Eukaryota; kingdom Metazoa; phylum Arthropoda; class Insecta; order Hymenoptera; family Cynipidae; genus Melikaiella; species Melikaiella ostensackeni. The sequence goes on from JAUMHM010000079.1 coordinate 15,725,007, forward strand.
AATTCAAAATCGTTTAAAATAGATATATTTTTTTCAATTTCAAACGCTGTCAATTCGAAATTATTAATTATTAAATCAAAAATTTGTTAAACTTTTGATATTTAAAAATTTGTTAGGTAATGGATTTTTAAATTGTTTATATTTTCAATGTTTGGAAAAATAAATCCAGGGACGTGAACGCGCGTTTCGATGGCGTGCATTTGCTGCTAGTTTATAATAAATAACTATGCCGTCCTGCAGGCGAAGTCGAGTCAATTTTTTCTAATAATTTGCTTCATAAATTCATTCTCTCTTTTTTTGAAGACTTGTTTGACCACTTAATTTTAAATGTACTAGGACTAGTACTTCCTTTTGAATTGTAATAACTATATATTTCATTATTTTTTGCATTAACACTTAGAGTAATGGTAAATTAACTAACTCTTTGTACAACATAAAATAGAACTGTCTTACATCTGTCACGTAGGTTCTGATGTCTGTATTTTTACATATCTATTTGAAGATGACTGTCCGCACACAGTCGAAATGTTAAACATTTGGACCAGTAATCAACACATGTTGTAATTTCTTGAACTTTCCACCTTTCACTTCATTAGTTCGCTTCACACAACTCGAATTTACCATTTCCATAATTTGTTTTCTTGTTTCTCAGTTTTAATCTGGAAAATCAATTCCTATTTCTCCTTTTAAAAAGGGAAAAAATTATATCCGAATGAAGCACAGAAAAAAATTTAAGCTTTTACAAAGTTTAAAGACGATGAACTGTCATAAATAATGATATTTGAAACCATAAGTATTTCTCGAGTGTAATTACTTATTTGTGAAACGATAGCAAAAATAAGTGGAATTGAATTAACTTTATTAACAAATAAGAACGGTAAATTCTCCTTAATACCTTGAGAAATTTGAATTTATTGGAGAAAATTAAAAATCTGTTGAACAATGTTTTTTCTTTTAACGTATAAAGTTGATAAAAAGTAATTCTTTTCTTCACATCAGAGACTTAAAAATATTTGATAAACGACTTAAATCAATGTAGTGGTACTTGCAGAACATTAATAATTGATAAAATGATGGAATTCTTTGTTATAAACAATTTACATGAACAACTATGCACTTTTAGTGTTTTATGGTAGAACAAAATTTTTTCTCTATGAATTGGCAGAAGTATGGCAGTGGGTAAGGTTCGAACCTTAATTAAACTTAATGATTATTATTTTTACAAACATTTCTTATAACAAATTTCGTATTTGTCAATAAGTACATCAGTAAGCATTATTTTTTGATCAGTTAGTTTGGCTTAAAATATCCTCTGGAAGGTGTCCAATTGTAAAGCATTAGTACAAATTAACAATTAGTTTGAATATCAGAGAGTTTCTATGCGTAACAGGCACTTTGAATAACTGTCAAGAATAATAAATTCAAAGTTTTAAAAAATATAATTAAAATTTTGGTATTCCATTTGTAGAAGATCCTATATTAAAAATGTCACAAGATCTTAATTCTGGTCTTTCATGAATATTAATGGTCAGGGAAAATGAAAAATTGTTCAATCAGGGATTTAAAAGCTTTCATTTTCATCGTTACAGTTATCACTTATCTTTTTGTGATAAGAGCAATTCTTTACTATTATTGTGGTCCAAACATTACACTTCTAACGGTAAAATGAATTCAAGTAATGTGTTTAGAGTTATTACTCACGAACACTAAATAGAAGCACTAAGTATCAACTTTCTAAAAATCTGAAACTTAGTGATGTATTCCAATGAATTTCATTCATAAATTTTCCAACACTTCTACCTTCATTCTGTTTCAAATATTTACAGATAGTGTCTTGCATAATCAAACTCTATGTTTTTGTGTTACAGAAGAACTGATTCCGGTTTTGCCCGTGTGGGTATCCCACTTGTTTATCCAAGCAGTGGCTGGAACACTAGGAGGTTTTACTACGACTATTATCACGAATCCTTTAGACATAGTCCGAGCTAGATTGCAAGTGCAGCGACTCGACAGTATGTACAATGCGTTGAAAGTGCTTTGGGCAGAGGAAAGACTAAAGATGTTTACGAAAGGTTTATCTGCGCGACTCGTCCAATCCGCTTGTTTTAGTTGCTCAATAATATTGGGCTACGAAACCATCAAGAGGTTTAGCGTTAACGAGGAATACAAAAACTATATAAGGTGGTGAAGGTTTTATTTCAAGTTACCACATCAATTGTTGCGAAAAACGTGTAAGAAGGATTCATTCCATTTAGCTCTACCTGTCTTGGCCCTCGTACCGTTCAAATAATTTTAAACTAAGTCACTAATCGAGTAGGGATGCGATACTGAGTCAGTAAATCCTCGAAATCAAAAACACAAAGCCAAAAGCTAATTTTGTTATTTTCCTGTATATAAACCAAATGCGTGACAATTGCGCATTGTGTACATACGACGAATTCTAGTTGATTTTTAAAAAATATTTCTAAGCAGGTTGTTTGCATTCATGCAATATGGTGCCTGTGATCTTTTTCTTTGCATCATCATTTTTTTGGACGATTACGATTTTTGACAATTAAAATTAATACTGCCTAGTATATGACTGTGCAAAAATATCACGTCCAAATGAATGCCAGTATAAATGCAATTTTTCTTTACACACACATACAAAACCTTCGTTTGTCCACCGTTTACAGACATCGAAAATGGCCGATTTCGTAACGCACCGGCGAGCAGCGGCCAAAAGGTTGTGCTCGCCGGTGTAGGAACTCTACTTTGAATATTACGGCGGCAAAATTTGCACCGACCTACAGGACCTCTAGCATCAACATGCAGACCAGCTTTCGCTCCGTTCACAGAAGTCAAGCAGTAGGCGGCGCGGATCCTAATTGGATAGGTGACCGAAGAGGAAATATCATTAAGTTCCCCAAGGCATCTGTGGCAGGATTCACTTGTGGTCAGCCACACTGATGAGTCCTCACAAGTGAATTCGGGACGAAACGCCGGTAGTCAGAATGGCTACCTAACCAACTTTTGGAAGTCTACCTTACCAACCAAATAGGCAACATCCTTTATCTGGTGACCAGGGACGTGAGACAAACACGCAATCCGTCTGAATCAACAACACCCATCTGGTTGATCAACGTTGGACTCCACCCTAGTCTTTTCTCCTTCCAGCACATTGAACAGGCTCTTCTCCGTCACACCGTCGCGACTAGCCTTCTTCATACCGTGGGTACAGCAGGCGAGTCTAAACAAGGAAATTTCGGGATAACGCAGCACAGCAACTCGGCCTCCCACATCAAAGCCGCTACGGTCTGAGCCAGTCGCTCCCATTCCCGCGCATTGGAACCATGGTAGGAATGGTTTCTTCACGACGCTTTCCGACGAACCAACCAATCTACTTGTCCCAGCTACCAACTTCATCGTGCCTACGTCACCTAGGGGGGAGTACTGTAGGGACTCTAGTTTCAACACTACGGCGGCAAGACTTGCACCGATCTACAGGATCTCAGCATCAACATGGCAGACCAGCCTTCGCTTCGTTCACAGAAGTCAAGCAACAAGCGGCACGGATATTACTTGTATGGGTGACCGAAGAGGAAATATCATCAAGTTCCCCACGGCGTCTGCGGCAGGATTCACTTGTGGTCAGCCACACTGATGAGTCCACACAAGTGAATCTGGGACGAAACGCCGGTAGTCAGAATGGCTATCTAAACAACTTTTAGAAGTCTACCTTACTAACCATATAAGCAACATCCTATACCGGCCTTACTACTAACGCCACCTGACGTCATAAACGGTTACTATGTTGACATCTTGCTGGGTGAGGTTATTTTCGATGTCTGTGAACGGTGGTCAATCTCAGGTTTTGCACTGTAATTTGTAAAGAAGAATATTGTTCGACATACGGAGCCTCACGGGCGAATGCTTACTGCTTGTGTAAAGCCAAATCACTTACCCTACGGCTCTGCTTCGCCTCGCCTTTGGGTTCGTGCTGGGCTTTCATACTCGCAGTAAGCAAACCGACCGCTTAGCCTCTTGTTTCGAAATATAATAATTTGGTACTAGAGAGTTATGTAAATGTATTAGTATAATATTTGTTGAAAAATATATCATATGCACCATGTAGTGCAGAAGGCGAAATCAAATAAAAACGTTCAGCCTGTAATAAGTGGATTCTTTTTAATTCTTATTAATCGCAGATTTAAAAATGTGTTTAGAAGAAGGGAGAATTATGATAAAAAATATATACCGGCCTTCGGCGGGCGCACTCTCATTGCGAGCTGCGCGTGGCGCGCTTCGCGCCAAGATTGAGCGCGCATAGGAAGCGGGTACTCTCTTATGCTTCATGCTCGTTGTACGTTTACTGTTTGCATTTTGACTTCATTTTTTAAATATTGTAAATATTATAACTTAAACCGAAAACTAAATCGGAACTGAAATTGTTTTTCAATTTGACTTTGAAGAAGGTTCTCAAAGAACCTACGGCTTTGACGTTTACGTTCTCATTTTGCGACACTCGCGCTTCGGGCTCAGCAATACGTTATTCACAGATGAGATTCTGTTTGAAGACTAGAACGATGTTCAATATATGTATATTGAACAAATAGTGAAAATTCAATTTTTTTCTTACGAATTATATGACTGACTTCTGGAATATTTACTATCGGCCGATTGTAGAATGTTTAAGGATGTTTCTGGACATTGAATTTGGAACAAAAAAGTTAATTAACCACTTTTTAGTCACTTCGAAGAAGATATTGAAAATCATTTATCTGTGTTTTTAAAAGATATTCCAATATTATCAATACAGGTAATCTACTTGATTTTTAAATAGAACTTTCAAAACTTGTGCCCAATCGAAAAATGTCATCAAAATAATTTGTAAATCTTGTTGACGTCTACTAAAAATCATAATTATATCTCATGGATCTCTAAAAAAAAGTGTATAATTTTTATTATAATGTGAAAATGTGACTTCTAGAATTTTTAACGAATTGACAAATTTCACTGGGGGAACTTCTAAATAGATTTGCCATGAACTAAAAATTTCGATTGAAATTTAATAATCTATCAAAAAAATTGTTTCGAAAAATTTGAAAATCATATAACTTTTTTAATTCTCATCAAATTGAAAAATGTCATAGGGATAATTTGTAAGTCTTTTTATCATCTGCCAGTATCATTGACAAAAGTGCCTAAACGTCTCAGAAAATATTGTTTTGAATTTTAAAAATGCTAAACAATGCCCTAAACAAGTATATCGAAGGCTGACTCACTTTGACAAATCCTTCAAAATTTAACGGGGAAATAACATTCAGGTCATCAAACTGACAGACAGATGCCGTTTAGATTTTCAAATTATCCAGGTCGGCAGATAGAAAAAACTATCCTGAATAGCATAATTTAAAAAATCACGTTAATTAAGTTTTGTGCTTTCAATATTTGAAGGAGGGAAAGAGAGATGAGAAATATTGAAAGTTCGATATTAAGATACTAGAGTTGTCTTTCATATTATGTCAATTAACTAGAATTGACTGCCCATGTCTCTACAAAACACGCATATAAAACCTCATGAAGACAAGAGTACAATCCGATTATATCCGATTCCTCGAGTAAGCAATCGTATATCATATTTTTTTACCGCCAAGGCTCGCCTGCAACTGCGGTTTCGGATCGCCGATCTGACGGTTTTAGGACAAAAATTATCCTCGCCCAAAAATACATAGTTTACGCGCATGCCATATAATATACTATTATCAGACACACATCGATACATAATTCAACAATTTTGTTCTAATGAAAAGGTGATAAGATTAAATTTATTGATTATTTCTATAATATAATAAAATATAAAATAAAAAATATAATAAAATAAATAAAATAAAAAATGTAAAATATAATATTCTATATATAATCTTATTAATTTTCAATAGAAAGCATCATCAACATGAGTTAATCGATTCGATTTGATTTTAAGTATTTTTTCAATAAATAGGTATATCAACGTCGAATTTTGTAAATATTTACAGTTATGTTAATGAATCAAGAAAGTTGTGCACGTGACTTCGTTATCTTGAATAATCTTAAAATTTTTAATAATGTGATTTTTGCTTGATAAGAGTAGTATGCCAAATGAGGAAGATAATAGTTTTACTATAATCAATGTGTTTCCTACTTTTTAGTATTATAGAACAAAGAAAAATAGTAAATATAATGCAAATGCAGTAAATGTATCGTAGTATGTTATGCGAAAGTCTACTTTTGTGCTTAAAGCTACTTTTTAAGAAAAAGTTACAATTTTACTGAAGGGGGGAATCATTGACATCCAAGGAAGCATTGGGAAGGTCAGATAATATACAGCATTTAAAGGCTTGTGAGAAGAATAGAAGCACTTCTGGTTTATTTTGTCATCCTTATTACAAGTGTTTAGCGCTGTTTGTATTTGTTATCGATGAAGTTTTATTGCATCAACAGCATTACTTCCCGAAAAAACCGCTCATGGAACTTCTAAACACCGGGATGTCATACCACTCCAAAGATTGCCTACAAAAATTCACGGAAATGTAGCGACATATCCTAGATTCGACTGCTGAGGTCAGGATATTCGCCTTGGTAGAACTAGCGTGAGCGCCGCCACGCGGCCGATCTCGGAACCCTGAGTAATGGGTATGTATCTTCGTTTCCACGTATCGTGTGTGTTTTTCTCAGTAGCTTTCTTGT
>JAUMHM010000079.1:15737309-15762656 GCA_032362435.1 Melikaiella ostensackeni
GGAGCGTGGCGAGGGAGGCCGCGTGTCGGGCGGTGGGCGCCGAGCTCACCCCCGACACGATGGTTCCTCTCATGCTCTAGTCTGAGGAGTGCTGGGAGCGCGTCGAGTCCTTCGTCACATATATGATGAGGACTAAAGATCTTGATGGGCATTCCGGATGCGATAGAAACTGGCAGGGCCAGATAGAGATCCCCGCTAAAAGCGCGCGGCCGGGGACACGCGCTTTCGGGGAACGGATGATGGAAGAGTCGCATACGCGACTATAATGAGGAACCCACTGCTCGTGAATTTTGAAGCCGAAAGCGGTTCCGCGAACAGTGTTATGGGTTCAGCAGAGGAGGTTTTTGGTTTTAGTGGGTATGCCTAGACCCGTCCTAGGAGTCTCCAACACAGCGTCTTCAAAAGATTTCGCCCTTTTTCCTCCTCATAAAAAAAAAAATTTTTAACAATTTACATCATGACTTTAAAAGACTACCCTCGATACTCCAAACACGTTAATATATTTGAAAAATTCTTAAAATCAACCCCTTACTGAAATTAGAAAGGTTATCTGATATAATTTTAGGTACAACATCAAATAAAATTACAAATTAAATACAGTTCATCACAGTGCCTTCACAAGATATCCCTCATCACAACCTAAGCGATAATATATTTTAACAACCCCGTAAAGTGACCCAACACTGAAATCAAAAAAACTATCTGATACACTGTTAGTTTAAACGTAAAATAAAATTACAAACTGAAAAGAATTCATCACAATGTCTTCATAAGACATTTTTTATAAGACTCTAAGCTATAATATATTTTAGCAACACATAAAAGCAAGCCGTTACTGAAGTTAGCAAAGCTATCTGATATAATTCAAGCTAAAAGTTTAAATGAAATCACAAATCAGAAAAAATCCGTCAAAGTATCTTTAGAAGACATCTTCCATTATAACCTAAGCGATAGTATATTTTGGTAACCCCTTAGGCTATCTGATATAATTCCTGGCACAACATCGAATAAAATTACAAATTGATAACAGTTCATCACAATACCTTTAGAAGACTTTTTTTAAACTGCCTAAGCTATATATATTTCAGTACTCGTAAAAGCAACCCCTTACTGGAATTAACAAAGCTATCTGATATAATTCAAGCTAAAAATTTTAAGAAAATTACAATTTAAGAAATAAAATTTGCAGTATCTTCAAAGACAAGTCTCATCACAACTTAAGCGATAATATATTTAAAGAACCCCTAAAAGTAACCATAATCTGAAATTAAGGAAACTATCTGATATACTTTTAGTTTTAATGTAAAATGAAATAACAAACCAAAAAAATCATGGAAATGCCTTCAGAAGAATTTTTTTATCATGCACTAAGCGATAATATATTTTAACAGCCCGTAGGAGCAACCCCTTACTGAAATTAAAAAAGCTATTTGATATAATTCTAGTATATAGTGTTATTATATACACTTTATAGAGGAGATGCACGGTACTTCGACGCAGCAATTTCGAAAAATTATCAAACTCACAACTTGGGTAGAGATTGGGAATTATTGAAAAACACGTTCATAAATTTTCTATTTCTGAAACCCGCTGGATTAAATAATTCAGGAATAATAAAAAGTTTACTGACACTTTTCAATAACGCTGGAAGAGATTAGGAAACATTTTTTAGTATGCATACATTTTTTAGAGGTGTATAGTATTATCATATACAAAACCGAAGAAATAACAAAACCCATGACTCGGGTAGAGACTGAATTTTTGCAAAACAAGTGCATAAATTTTTCATATTTTTGATACTCTAACTCTGTATTCTTAATAATGGGAGACACATGGGAAATGTGAAATGCATAAAATTAGAGTTCGAGAATCATGATTCATATTACATAAAAAAACATCGTTTGCAACTTCTGTAATGAGTGTAGTATGAAGAAATGCATTAAAATACCTAATAATAACCTAAGAAGGCTATCTGATATAATTTTAGTTTGAACCTAAATTAAAATTACATTTCAAAAACAATTCTTGACAGTATTTTTTCATAAGACATTTTTCATCACACCCTGAGGGATAATACATTTCAACAACCCCTAAAATTAACTCCTTACTGAAATTAAGAAGGCTATCTGATATAGTTTTAGTTTACACCTAAATTAAAATTACAATTTAACAACAATTCTTGACAATATTTTTTCATAAGACATTTTTCATCACAACCTTAGAGAAAATATGTTTCAACAATTCTCAAAAACAACCCCTTACTGAATCTAAGAAAGCCATCTAATATACTTTTAGTCGAAACTTCAAATAAAGTTACAAAACCGCTGGAAAGTTGTTTGGTGGACGTGTTCATTATATGGTGTATCATTAATTGTGATCATTTCATGAACACTGTGCTGCCTCATAGACGATTAATTGTCATAAAGAAATAATTCTTCGACATGAATCGGGTTGATATATATTCTATGATCATGATCAAAGTCTGCTATGATAAGAGTATTTTTGATTATAAAAGGAATCTTTGGGATGGGAAAGGCGATTTCACCTGCATTTTTTATTGTTTACTGTTTCTTATTCCCTTATTTCTTATTTCTTATTGCTTAATATTATCTATTCTTTGTTGTTAATTTTTCATTCACTTTGAAAAAGTAAAAAGTTGAATAGATTTATTTAATGTACACGAATATATTTTATACTTAACATATTAGTGTATTCCAAAAATTGAGAATTTTTTATCGTTTGAAATTAAACAAATTGACACGGCATATATCATAATTTCGTTTCGTTACACAGGTCTGTTGAATAGATCAATCGATTTGTCTCTTTATAACGAATAAACTTAGTATTTATGATATTGGTATATTCCCAAAATTATAAAAGTGTTTCTCTTATTAACGTTACAAAAATTTACAAATCTATACATATCATAACTTCATTTGGCCATAGAGTATTTCTAAATATATCAATCGATTCATCTTGTCAAAATTAACAAATTTGGTACTCACTATGGTGATAAATTCCTAATATTAAGAAAAAAATCACTTATAAATGGAAAACGGAAAGCTTAAAAAATTCTAAAGATAATAATTTTTTATGGAGATGGCTATAAACATTTTATGGATTTATATCAACTACATACCACCACGTATTTGCAAAATTTCGGGTCACAGAGCCTGATATTATTGCCAATACTGTGATACAAAATTTTTAAAATTTCGTATTCTTTAAATTCATTTTTTGAAATTTTCGCAATAGTTATTCATAAAAAAACACAAAAATAATATTGTTGAAATAAACACAAGCCATAATTTTCTAAAAATCTCATTGTCAGACTTCTGAGGTCGAATTATGTCAAGATATGTCATAAAATAAAGTTCGAAAATTTTCATCGTGAAAAGCCTTCATCTATGAGGAAGCAATTTCAAAAAATTATCACAGTCTCTTCAGAGGACATTTCTCATTACAACCTAAGCGATGATATATTTTAAAAACCCCTGAAAGCCACCCTTCACTGAAATTAAGAAGGCTATCTGAAGGTGGTCTTATGTTATCCTTTTTAGAATTGTGTTTTCTCCACACTTGGACAATTTTAGAGCCCACCTTTGTCCATATCATGTCGAAGCAGTCATCTCTGTCTGTGATTTTGAGCTGGCCTTGCACTTAGTAGTGTGATGAGAGATGTCTTCTGAAGGCATTTTGATAAAATTCTTTTAAATTGTTTTTTTTTCAGGTTTCAGTTGAAAGTATATGAGATAGCCTTCTTAATTTTAGTGAAGGGTTGCTTTTGGGAGATGTTGAAATATATTTTCGCTTAGGGTGTGAGGAGAGATGTCCTGTGATGCGTTGTAATCAACTGTTTTTGATTTGTCATTTTATCTTAAGTTTCAACTGAGAGTGTATCGGATAGCTTCCTTGATTGCAGTAAGGGGTTGCTTTTACGGGTCGTTAAAATATACTATAGCTTATAGTGTAATGACAAATGTTTTCTGAAGGCATTGTGATGACCTTTTTTTCAATTTGAAATTTTATTTTAGGTTTCAACTGGAAGTATATCAGATAGCCTTCTTAATTTCAATAAGGGGTCGCTTTTAAGGAACGTCAAAATATATTATCGCTTAGGTTAAGATGAAAGATGCATTCTGAAGGAACTTTGATGAACTGTTTTTAATTTGTTATTTTATTTTAGGTTTCAACTGCAAGTATATCAGATAGCGTTCTTAATTTCAGTAAATGGTTGCTGGAATTATTTTGTGATTTTGGAAATTATTTTATTGTGTATTTTACTTTTCTTTAATAATATTCTTATTGTTAATTATCAATATTATAACAATTTGTGCACAAAGCGTATCTGTATATTCTGATATTTTTTTTAATATAGCGTGATACTTCTATTTTAATAAAATGCAAGCTGCCAGATGGCGCTGATGATCAAATATTGGTTCATTCACACTTATCACTTACCGATAGCAGCACAAATTGTTTTTTATGATTATTTATTATTTATCGCGTTTGTTGGAGTGTTTCAGGGATTTTCCTCACATTATACAAGTTTGAGGATTTTTTTACCGTAATTTGTTGCCTGTAAATCATTTATTTCCTCAGCATTTAAAAGGAAAAATATTAGGTATGTTTTTTTGTGGTTAGATTGGTTAAGAGTGGTTGGATCTACTCTGACAGTCAGCACAGGCCCTGGGCAGATGCGTTTCACTTGAGCTTCACCCGGGCTTGGTCACCAGGACAGAGCCTAGTTTTGTCAGGCTTGAGCCTTCTTAGGCTCATAGCAGAATTTCCGCACGGTGAGTTAGGTCATTTTTAGAACTACTGCAACAGAGGTTTGCGCATCTTTCCGATAAAATGTACCATACAATAAGACTTTATACCCCCGGGTAAAAATCATACGTATGGGAATGGTCAATCATTGACTTTCTGAAGTATGAAAAATGTATGGCAGATAAGACAATTCCATACTTCAATTATCGCTATACATAGTATGGCCATATATTTTTCTTATACTTTAAGCATACTTTATGTATACTTCTGAAATACTTATACTATACTTTACTGCTATACATCACCTATACCTTGGGTAAACTTCAGTTATACAATTTAGATATAATTCAACAATGCTTTTAATCTACTTTAATCATACATCGATATACTTCAGCTATATTAATCTAAGAGACGTCTCCCATACGTTTTCCTAGAAGTTTTCCTAAATCAATCCTATTATTTTTATATTACATATACATATAAGGCTTCGATGTACAAGGTTTTCAAAATATAAGGAACTCATGAACTTGTATTCGAACAATTCATAACTCTACCGAAGAAATGAGTTTGATAATTTTGAAAATTGCTGCATCGGAGTTCTGTCCATCTTTCTGATAAGTATACGATAAAACTGTATACCTTTGAAAAACGTATATGTACTAAAAAATATTTTCAAAACTTTTACAGCGCTTCAGAAATATAAGAAATTTATGAATGTGTTTTGCAAAAAATCAGTCCCTACCGAAGTCATGAGTTTATTAATTTTTTCAATTTCATATATAATAACACTATAAACCTCTGAAAAAAGTGAGCATACAAAAAAATGTTCCTTAATCTCTTCCGGCGTTATTAAAATCTTTCAGAAATCTTTTTATTATTCCTTCATTATTTGATACAGCAAGTTTAAATAATAGAGAAATTTATGAGCTTGTTTTTTATAACTTTACAATCTCTGCCCAAGTCGTGAGCTTGATAATTTTTCCAAATTGCTGCGTTGGAGTTCCGTGCATTTTCCGTACATAGTGTATACAATAACACTATATACCTCTGAAGAATGTATTCGTAATAAAATTTTTTTCTTAATCTCGTCCAGCAATATTGAAAAACTTCAGTGAGCTTTTCATTTTTTAGCATTATTTAATATGCGACATGCCAAAAATGTAAAAAACTTACAAAATGCTATTATGAAAATTCTCAATCTCTACGAAAGCCTTGGTTCTGAGAGTTTTTTAAATGATCGCTGCAAAAGAAATATGTGCATTTTTCTGTAAAATTTAGTACGCAGTAAAACTGTATACCTCTAGAAAATGTACATATACTGAAAAATGTTTTTAACACTTTTATGGCGTTTCAAAAATATAAAAAATTCATAAACTTGTTTTGCAAAAATTCAGCTCTATCGAAGTCGTCAGTTTGATATTTTAATTTTGAAAATTGCTGTGCTGAAGTTCCGTGCATCTTTCGTATAGTGTGTATAAAATAAAACTATATGCCTCTAATAAGTGTATATGTATTAAAAAACGTTTTTTAATCTCCTTCAGCATTATCGAAAAGTTTCGGTAACCTTTTCATTTTTTTTTACATTATTCGATACCCGAGGTTCCCAAAGTGTGAAAAAGTTATGAAATTCTATTTTAAAAATTCCCAATCTCTATGAAAGTCTTCAGTCTGATGATTTTTTTAATGATTGCTGCGAAGGTGTTCTGTGCATTTTTTCAGTAATATTTAGTACGCAGTAATACTATATATAATACAAACAATAATACCCTGAAAAATGTATGCATGCTAAAAAATATTGCTTCGTTTCTTCCTTATTTATGAACCTATGAACTTCTATTTAAATGTTTCAGTAATATTTTTGCTATGCGTACATTATTCGATATGTGAGGAAACAACAATATAAAAAATTGATGAACTATTTTTCAAAAAAATTTGCTGCGTAGGAGTTATGCGCATCTATCTGATAAATTTTAGTGTACAACGAAATGGTGTATACCTCTGAAAAATGTATGTGTACTAAAAAATGTTTTCTGATTTCTTCTGGAACTATCAACAAGTTTAAGCACTCTTCTTATTATTCATACATTATATGAAAAAAAACAAGTATTGTAGCACATTTCCTTCAGTTTCTGTTCCAAAAATACGAAAGCGCTCTGGGAAGAAAATTAGAAGATCATAAAGAAGCGTGCTCTTAAATATTTTGAATTATAATCAATTAGTAACTACTGATTGCTAGTTAGTACCCAGATTTTGTCATGCGTAGACGCTCTCAAATGAAAAAATAAATAATTTGAAGATTACTTTTCTTTGGTAAACTAAAGTCTAGATGAAATTTATTTTTCAACATGTTCGTATCAATCCAACACCTTTTTCAAGGGAGAAAAGATTTAAAGAATAACAGAAAATATGTTTGCGATTTATGTTTATATTACGGGTTATATATACGACAATTTTAATGAGCTTTTTTATCCTTTTCTCAAAATTCAGATACAGAAAAGTCGTCTTCAACATTATCAATTCTTCAGAATGAGGGGAACATTAATATTCTCATTTTCACTTAGTAAGTAATCTTTATAAAATATATAGATAAATGAATAATTTCGATTTATTTTAGTTCAGACTCAATTGATAACACAGGCCGACACAAATTTACTTTTTTGTACCTAAAGACTGAAATAGGTGGGTTCGAAAGTATTTGATGTCCTAAAAACGAATCCATTGTCCAAATTTTTCCTTTTTGTCAGGATTTCGAGATATCCTAATCTAAAAGTGCAAAATGGCCATTTCCGGCCATATTTGAACCAATATAACACGAACAGAGAATTTTCTTTAAAACTGAGCACGCCATCGTTTAGTACTTCTTTTTACCTTTCATTGCCATTTTGGATCATCCCAGACCGATGTTTTCTTCGAGATATGGCACATTAACCACTTCTTTGCTTTCTTCGCCTTCTTCGCTCGTTCTTCAGCGTGAAGCTGAAATGGTTAATGTGCCATTTTTTGGAGAAAAGAATCCGTTCGGGATGATCCAGAATAGAAATGAAAGGTAAAAAAGAGTACTAAACGGTGGCGTAAGCGGTTTAAGAAACATTTGATGCTCGTTTATATTGTTTCAAATATGACTGAAAATGGCCACTTTTGCACTTTTTGATAAGAATATCTCGAAATACTGACGTATAGGGAAAACTTGGTAATCCGTTTCGGTTTTAGGACATCAAATCATTTCGTAGTCACCTAGTCCGGTCTTTGGGTACACATTTTGTCGGCCTGTGTAATTTCCTAGCTCAAAAATATCTTATAATTGTCACAAAATTGATTAATACCGAAAAATAATTTTGATGCATTTTTTTCAGCAATGGCAATTTTATTGCCGAATGCCTTTGCTTATATAGTCACCATCCCTCCACCCCCCCTACAACCAGTACATGAAAGGGAGTGCCGAATGAACTGTTTAAACGTGAGCATAAAAAAAATTTCTTTTTCTCTTTTTCAGATTGAAAAATTGCTTCTTACATACGAATTTATTTAAAGAATGAGATTCTTTTAGGGTGTCGGAACTCCGCTAGTTTGTGGTAATGATCATTGCACATATACCAATAAGGCCGAATTAATATGCGTCCACAATGCTTGTCAAATAAGTAAGTTGTACAGAAAATTATTTTCATGTATTCTGAATAACTTTAAACAGCTAAGAATAAAAATATTTGATTGAGAATGTGGTTCTATGTATAAGAAGAAGATAAGATGAGATCTTTGGTAAATAGAGAATCCCATTCAGTCAATAAATTTTTATTTTTTAAAGTGCTCATGTTTGCTTACAGCATTTAGAGATGTAGATTACAATTATTATTGAAGAATTAAGGAGTCATTTTCATAAGATAATTAGAACAAACTTTGCTGCCGATTTCCTTATAATTATCTAAGATAATAATAACAATATAATTAATTATTTCAGAAGTCCAATATAAACGTGACGGAATATGCTACGAGGATATACCAAAAGAAAGTACATGCCTTAGAGACAAATATGGACGACCTGTTCCACATTGAACTTATTTCCGCCTTGTTCAGAATTTACCTAGAAATATTTTATTTTCTTTGAAAAATCTTACAATTATTTCATTTCACATAGAATTTTTCCTGAAAAATACAATTAATTATTTTCCGGCCTTAACATTGAAATTTGATGTAAATATGACAAATATTTTTCTTGTCTATTTTATGCAGTTATTAGGAAAATTATCTCTGTTGCTCAAAACGTTTATTCTTTTGTAGTCATATATCTTAATGAGTCAAATATAAAAACTTACCCTGCAAACTTCAACTGTTAATTAATTTGTATTCCTTTCATTAAATAAGTACAAACAGTGAATTTCAAAACATATATATATGCAATTATGTCGGAAATCCTGTAATGTATCAAAAAATCGAACATGAAATTTTAGTAGAGCGTTCAAATAAGAGCAAATTTCGTCTCAAAACTTGTTTTCTTATGTCGAGTATCGTTTGAAGAAAAGTGGAATTTGTTATTTTCCGAAAAGCCGACCCCATTTTATAAAATTTGATCATTTTCTCAATCTCCTAGTGAATTTTGAAAGAGTTTAATTGAAAGGAAAGGCAAATATCATCATTAATTAAAGGATCAGAATAACAGAAAATTTTTGCACTATTTAAAATAAAAATTACGAACAAATGTTGAACAAAACCAAAGGTTTTTCTATATCGAAAGATATTAGAAGTCGAATATGTTCAAACGTTGAAATAGATTTTAGAAAATCATTTTGGAAATATTCAATCAGATTTGAAGAGTTTTGCTTCAAGCACTTCAAACCAAGTGTGATTATTTTGAAATATCTAGTAATTTAAACACCCCTCTCTACTCATAGACCTAACTTCTAATTGCTACCGACAAGAATGGTCTTGAATAATAAATTTTTATAATAATCGTTGAAAAAGTATTTTACTCGTTTCTTAAGAAACATTATTTTCAACAATCGTTTTGGAGACGATTCCCACCTCTCCCATTTTGACCCCCACCTCCTTCCTTCTCAGAACTTAATTTATATTAGTTACTGAAAGTAATGCTGTCAAATAATTTTTTGAAAGGTTTCTTATCCGTACTTCTCCCTCTTCCTTTTTTAGCGCCTGTTGAAACAAATTTTTCAAAAAAATGGCTTACGAACGTTGTTTACCAGTTATTTTAATGATTCATTATGCATTTTTCTATGGCATTTCAAGACCATTCAGAAGTTTCAAAATTACTTTTAAAATTGTTGTTTTCAATCAGTTCTCTGACGATAGAAATCATTATGTTAAAATCTGTGAGAAAAATTTCACGCCAAAGTAACGCTGAGGTTCGAAACCAGGGCTTTCAATGATGATTTCTCAGTTCATTGTTTAAACAACTTGTTTACCAGAATTTTCACTGCCGTGAGTCTGATCATTTTTGGCGGATTTTTGGTGAATTATTTTATCCCGCTATAATTTATATTTTGAGAATTTATTTATTTAGTTTTATTCCAAAATATGAAAGTTATTACGATAAAAGCAAAACAAATTTGCGAAGAAAGTTCCTAATTTTTTTTCGTCAAACTTGGCGAATAAGTATTGAGATGTTTTTTCTCCAATTTGATACCAACATCGAACGCGAAAAGCTATTTCTAGTAGTCGAATGATAGCCGATTATGTATCGACGTAATCATAAAACGATTTTCGTGGACACTCATATTTCAGTACATATTATTGTCTATTCTACACATAAACTAGCATATGAGTGATGGAAATTGTACCTTTTAAGATAAGTTTTAAGACCACTAGGCAAACATTTAAAAATAATTCATTAAATGTTTCCTATTGGTCTGTAAACTATGCCTCGGGCACGTGTGGTCATGCTTGTGAGGCATTTTTTGGATAGTTAATGTTATTTCATTGTGATAAGCGGTCGTAAAATTAATTTTTTAGTATGGATTATATTGTAGGACACTATAAGTTACATTGTCGCTAATTTTTCTTACAATACATTGAATAGTTTTGATAATTCATGCCCTGGTAACGAAAGTGCCCTGTTCGCAGAAAGTACCCATATTATCGTACGATAAAAGGAATCCATTAATCTTTAATTTCGAATCATAAAATTGTTGAGATAAAAAATGTGATCTGATCATAAATCAGTTAGAAGACAAATAATTTATGTAACAACTAATGATTCTGGAAGTCTAATTTTATGCATTTTAGATCTCCCATGTGTCTCCTATCATCAAGCTATTCTTGATGATAGCGATCTATCGCTATACAGGCATATAGTGTAGATGTATATTTTTCTTAAACCTTAAGCCTAACTTACGTATACTTCTGAAATACATACTTGAACTATACTGATATACTGAGCCATTCATTGGGTAAACTTCAGCTACACTTCTCAGATATAATTTAGCAATACTTTTACTACACTTTAATCATATATCGTTATACTTGAGCTATATTTAGGCTATATACAGAATATACTTTATTGACTTATACCTGAAGTATGGGATAGTCTCATTTTCCATACTTTTGCTATAGTATCTGAGAGACATCTCCTATACGATTTCCTGGATGTTTTCCTGAATCAATCCCATACAAAAATTTGTTTACCCTATAAAATATGTAAGCATACTAAAAGACGCTTCTTAATCTCTGTTGGTATTATTGAAAAGTTTCTGAACTTGTTTTAATATTTTTACATTACAAATTAAGGTTTTTACGTACGAGGGGTTGAAAAATAAAAAAGAGATTAAGCTGTATTCAAAGAATGCCCAACTCTACCAAATTAATGAGAATGATAATAATTTGTTTGATTTCTGCGTCGGAGCTCCGTGCGATATGTATACAATAAAACTGTACAGCTCTGAAAACTGTATGTGTACAAAAAAAGGTTTTTAAATCTTTTCTGGCGCTATTAAAAAGATTCAGTAATCTTTTTATTATTTTTACATTATCCAATATACAAGTTTTCAAACATATGAAAAATGTATGAACTTATTTTGCAAGAATTCACAATCTTCACCGAATTCGTGAGTTTGGTAATTTTCAAAATTTTTCCTACAATAAGAGTATGTACCTCTAAAAAGTGTATGCGTACTACAAAATGTTTTGTAATCTCTTGCGACGTTATTGAAAAGTTTCAGAAATCTTTTTATTATTCTCATATTATTCGATATGCGAAGTTCCAGAAGTATGAAAAACCTATGAAATTCCATTTTGAAAATTCTCAATCTCTACCAAAGGCTTCGTTAAAATTCAGTATACAATAATATTATATATCACTGAGAAGTGTATGCGTACTAAAAAATGTTTCTTAATCTCGTTTTATTTTGATACATTTAAAGTTCCTTGAAAAAGTTTCAGTAATCTTTTTGTTATTCCTACAAAGTACGTCTTGAGTTTGATAATTTTTTAAATTGCTGCGTCGGAGTTCTGTGCATCCTTCTGATAAATTTTAGTATACAATAAAACTGTTTACTTTCGAAAAATGTATGCATACTGAAACATGTTTCTTAATATTTTCCGACCCTATTGAAAAGTTTAAATATTCTTTTTATTCTTCTCACACTATATGAAGACAAACATATTTTGTGACACATTTTCTTCAGTTTTCGTTCTGTAGAAAACGAGAGTGCTCTCAAAAGAAAATTAAAACATCATAAAGGTTCGTTTATAGAAAAGAGTGAAAGAATATCAGAAAATATGTTCCCGACATATGTTTATATTGTCGGTTATATAAACGATAATTTGAATGAGCTTTCTTATCCTTGTCTCAAGATTGAGATCCAGAAAAGTTGTGTTCAGCCTTATCAATTCTCCAGGATGAGGGAAATATTAATATTCTCATTTTTACTAAGTATGTAATCCTTATAAAATATGTGGATAAATCAATAATTTTGCTCCATTTTAGTTCAGACCTAATTGATAATTTCGTAACTTCAAAATATCTGATATTTTGCAAAAAATTAATTAATACCGGAAAATAATTTTGATATACTTTATTTTTTGAGCAATTGCAACTTTATTGCCGAATGATTTTGCTCGAATAATCACTGTCCCCTCTTCCCCACCAAATGCGGAATATGAGAAGCATTGCCGACTAACATGCGTAAACGTGAGCATAACACAATTTTCGTTTTCTCCTTTTCGTGCTGAAAACTTAATTTTTACAAGAAACGTATGAATTTATTTTCAAAAATATACGATTTTAGGCAAACAAAAGCCCGCTAGTTTGTGGTGATGATCATTGTACATATACCAATATACTGGAATTAATATGCATCGAAGACCGTTGTGAGATAAGTAAGTTGTACAGAAAAATATTTTCATGTATTTGGAATAATTCTAAACAGCTACTAGTAACAATTTTTAAATCAGAAATCGGATCCATTTACAAGGAGAAGATGAGGTAAAGTTTTTGGTGAACAGAAAATTCCATTTACTCAATAACTTTTGATTTTTTTAAGTGCTTACGTCTACTTACAGCATTTAGAGATGAAGACTACAATTATTATTAAAAAATTAAGAAATCATTGTCATAAGATTGTTCAAAAACTCTGCTTCAGTTTTCCTTGCAATTTTCTAAGATAATAGTCACAATATTAATAATGTTTCAGAAGTCCAATATAAACGTATAGGAATATGCAACGAGACTTTACCAATAGGAAGTACATGTCTCAGACTAAAAGATGGATCGTTTGCTGGATAGAACTTTTTTCCGCCTTATTTATAATCTAAGCAGAAATATTTTATTTTCCTCAAAAAAACCCAAAATTATTTTCCGGATTTAACAGTGAAATTTAATGCAAATGTGACAGAAATTTTTATCATCTATTTCATGCAAATATTAGTAAAATTATCACTATTCCTCAGAATGTTTATTATTTTGTAGTCATGAATCTTATTGAGCCAAATATAAAAACTTAACCTGTGAACTTCAGTGGTTTATGATTTTGTATTATTTTCATTACGTAAGTACAAACAATGAATTTGAAAAAAATACATACATGTGTGTGAGCGCGCGTGTGTGTGTGTAATTATTTCGAAGACGGTGTAGTATATCAAAAAATCGAACATGAAATTTCAGTAGAGCGTTTAAATAGGAGTAAATTTCTTCTGCAAACTTCTTCCTTATCTTATCGTATCTTAAAAAGAACCCCTTACTGAAATCAGACAGGCTATCTGATGTTATTTTAGATACAACTTCAAATAATATATAAATTGAAAACAATTCATAACAATATCTTTATAAGTCATCTCACATTACACCCTAGTCTACAATATATTTTACCATCGCCCAAAATCAACCTCTTTCTAAAATAAGGTAGCTTCCTGATGTAATTTTTGGTACAGCATCAAATAAAATGACAAACTGAAAACAGTTCCTCAGAATACCTCTGTAAGACATTTTCCAAGACACCTCAGGCGATATTATATTTTAACAACCCCTGAAAGTAACCCCTTACTGAAATTAAGAAAGCTATCTAATATAATTCTAGTTGAAACTACAAATAAATTTACAAATTGAAAAAAAATCTTCACAGTGTCTACGAAAGACATCTTTTATCACACCCTCAACGATAATATATTTCAGTCATCCATTAAAGTAGCCCCTCACTGAAACTACCAAAGTTATCTGCTTTAATTCAAGCTAAAAATTCATGTAAAATTACAAATCAAAAACACTTCATCACAATCCCTTTATAAGACTTTTTATAAGACAACCTAGGCGATAACATATTTTAACAACTCCTAGAAGTAACCCTACACTGAAATTAAGATAAAAAATGACTTCTGAAGGCATTTTGATAAATTTTCTTCTTGATTGTAGTTTTGCTTTAGGTTTCAACTAAAAGTATAAGAGAAAGCCTTCTCAACTGCAGAAAGGGGTTGATTTTCGAGGATTGTTGAAATATATTATCGCTTATGGTATGATGAAGGATGTTTGAAGGCTTTGTGATGAATTGTTTTCAATTTGTAATTTCATTTTAGGTTTCAACTAAATGTATATATGACAGTTTACTTAACTTCAGTAAGGGGTTGCTTTTAGGGGTTGTTAAAATATATTATCGCTCAGGTTGTGAAAAGAGTTGGCTTCTGGAGGCATTGTGATAAATAGTTCTTAATTTGTAATTTTATTGTATGTTGCAACTGAAAGTATATCAGATAGCCTTTTTATTTTCAGTAAAAGATTGCTTTTAGGGGTTGTTAAAATAAATTGTAACTTATTGTGTGATGAGAGATGCCTTTTGAAGACATTGTGATGAACTGTTTTTAATTTGTAATTTTATTTTAAGTTTTGACTGAATGTATATAAGATAGCCTACCTAATTTTAGTAAGGGCTTGCTATTAGGGGTTGTTAAAATATATTGTGCTTTAGGATGTAGTGAGAGATGTCTTCTGAAGCCACGATGATGGTTTATCATCTAGTTAAAATACAAATAATTGATGCAGAAATTAACAAATGATAACAAAATTAAGCATTTTGATGAATTTCTTCTTACTTTACTTATTACAAAAGTCGCAAACGATGTTTTTCTATGCAATATGAATCGTAATTCTCGAACTATAATTTTATGCATTTGAGATCTCCCATGTGCCTCCCATTATCGAAAATACAGAGTTAGAGATTCAAAAAAAAATTAAAAGTTTACGGACTTGTTCTGCAAAAATTCATTCTCTACCGAAGTCATGAATTTGTTAATAATATTAATTTTGTATACAATAAAGCTATATAACTACAAAAAATGTATACCAACTAGAAAATATTCCTTGAACTCCTTCAGCGCTATCAAAATTTTTTTTGACCTTTTCGCTTTTGTTTACATTATTTGATAAGCGAGGTTCCAAAGATATAAATAATTTATTTACTTGTTCTTAGAAAATCTTTCAAATATAGTGTATACAATGAAACTATGCACCTATAAAAAATGTATGCGTAATAAAAAATGTTTCTTAATCTCTTCCAGCTTTATGGGAAAATTTCGTTAACTTTTCCATTTTTTTTACATTTATTAAAGTACGAGATTTCAAAGATATCAACAATTTATAAACTTTTTTTGCAAAAATTCAGTCTCTACCGAAGTCATGAGGTTGGTAATTTTTTCAATTTTGTATATAATAACACTATAAACCTCTAAAAAATGTATGCATCCTGAAAATGTTTCTTAATCTCTTCTGGCGTCATTGAAAAGTTTCAGTAATCTTTTTACTATTCCTGCATCACTTTATTCAGCAGGTTTCAAAAATTGAAACATTTATCAACTTGTTTTAAGTTCCCAATCCCTACCCAAGTTAAGAGTTCGATAATTTTTCAAAATTGCTGCGTCGGATTTCCATGCATCTTTTCTATATAGTGTATACTCTAACACTATATATCTCTAAAAATGTATTCGTGAAAAAAATGTTTCTTGATCTCTTCCAGCTATATTAAGAATCTTCGGTGACCTTTTTATTCTCGTTCACAGTATTTAATATGTGACGCGCCAAAAAAATAAAAACTTACAAACTTCTTTTTGAAAAATTCTCAATTTCTACAAAAGCCTTGAGCCTTAAAATTTTTTACATGATTGCTGTGAAGAAGATCTGTGCATTTTCCAGTAAAATTGAGTATGTAATGAAAATGTGTATCTCTGAAAAATGTATGTGTACCAAAAAATGTTTTTAAAACTTCTACTGTGTTTCAAAAACATAAAAAATTTATAAACGTGTTTTGCAAACATTCATTTTCAACCGAAGTCATGAATTTGTTAATTTTATTAATTTCGCATGCAATAAAGCTATATAGCTACAAAAAATGTATATCTGCTAGGAAATTCCTTGATACAGGTTACTTAATTAATTAATTCTCTTTTAAAATTCCCAATCTCTACCAAAGACTTGTGTCTGATTATTTTTTCAATTGCTCCGTCAGAGATCTGTGCATCTTTCTGATAAATTTCAGTATACATTTAAATAGTATATACCTCTGGAAAATGTATGCGTACTGAAAAATGTTTTCTAATCCTTGCCAACGCTATTAAAAAGTTTGAGTACTCTTTTTATCATTTTGACATTATATGAAGAGAAGAAATATTGTGACATATTTCCTTTAGTTTCTGTTCCGAAAAAAAACGATACTGCTCTCAGAAGAAAATTAAAGAATCATAAAGGTGCGTGCTTTTAAATATTTCAATTCATAATAATAAATTGGTAATTAGTGATTACTAAATCGTACTAAATATTTGGGACGTGTAGATGCTCCCAAATAAAAAAATGAATAAAGTAAGGATTACTTTTTTTCAATAATGTAAGTCGATAAATAAAATTGACTTTTCAATATATTGGTATCTTTAACACTTTTGTTAAGGCAAAAAAAAACATTGTAAGGACAAACGTCCAACACGGTGCACAATATACTATTTTTTATTTGCAAAAACCTGCGTAAATCCAGTTAGAAATGTTCATTCTATGTCAACAATAGGGTGGCCCGAAATGACAATTATTATTGTGATAACATGAGGTTAAATCGTTTTCGAGGTCAGCGTAACTCGTTCGGTTCTAGCCTCGTTTCACTATTGGGGATCAAGATATTTTTATGGTAAGTTTGAATAAGGGATGTGTAGGATGATGAAGAAGGGATAGGTTCTACATTAATCTAGAAGTCACGTGTTGTTCACTCAAACACAATAACTTTTGTTCTATGCACTTCAATCTTGAGACCCATACTCTTTATACTGGTATCCAATCTGCTTATGATCTTGTGCAAATCATCGACTGATCCTGCCGTAACAATCTTATCATCTGCAAACGCCAGTCCACGCACTTTCACCGTCCCGAAATTAACACCTTCTTCGTCGAAGAGAGCCATTCTTAAACTCTTGATTTACTACCATAATGAATTGCTTTTATTGATTTTAGAAGCCAACCATTCACTCCATACTCTTTGAGGACTTCCCAAAGTTTAACTCTATCCACATTATCTCCCTGTCATAAATCCGCATTGGACTTCCTAGATCCTCCCCTTAGTTGTGCCCATGACCTTATTATTAAGTATTCCAGTATATATTTTGCCCGCTTTACTTAATAGGCTAATCGCTCTATAAGTAGTACAGTCGCCTTTATCACCCTTCTCCTTGTAGAGTGGAAAGATAATCGCCTTTCTCCAATCATTTGGAACTCCACCGTTTTAGCACACATATTCATAAATTCGCTCAGCACGACAAATAAATATCCACCACCGCTCTCAGCATTTCGGCGGTGATACCATCAACACCAGCAGCCTCACCATTCTTTAGTTTCTTAATTACGGAAATTAAGTCGCGGCGATTCTTCTTGCCCCACTTACAACGGGATTGCCTAACGTATCCTTTTCTATGTCACAGTTGCTATACTCCATAGCTTGACTCCCATACAATTTCTTGAAAAAAATCACTTGTACAGTCTTTCACTTTGTCCGTATCCCATACCATTTTACCATCAGCATTCTTGATTCTGACTCACTTAGTACTAGTACTTTCTTTTCAAATCTTCTTAACCCATTTTCAAAATAGTTTCTTATTTCCTTCAAAATAATTTTGCATTTTTCTGTATCCTTTAGCTTTGACTTAAACCTTGCTTTCTTTGACTAGTATCTTAGCTCTTCTGTTTTGATCCCTA
Organism: Melikaiella ostensackeni; assembly: GCA_032362435.1. Classification (NCBI taxonomy): domain Eukaryota; kingdom Metazoa; phylum Arthropoda; class Insecta; order Hymenoptera; family Cynipidae; genus Melikaiella; species Melikaiella ostensackeni. The sequence goes on from JAUMHM010000079.1 coordinate 15,755,740, forward strand.
CAATCATTTTCTAGACCAGTTCTCTCCTCATTGCTAAAACCTTTAATACTCAGCTTTCTCGAGAACGCTTGCATTTTCTCGTTAACAAATACGCGGATTTCATCATTCCACCAAGCATCTCCAGTCTTTCCTCCTACAGCTGTAGTGCCGCACACTTTGGATGCACTCTTGAAGATGCTATCCGGTAGTATTATCGATGCACTATCTGCATTTTATTGCCTAATTTCGTCTTCCAGCCTTCTTCATAATGACATAGATACTAATTCCGCTTTTCACGATATACTGTTTGTACTTCTGGCTTCTGCAAATTCTCTATTTTTGTAAACAAATAACTAAACATCACTGGCAAACTAATTCAGGAAGAATAAAAAAAAACGATCTCTCTCTGCCTATAAATGTCTACAGTATTTATATTTCATATTATTTGTTTATATCACTTGTTTATATAATATGTTTTAATTCAACAAATGGTATCATGATAAAGTATCATCTTGTCGACAAAAGCGAGTAATCAAAAATTTTTCGCTTCCACTCACCCCGGCGCATCAAATCCAAGAAATACATAATGAGCACAGGAAGTTTTTTTTACAAAAAGACAATAGGAAAAGGAAAGAATCGACGTTTGTTCGGTATATGCATTAAATTAATTAATTAAAATTTTCAACAACACTTTGAAAATCGCTAGCGCATATCAGTTTTAAATTAAATTCTAAACATTTCCAAAAAACAAAATCTGAAATTGATTAAGAAATGCGTTTTCAGAGTTATTTTCCCTCTGTGCCAGTCGTTGCGCATGATTAATGAGGCTGCGCGGTCGCACTGAAAAATTGATATTTCCGAAAGTTACAGAGTGTCCATCAATTCGCAAAAATTATATGGATTCCAAATAATATTTTTTTTTTAAATCAAACGTTTGCTTTTGAGTGAAAAATTGATTCCAATTTTTCATTTTGTAATTTTTTTTAGCCCGTTTTTGAAATTTTTTGTTTTTAAATTGCATTAAAAATGCCTATAATGTGTGCGTTAAGCACGCCAAAATCATTAAATTCGATAGACGGTTCATGATATATAAGATTTTCAAAAAAGTCAGGTGTCAAAATTCAAAATCCTGTAACTCTCTGAATTGTTAAAAAAATAGACTGTTTTCGCTCAAACAATTATCAAACTCCCAATTTTTACGTGTATTTTAGTAGAAAAAATTGTTTTTTATCGAAATATCATCCTTCTTGGAAATTTTTGTCAAATTTGGCTAGATGTCTCAGACTTTATAGATCGGACCCACTCTAACAAAATCGTTATACATTTGAACTTGGCAGATTTCCGATTCGCTGTATACATGATATTTGGTGGTTGTTTGAACATCCCCTGAACAGTCAAACGAGAAAAGCGGCATTTCCTTGAATGCAAAACCATGGGAGATTTTTAAATTTCACTAGTACGATAGGAAATTAATTCACAATTATTATTCGCGATTTTGCTTTCAAGGGATTATAGATTTTCTTGTTTGAATGTTTTGGAGATGTTTAAACAACCCCCAAATATCCTGTATGTAAGAAATCGTGAATCTGTCAAGTTCATGGTTACAACACTTTTGATTCAGTGGGTCCGATCTACAAAATCTGAGACATCTTACCAAATCTGACAAAAAGTTTTTGAGGAGGATAACATTTCAATAATAGACGAATTTTTCTATTCAAATACATGGAAAGCTTCGAAGTCTGGTAATTTTTTGAGCATAAACTCTCCATTTTCTTATAATATTATTTTTAATTATAAATATGCAGGTTCCAAATTACAAGAAAAAATATAATAAGACATTTGACAAAAAGCTATTTTCTGTAAATTTAGTGCGGGGTACTTTATGAACTTTTTTTCAAAAATTCCTAATCTCTACCCAAGTCGTGAGTTTGATAGTTTTTCGAAATTGCTACGTCGGGGTTCCATGCATCTCCCTTATATAGTGTATACAATAAAACTATATACCTCCAAACAAAGTACATGTACTAGAAAATTTTTCGTAATCCCTCCTAGCGTATTGAAAAATTTCGGTAAACTTTTTATTATTCTCATTACTCGTTATACGAGATTTCGGAGATATGAAAAATAATTTGACTTGTTTTCAAAAAATACTCATTTGTACCAAAGTCGTGAGTTTTATAATTTTATTTCTAAAATTGCTGCGTTGGAGCTCCGTGCGTCTTTTCTGTATAGAGTATAAAATGAAACTATATACCTCTTGAAATGTGTGCGTAATAAAAAATGTTTCCCAATATCTTTCAGACTTGTTAAAGAATTTCGGTAACCACTTCAGTTTCTTTACATTATCCGACATACGAGATTTTGAACAAATAAAAAATTTATGAACTTGTTTTTTAAACATTCTCAATCTCTACCGAAGTTGTCAGTTTGATAATTTGATTTTTAATATTCCTACGCTGGAACTCCGTGCATCTTTCGTATAGTGTGTATGAAATAAAACTATATACCTCTGATGAGTGTATATGTATTAAAAAACTTTTCTTAATCTCCTATAGCGTTATCGAAAACTTTCGGTAACCTTTTTCATTTTTTTGCATAATTCGATATGCGAGGTTCCAAAAATTTTTAAATACTTATGAACTTCCATTTGAAAAATTCACAATCTCTACCAAAGTCTTGAGTTTAATAATTTTTTTAATGATTGCTGCGAAGGAGTTTCGTGTATTTTCCCGAGAAAATGTAGCACACAGTAATAATATGTACACCTGAAAAGGGAATGCGAACAAAAATTTATCTTAATCTCTTCTCATTTATAAACCTACGAACTTTTATTAAAAAGCTTCAGAAACGTTTTTGTTATTGCGACATTATTCGATATTGCTGCATCGGAATTCTGTTCATCTTTCTGATGAAATTAGGTATACAATAAAACTGTATACCTCTGAAAAATGTATGTGAACTAAAAAATTTTTCCTAATCTCTTCAGGCGCTATCAAAAATTTTAAGAACTCTTTTCATTATTTTTACATTATATGAAGAGAAACACATATTGTGACACACTTCCTTCAGTTTCCATTCCGAAAAGACAAAAGTGCTCTCAGAAGAAAATTAAAAGATCCTAAAGGTGCGTGCTCTTAAATATTTTCATTATAATCAATTAGTAATTAGGAATTACTAATCGATAACAAAATTTCGGTACGAGTATATGCCCCCAAATTGAAAAGTGAATGAAGTAGAGACTACTTTTCTTTAATAAACTAAGCGTCTCATGAAAATGATTTTTCAACATATTGGTATCAATCCAACATCTTTTTCAAGGCAAAAGAAGCAAAGGATGTAAAGAATATTAGAAGATGTGTTTGCGATATATGTTTATATTGCAAATTATATGCAAGACATTTTTAATGAGTTTCCTCATCCTTGCCTCAAAATTAAGATCCAGAAAAATTAAATTTAACCTTATCAATATTCAAGCAGCAACAACTTATTTTCTCCAAAAAATCAAAGAATTATTTTCCGGATTTAACAACAAAATTTGACATTGTTGTGACAGGTAGTTTCCTTATCTGTTTTATGCAATTATTAGTAGAATTATCTCTATTTCTCAGAATGTTTATTCTTTTGTAGTTACATATGTACTTTATCAAGCCAAATATGAAGACTTACAATGTGAGCTCCAATTTTTCATATTACATTATTTATAACATGAAATTTTAGAAGAGCGTTCAAATAGGAGCAAATTTCGTCTGCAAAGTTTTTTCATGTCGCGTATCTTTTGAAAAAAAGTGTAATTTGTCATTTTCCGAAGAAAGCGACGCCACTATATTAAATTTTACCATTTCTTTAATCTCTCAGTGGATTTTGAGAGAGTTTTGTTCAAATAGAAAATAAATATCCTAATTAATTCTTAAAAAACAGTACTGGCGGAGTCCGCGTCATCTGATCACGGAAATTTTCGGGTCAGAATGGAATTTGGCTCTCATTTAGGATATGTGATTGTTTGGTAGCAAAGGAAAATCCCACTAGATATTTTTTGAAGGTATATTTCAAAATAAAAACAAAGCAAAAAATATAAACAAATAGTCTCATGTCAGAGGAAGGTATAAGTGTGCAACTAAAAAATTGTAAATGAACTTTAACGATTATAACTAGCAAAAGGAAAAGCACAAAAGTCCAAATAAGTTATTTCAAATGTAAAATTATGTATCCAACTATTTTTGTTCAAGTACAGTTAAATTCTGCTTCAAATTTTGTCATATTGAACAATGTGGCTGTCTCGCTCGATTTCATGATCCACTTTGACGATTATTAAATTTTGAGGTTACGTATACCCATGAAGCATCCTTAATCTATCGAAAAAAGACATTACATTTGTGAGCGATACGCAAATGAAATTTAACGGCTCGGCGTTTAAAAATCCCGGTGGCTAAACGGCTGCGCGCCTAAACGACCTGGCAGCTAAATGTCCTGGCGGTTAAACGTCCCGCGCCTAGACAGCGGCGCCTAAACGTCCTGCTAGCCCTGTTCCCAGTTGCATTTCAAATTAGAAATTAATGAAATCGCACTATTTAAAGAAAATAGAAACTCAACTGGGACAGACAGACGTGCCCTCATATTTTTGAACCATTCCCCAAAGTTTCAACACAATATTTACCTCTTTCAAATTGTAAAGCCGCCGAATATAAACTATGTATTTGGCCGCGTGACAGACTGTCACATGCTTTTACCAAAACTTGCAATCTCTACCAAAGTCTTGAGACAGATACTTATTTTAATGATTCTGCAAAAAGTTTCTGTGTGCCTTTCTGGTAAAATTTAGTATACAATAAAACTATGTACCCCTGAAAAATGCATGCGTATTGAAAAATGTTTTCTTATCTCTTCCGGTGTTACTGAAAAGTTTCAGAGAGTTTCAGATAGATTGTCAGATGCTTTCCCAAAAATTCCCAATGTCTGAGAATGTCATTAGTTTAGTAATTTTTTAAATTGCTGCGTTCAAGTTCTGTGCATCATTCCCATAAAATTTAGTATGGAATAAAACTATATACCTTTAAGAAAATGTTTGCGACGAAAAAAAGTTTCTTAATCTCTTCAGGCATTATTAAAAAGAATTAGAACTTTTTTCATTAATTTTATATCACACATTAAGGTTCCGATACATGGTACTTGAAAAATATAAAAATCTCATGAACTTGTTTTTAAAACATTCCCAACTCAACTGAATTCCTGAGATTGGTCATTTTTGAAATTGCTGCCTTGGAGTTCCGTGGATCTTTACTATAGTGTGTATAAAATAAAATGAAATATCTCTGATAAAATGTTTGCGTGATAAAAAATATTTTTCAATCTCTTCTAGCGTTTTTCCAAAGTTTCATTAAAAAGGACACCGCACTTATTGTATAGAAAATGGCTTTCTGTCAAATTGTCTAATTATAATTTTCTTTTGTAATTTTGAACCTGCAGATCAATAATCCGAAATATAATTATCAAAATAATGGACCGTTTTTGATCAAACAATTACCAATTTCAAATTTTTGCATGTATTTTAATAGAAAAATTCTTCTATTATTGAAATGTTATCCTTCTCAAATACTTTTGGTCAGATTTGACGCTGAATATATTGTAAAGGTTGTTTTAACATCCCTTACAGATTAGAGCAAGAAAATCGACATTTTATAAAAAGCTTAATTACCGGAGATATTTTGATTATACCAGTAGGATCGGAAAATAATTCACAATAAACAAGAGAAACATGTCCTAGCACAAAAGTTCGTTGAATTCATTTTAAGGGTTGTTTTAACAATCCTCAAAATAAATTCAACGATTTTTCCTGTTAGCATATTGTCCTTTTGTTTATTGTGAATTAATTTCCGACACCAACAATATCATCAAAGAATCTCCCGTGATTTTGCTTTTTAGGAAGTGCAGACTTCCTTACTTGAATATTTAAGGGATGTTATAACATTCTTTGAAATGAATTTAACGACTGTCCCTGCCAGAATGTGTTTTTCTTGTTAACTGTAAATTGATATCCTGACCCAATGGTATAATCAAAAATCTACTGGGGTTTTGCTTTTTAGGAAATGTCGATTTTCTCGTTTGAATGTTTAGGGGATGTTTAACAACCCCTAAACATATTAAAAGATTTCTGTAACTTTGGTAATCTTTTTGTAATTTCTACATTGTTCGATACAGCAGGTTCCAAATATAGAAACATTTATGAACTTGTTTTTCAGAGATTCCCAATCTCTACCCAAGCCGTGAGTTTGATAATTTTTCGAAATTGCCGCATCGGAGTTTTGTGCATTTTCTCTATACAGTGTAAATAATAAAATTATATCCCCCTAAAAATGTATATGTACTACAAAATGTTTCTTAATCTCATCTACCGTTATAGAAAAATTTATGTAACCTTTTTTGTGCATTATCAGGTATAGGAGGTTTCAAAAATATGAAAAATTTATGAACTTGATTTTAAAAAATTCCCAATCTGGACCGAAGTCGTGAGTTTGATAATTTTTTTTTCAAAATTGCTGCGTTGGAGTTCCATGCGTCTTTCCTGTATAGTGTGAAGACATAAAATTATATGCTTTTAAAAATTGTATGCGTTATAAGAAGTGTTTCTCAATATCTTCCAGCGTTATTGAAAAAATTTGGTGATGGTTTTATTCTCCCTACATCAATCGATACAGCCGGTTTCAAAAATATAAAAAATCATGAACTTATTTTTCAGAAATTATTCATCTCAACCGAAGTCGTGGGTTTAATAATTTTACTCTAAAAATTTCTGCGCTGGAATTCCGTGCATCTTTCGTATATTGTGTATGAAATAAAACTATATACCTATAATAAATGTACATACGACCTTGATCAAAAAGTTTTAGGACTTTATTTTTAAAATCAAAAATACAAGTTCATTCATCATAATCGATATTGTC
>JAUMHM010000079.1:15762756-15772912 GCA_032362435.1 Melikaiella ostensackeni
AAAGAAAGTTTGATCTCATCTGCTGCTGATCGAAAACTTTGAACAGCATATAATTAGAAATTTCTATATTATCAAATTCAGAGCCAGCACATATTTTAAACATTTCGAACATTTTTAGGCGAGCTTCTAATACAAGGTTAAATCTGGCAGAGTATCCCATAATCATCTCGATAACATTACCTATAGTTGTATTTGTTTTTGGAAACATTACTCTCCCTTCGAGAAGCAAACGAGTACGAACTGTTTCTGCAGTCTCGTTTTCTAAAAAATCGCTGTCACTTGTATATTCACCTGTTTCTCCTAGTTTTAAATTATAAGTAGATTTAGTAGCTTTAGTAGCACACCCGCCCATTAATGTGTAATTTTCGTTCATATCTTCACTTGCCCGATTCAACTTAAGAAATTTAGTTGGATATTCCACAGTTATGTGATACTCTGCTGTACAATTTATGTCATCAATCCTACTTTCAAAATTTCCTGCTTCATATTCCACTGAAATTTCTTGGCAAGCTGGGTCATCGACGTTTTCTATGGCTCCCAGTTGAAGATCATCCGAGGATTGCATATCAGCAGTCTTGAGTAGAGATATATCTGCAAAATAAATGAATAAATCATATATTCATCATTCTAGAAATCCCTCAATCAAATTTTTGACAATTAATAAAGAAAATAGAGAGCTCGTTCGTAAGCTAAAATTCAACAAGAGCTATTTTAACGTTTCGTCTTTACGAGAGTGTGACCTAAGTTGAATTTTCCTTTCGTGATTTGACAGTCTCATATTTGCATTTTGAAAGGTTTCATTAATTTCATTTTCTTCATACAAATTGTTACAATAATCATACATCTTTTGATTGAAAAGTTTAATTAATCTATTCTATAAATTATGTGACATATATTTGACAGATATCGTTAAAACTCTGACTGAAAATGACATATCAGCTATTATTTATCGCTTTTTCTCTGCAAATATCTATAAATTTTTGAATTAGATCTTCTTTTGTGATCAAAAAGAGCTGAATTCATCCAAAAAGATGGACTTTCAACAAAATAGTTAAAGTTTTAGCAAAACCGTTGCATTTTCAATCCGAAAATATAAATTTGCAACAAAAAATGAATTTTCAACCAAGAACATTAATTTTCTATTAAAAATATAAATTTTTAACAAAATGCGTGAATTAACAATAAAAAAATATCCACTTTGAACTAAGAATGGAATAGTTAAATTTTCAGTTTAAAAAATGAATTTTCAAACAGAAAAAATTAATTTTCAACAAAATACTTAAATTTTCAACCAAAAAAAAAAAACAAATGAATTTTAAACAGAATAGAGTCAAATTCAACCAGAAAAGACGAATTTTTAACCAAAGAAATTAATTTTCAACTGAAATTATGAATCTTCATGAAAAAATGAGTTTTTTACAAAGTATATCCGCTGTTGAACAAGTAGTTGAATTTTCAACCAAAAAGCAAGTATCTGTAGCGAATGTACAAAACATTTTAATTTTAAATCAAAAAGAGTCGATTTCATCCAGAAGAGACGGGTTTTCACGGAAATAGTTGAATTTTCAATTTGAAGTATGAATTTTCAACAACAAAAGATAATTTCCAACCAAGTAATTGAATTTTCTACCAAAAAGATGAATTTTCAACCAAGAACATTAATTTGCTACCAAAAATATGAATTTTCAACAAAATGCTTGTATTTTCAACTACAAAATTTCCATTTTAAACCACAAATAGAATACTTACATTTTCAGTTAAAAAAAATTAATTTTTGAACAGAAAAAAGGAATTTTCAACAAAATAGTTAATTTTCAACGAAAAAAAAGTTTAACACAATACAGTTGAATCCTCAATCAAAGAAATTAAATTTCAACCAACAAGAATTATTTTCAACTAGAATTATGAATCTTCGTAAAGAAATGCATTTTTTACAAAGTATATCCACTGTTAAACAAGTCGTTGAATTTTCAACCAAAAAACATGAATCCTTAGCAAAAAATGTAATAATCGATATTTCAACTAAAAAAATTTCAATTTTAAATCAAAAAGAGTCGAATTCATCCAAAAGAGACGGATTTTCAACAAAATAATTGAATTTTTATCCAAACAGTCGAATTTACAACAAAAAAATCATTTTCAACCAAGTAATTGAATATTCTACCAACAAGATTAATTTTCAGCCATGAAGATTAATTTCCTACCAAAAATATTAATTTTTAAACAAATACATGAATTTTCAACTACAAAATTTCCAATCTGAACCACAAATGGAATACTTAAGCTTTCAGTTTAAAAAAAATTAATTTTCAAACAGAAAAAAGAAATTTTCAACAAAACAGCTAATTCTCAAGAAAAAAAAAATTCAACACATTACAGTTGAATTGAACCAGAAAAGACAAATTTTCAAGGAAGTAGTTGAATCCTCAAGCAAAGAAATTAATTTTCAACCAACGTGATTAATTTTCAACTAAAATTTTGAATATTCATAAAAAAATAAATTTTTTACAAAGTATGGTATATCCACTGTTAGAAAAGTAGTTGAATTTTCAACCAAAAACCTGGATCCTTAGCGAATGTAAAAAATATTTTAATTTTAAATGAAAAAGAGTCAAATTCATCCACAAACGACGGATTTTCAACAAAATAGTGGAAGTTTTAACCAAACAGTTGAATTTTCAATCTGAGAGTATGAATTTCCAACAGCAAAAAATCATGTTCAGCCAAGTAATTGAATTTTCAACCAAAAAAATTTCCTACGAAAAATATGAATTTTTAACAAAATACATGAATTTTCAACTACAAAATTTCATTTCAAAAAATTTACAAAATTTCCAGTTTGAACCGCAAATGGAATAGTTAAATTTTAAGTTGAAGAAATGAATTTTCGAACAGAAAAAAGCGGTATTCAACAAAATGGTTAATTTTCAACCAAAAAAATCAAGTTTTCACACAATACAGTTGAATTAAATCAGAAAAGACGAATTTTCAAGGAAGTAGTTAAATTCTCAACTGAAAAAATTAATTTTCAACCAACGAGATTAATTTTCAACTAAGAAATTTCATTCTCAACCGAACAAATAAATTTTGAACCAAAAAATTGCATTTTTAACCGAAAAGGTGAAATTTCTATACAAAGAGAAAAATTTCCAAACATCCATTAAGCTGACTCAAATTATTCCTAAAATTTTGAAGAATCATTTATAATTTTTCCCAGGAATCTAAATAAAGTTTTTTTGTGTTCTCAAAACCTTTAAAAATTCTAAAAAGCCTTAGAGATCATGAAAAGCTTACATTTTGTTTTAAATTTTCTGAAACATTTTCTAGTTTTAATAATTTTTTAATCTTTTCAAAACTTAACCTTCTAAATATCTTTTAAAATAATTCGAATTCTTCCTATAATATAAAAAAATGTATGTAATAATTTATAAAAGTAATAGTTTATGTGAGAAACCTCCAATGTAAAATAAAATTTCAAAGATTAATGAAAACATCTGATTCGATTAATTGTAAATGGTACAAGTAGAGTTTTTATCGATTCTATAATGCACACAAAAAAATTAAATTACAAAGAAGGAAATGAACATTTTAAAACTTCATTTTATTTAATATCATCCAGACATAATTTGACCTCAGATATCCGAAAATGAAGCTTTTTAAGAAATATCCTAGTTTTTTTTTTTACAAAAATTAAAACCTTGTATAATAAACGTATTTTATGTAATATTACGTAAATAGTTTCGTACCTTATGCTTTCCAATGTTTAGCCTTCTTAGACCAAATCGCATGTGTTTGCTCGCACACAAATCGTGGGGTGTAAGCTGGGTCCAATAGCAACTTGTTTCTTTTCTTCTAACCTTCTACCTTAGAAATTGATCCCTGCAAGAATTTCAGTTATTTGTACTAATTACGTCAAATTAGTGCGGAAATGTTTTGTTTTTGTTATGAATCACATTGTTTTTATTTTATAATATATTATATAAAGTGCTCATAAATATGTAATTGACGCTATGAATACCAATTACATTATCTGCAATTACATTGTGATGATTGTGAACAAAAAAATGTAGAAAAGGATATGAAGAATATGATAAGAGTACAAATTTCGAGGTTATAACCCAAGTTCAGATTCTCGGAAAAAATAATTGTAAATAGAAAGATAAATGTAGGAATGTACTAACCTGGGTTCGACAAATTAATGCACCACTTTTGAAAGCGTTGGGAAGTCAATTATGAAATTGCACACCACAGAACAATTGCAAGCTTTTCATGTACATTCTAGTGATGCGCAGACGCGCTGTATAAGTCTTGCCATTGGCTCGCAAGCATTACAGCCAGCAGGATTGATCAGGGTGGCGATTGCGCGTTTGAAAATAGTACTTCGTCTTTCTTCGACACTCTTCGGCGCACAGAATTGTACGAAACTTGACGAAACCATGAAAAATTGACGATCGTCAATTTTAACAGGATTCTAGGAAAACTAAGCTTGAATTGGCAACATCGTAAAACAAAGAAAACGAATGGAAGCGTCTATTCTGTGTTTTGAAGAATTTTTAATAATTTTTCTTAACTTTTCCCAAACGCAGTGCAATTGAACGACTTTTCATATTCTATACATTATAAATGTGCGTGTTGTACTATTGTTCTGTATTTCGTAATTACTGAAAATAGTTTATTACAACCCTAAAGTGTTCGTCTGCGCAAAATTGTGCGTAAGCAATAGAAGGGTGAATGTGCCGATGTCCACTTTAAAGAACTTCGACCGAAATTCGTGGACTGAAAATAAAAGCTATACATTAAAATTGGGCCTAACGTTTGAAGATGCTGTAGTGCATCACGTTACAGGCAAGTTAAAACAATTTTTATGCGTTATCGGATTTTCTAAAACGTTTTTTCGTCATTATTATAGTATTGCCATATTTTCATAGGTTAGTTTTTTCAGATTCAACGGAATAAGCTCGCATTGCTATATGGTAGTAGTGAAAGAAAAAGAAGTAAATCTATCAGGGTTTGATTAGGATTCTGTTCTCTGAAATTCAATATTTTAGATTTAACATTCAAAAATTATTATTTTTTCCTTTAAATATTATTGCTTAGAGTAAAATATAATAATTGTAAAGGAATGAAGAGATTGTGGAGTGTGAAAATGTAAAATTTGGAATGTGAGAGAAAAGAATTGTAATCGACCCCCTGGGCTTTGTGAGAATTTAATTTGTTTAGGTTGAATTTTTCCAAGAAAAGATAACACTTCTCCTGAAATACTTTCTAGAACGAATTTCCAGCTTAGAAAAACGAGCAGTAGACCGTTCCTTTATTTATTATGATGTTGCTAATATTCTAGAAACATTATTGAAAATCATCCACTGCAGATAATAAGTGTGATAACGTCATGAAAGTTGTGTAATATGTAATATGAGTTATTTTTTTTTTTGGTTCAAAATGAGTATGACTTTCGGTGGATATTTACAGTTTGTTTATCTATTAATAAAGATTTACGAAATTTCTGCACCATAAATTTTGTAAATTAAAAATTTCCAAACAAGTAATTTCACTTTATCGAAAAATTTATTTCTAATTGTTTCTAACAATTCTTGATGAAAAAGAAAATTCTAATAGTAAATGATTTTTCAGCATTGGGAAATAATTCTTTCCTTAACATTTTGCTACCACAATATAATTTGTAAAGTTTTTCACATTTTCAAAGACATAAGAAAAATTAAATAATGGGCAAAAACTGGTGGAAAAATTCGAAAAAAATTTAAAAGCTTTTTAATAATTTTGAAAGATTTGAGATCAAATTTTTTTAAAGATTATGTGAAAATTTAAAATGGTTTAGGTTTCATTTTAAAAGAATAATTTTATGTTTTGGAGATTTCAAAATATGTCAAAAAAGAATCTGGAAGATTTTAAGATAATTTTTTTTTAATTTGCAGGATTAGAAAAATTTATGTGAATTGAATTTAGAAAGGTGTTAAAAGAATAAAAATAAATTTTAAAGATTCCTAGGAAAATTTGAAATGTTTTTTTATTTTGAAAAATTAATTCTAGGAGAAAATTGAAAAAGATTTCAAAACATTTCAAATGATTTTCTGAAATTTCGAAACAGAATAAGGAAGATTTTAAAGCAAATTTTTTCAATTTGGCAAAATTAATTTTTTTTTAAATCGAGTAAATTGAAGGAATATTTCGAAGATTTGTAAAGAAACAAAAATAATTTCAAGAAATATAGATTTTTCAAGATTTCAAACAAAAACTTTAGAAGCTTCAAAAGAATTTTGAAAGGTTTCAAGAGAATCAACAAATTTACTTAAAATTTCTAGGAAAAATTTGAAATAATTTTTTTATTTGAAGAATTATGTTTTGAAGAACATTTCAAAACATTTGAAAAGATTTCAAAAAATGTCGGAAAAAAATTTAAGAGGGGTGGGGGTTAAAAGGGCCGAAAATAACGTTACGTAATATGTAAATGCTTTCTTTCATAAAATGTATGAAAAATTTTATATTATATTATCTTAAAACGTACGAAATATGCGTCGAATTATGACCATTATTCATCATGTTTTTCATCTTCCTATTTCTTAATGATAGTCTGAACGAAAGGGATTTTAATGGTTACTAATTTGTAAATCGTTATATTGATTACAGTGTAAAATTTTATAAATATTTTCACAAAATTTTGTTACAGAAACAATGAAAGAGTTGGAGACCTTTGTTACAAATAAAAGGCTGGCAGGTCCTCCGGTAAGCACTTTTATTTCAGCTTCGAAAATTAGTGCTGATGAGGCAGCACCACAAACTCCAGTGGTAAGTTGAACATAAACAGGGTGGCCGTAGGTCAGGGAAAAATCAGGGATTCTGGAAAAAAATTTGCAAAAGTGTGGGAATTTTTATAAGAGGTCAAGGATTATAAATTTGAAATTTTCAAAATGTCAATTTCAAATTGTTTTATTCCTTATATAAAAAATTCTACGTTACAAATGGTACAAGATTAAGATTCAGGTCCTAGGATATTAATGAATATTAACATCCTCTGTTTTGGTTGAAAACGAAATGGTTAAAAATGAGCTTTTTTGTTGAAAATTCATATTTTCGAATAAATAATTCAACTTTTCTACAGTAAATTCGTCTTTTGGCTTAAAAGTTCAAGAGTTTGGATGAAAATTCGTCTTTTGGATTGAAAATTAATCTTTTATGGTAGAAAAGTCATCTTTTTTGATTAAAATAAATTTAAAATTTTAAAATTTTAATCTAAAGTATTGTCAGGGAATTTTAAAAATTAAGTTTTTAGGCCACCCTGATATAGATAATATACTTCACATGTGTAAAACAGTGAATGAACAGGGCTATGTAAACTAATAATTTCATAGCAAATTTTTTTCAAATCAGAAACATCGCCAGCCTGCCTGATTTGAAATGTATTATATTGATTGTGGGTATACTCCGCAGATTACGGGAAAAAATTAGTATTACTTGACAAAAATTTTATAAGGGTCCCAAAATGGAAATTCCTATAGTGCTAGGCTGTTTTTAATTCATACCTTTTTTCAACCTATCCTTGAATGATTACATGAAATTGATATTTTCGAATCCTGATCATTTTAATTATTCCTCAAAAGTATAACCTATTTGACGGATTCAGATTTTAATATTTTATTGCGTTACTTAATTTATTGGTATGATATTTGTATTATTTTTTTAAAGCTTAAAAGAAGAGTAAAACGCAAGTCAGATTTAGAAGGTGGTCTGGATGGAAATAAAAATAAAGCAGAAGAGACAAGTGCAAGACCTCAGGTAAAACTTCACATCATTAATTATTTCATCACATAGTCCTGATAATGTAATTCGAGAGAAAGTTAGAACAAATTGTTAGTCCCCAAAATACAAAATTAATTGCTGTGAGGAGCCGTCCATAAACTACGTTACCAATTTGAGGGAATGGAGGGGGAGGGTGTCACACTAAGAACTACGGTTGGTAGCAGGGGGCGGGGGCAGGGTCAGTTGAAGTAACGTTAGGATCTTAGATAACATATAGTACGTTTCGTAATGATGAATTTTAAAGAATTCTTTTTTTCTGTTTTTAAGAAACATACCTTTTCTTCCCTTTTTCTCGGTTTTTCACTTAAATGAGAACTAAATTAATATAACCCACTAAAAAAATCAACTACTTTTAGTTGACAAGTCTACTATTACATTTTTATTTCGAAATTCATCTTGTTTGGTTAAAAATTTTAGTATTTGGTTAAAAAATTTATTATTTTGTTGAAAATGCAACTACTTTGTTAAAAAGTCATATTTTTTTGGTCAGAAATTAGGCTACTGAGTTGAAAGTTGAACTACATTGTTAAAATTTATTTTTCTGATTGTAGATTCATCTTCTTGGTTGAAAATTCGACTGTTCCATTTTTTGAAAATTAATCTTCTTGGTTAAAAAATCATCTTTTGCGTTGCACTCTTTTGCTGAAAATTCAATTTTTTCTAGATTCATCATTTTAGTTGAAAATTCATATCTTTTGTTGCAAATTCACTTCTTTTTTGGTTGAGAATTAATTTCAACCAAAAAATGTAACTACTCCATTTTTGGTTGAAAATTGATATTTTTTATTCAAAATTGATTTTTTCTAGTTGGAACCGTTTTGTAGATGATTCATCCTTTTGGCTTTCAAATTCAACAAGTTTGTTGAAAATTCATGTATTTTGTTGAAAATTGGTCTTTTTGGTTAGAAAATGAATCTTGTGTGTTGAAAATTCATTCGCTTCATTATTACCCTTTTTTCGTGAAAAATTACCCTCTTTCCTGTGTTTTGATAGTATTTTGGGCTACTTACTTCCCGCAGGGGGGGAGACAAAACTACGCTTGTCAAGGAAGGGGGGGGGGGGGGAGTCAAGAATATCCTAAAATTTGTAACGTAGTTTATGGACGAACCCTAATTTCTGTTTATTGAAAATAATGTGTTGATGCCCCATTATAGAGACGTCCGCCGAAGATTAAAGATCCCCATGAAAATTCTCAAAAACCTACAATCTGTTCGGAATCCGTGAAAAATAAAATAAAAAACATAGCTGCCAGTTTACCAAAAATTGATACGGTGACTGTAAATAAGAGTACACCCAGTTCCAGTCATTAAAACTCTATTTGCAATAACGACAATGAGCCAGTTCAAAAGAAAAGTGAGGTGTTTAAAAAGCCTGTGATACCTGGCCTTGAAATAAAAAAAATTAATAAGAGTGCATCGCTGCCATTGTCTCCAACTGGCCAAAGCTCTTCTGAAAATTCTTTATGTGTAAGTAAATATACTTCTACTTTTTTGGGTTCAAATCACATAATAATTGAATGAAAATGTTGAAAATAAAATATTACCTTCCTCCGATTCAAGAAAAGATTGAAAGTTCAAAGTTCCCCCCTTCAACTGAATGAAAATGCTACAAAGAAAAATAGCCTCTCCCAATTCAGAAGAAGAGTATATAAGTAAAATTTCGTCCCTTGAAACTCTATAAAAATCTTAAAAATAAAAAAAATGCCCCTCCTTCAATTCAGAGAAAAAATTGAAAATCCAAATGTCCTCCCTTAAACTCAATAAAAATATGCAAAACAAAAAAGTTCCTCTTCCGATTCGGAAAAACATTTGATACCAACATTTCTTCCCTTTTTCAGAAAGAAGAATGGTGAAATTCAAAAGTTTTTTTATACATAAATCCTGTTAAGCTGAATTATTTTTATTTTGAGGCGTTTCAAATTATTAATTGTCCAATTTTTATTTATACTCGTTTTAAATGAACAGTCAAATATTGCTTAATATTTAAAAAATGTTCTTTTCAATTACAAAATTAAAAATTGAATGGTTTTAGGATGGGACACGCCTTGAAACTTTGAATAGTCAGATTCATTACCTCTCGGAAGAAATAGAAGTTTCGGAAATGAGCAACAAGAAGAAAAATGATGAAATCTTGGAAATAAGTGAACAGTAAGAGGACGCTAGAAACACGTTGGAATCGAGGAGAAATGTGATTGCCAAGAGAGAAAAGGAGTTAAACGAGGTCAGGCAGTTGAGTATGGGATTACAGAAAACAATAATGAAAAACATGGGCACATTAACAGGTATGTAGACCACGTAGTTTTTATTTGGTATGAAATAATTTAAAAAAAAACGCTTTATTT
>JAUMHM010000079.1:15831045-15842685 GCA_032362435.1 Melikaiella ostensackeni
GATATAAGTAATACTTTTCATATTTAACGGAGGAGAAATTCATCGCGGGACTCAGTCAACTTTAGCCAACGCTGGATCGTCGAAATCAATTGAGAACTGGAGAGAATAAACCCAAGTTACAGATTTAAAACCAAATTAATCGCTTTCTCAAATAACTTGAAAATTCAAATTTATTCAATTTTCCCGCTCAAAGTTCCGCGACCGTCACACGTAATTCAGACGAACGCCATCAGCTATAAGCAAGCGCACCAACGAGTTTTCTCTGAGTTTGAATCTAATTATGGTAACTGTACTACAGCCGGTAAAGTAGAAACAACCAGGTACCTAAAATGTGTTACCATGGTGGGATACAAACTCAGTGAATGTTGATAACTTAATGAATGCTCGGCTAATAAAAGAAGCTAATTGTAGATTTTATCATTATAAGATAATTATAATTAAATCTATTATTATGCGAATGTACTCATAAACCTAACAGTTTAAACTATAACAATTTCAAAGTTAAATCTAATTATATGGAATATCAGTACATGCATGAGTTTAAACCAATGTAATAATTTAAGGATACACTCTATATAGCACACTCTATATAGCCTAGTATGCACGTCATGAAACAATCAAGTGAATGAACCTGTATATAGTCAGACCATAATGTAATCAAGAGGGTCTGACTAGAAATATGAATGCAAGTACCTACTTACGAGTTTAGTCAGACGCATTGTAATAAAAGGCGTCTGACCCATTACGGATATCTTAGTTGAGATTAGCATATAGAATTCATATTCCTGAAAGGTCAAGAGTAAAGACGCGCTATTAATAACCATCACGGTAGACAAAAGACGACCGAAAGCATCAGTAATGTGATACCCTTACTCATCACTATTAGTCACTTGCAAGAGACAATCGAGACTCAATGTCAAGCGTGGAGATACGTTATTAATATTACTCATCAGACATAACATACAAGTTACTCTTGTAAGCTTCCAAGAAGTGACGAACGTGACAAGTACACGAAAGTCATCGAACGTGATAGGTACACGATTCCCACGGAACGTGACTTTCAGCATAAACTCATCTTCTCTATCCTTAACATGGAGAACCCTCCGTATATAAGCTCCAGATTGACCCCTGGTAGCCATCTTTACGTATCCAGCAGTCATACTGTCAACTCAATCTACGAAGTACGAACCGCCTTGACTAAGTCGCGTCTTTTACATCATTGTAACCGAAGGAACGCTCTGAATAAGTCGCGTACTTTTACATCACCGCAAAATAGTTAACGTAGTATCGAGCATGGTACTAAAGTCCCTTCGGCTGAGACTTTCGGTCGTCGTATGAGTCTAATCCGGGTAAAGGCCGCTGTGTTAACATCCGTGAAAAGAAATCAAGAGTGGATTCGGTAGCTGTTTAGGACCGTGTATCGCTCTATCACTAGTGAACAGGGCTTGTGCATCTTTTCACTACTTGAGTCATTTCCAAGTAACTCACACAAACATCCGGTAGAGTTCCGTTGCTGATCTATAAGATGTACGGAGATCCAATCGACAAGACAACTTCTCTTGCCCTTTCTGGAATAGGAAGGCAGACGTAAGTTAAATTTATGTAACTGAATATCCTTTCTTTATCTTTCTAATAAAACATCTATTATCTTAACTACACCTCTTTTTCTTTCAAATACTATTTGAACGCAATCCGCATAGGGTTGTCAGTGACAACGAACCCACAAACAAATAATTTGTTTGGTCTTACCAACCTGACGTAATCAGCAACACTGGTCTTCCTCTTTCTCAATTTACCAAACTACCCTCGCCTTTTGCTAGGGACATGACATATTTTCGCGACGGATTCAAAATTTAAGGTAATACACTCTTCTTATTCAATCTTAATTGACATTTTCTAATTGTTCATGTTCATGTGAACAATTTTTGTCGTATTTGAAGTTAGTTGCAATTTCGCGTTCATATCGTTAAAAATTCTATTTATTTTATATGGCCCGTCATAATGATCTTCGAACTTACTTTTACGCGGTTCTTTTAACAGATAAACGTGCTCTCCCAGTGGACACAAAATTTGGCAACGTCTTTACGACATCGTTACGACATCTTTACGACAACTTTACGATATCCTATGTCCATGTCGCTAAGGTGTCTTTACAATATCCTAAAGACATCGTCAGATCATACGACGTCTTTACGATATCGTAAAGACACCTTAACGACATGGACATAGGATGTCGTAAAGTTGTCGTAAAGATGTCGCAACAATGTCGTAAAGACGTGGCCAAATTTTGTGCCCACTGGGCTCCTACTTCGAAATATAACTCATTTAGTTTTTTCTGATAATACCGTTTAATTCTCATTTTTGCAGCGTTAAGCTGACCATGGACCTGGGCTTGTGTATCAGTCAGCCGATTCAGCAGATCGTCTACGTATTGCACGTACGTCCTAGGAACGGTTTCGTTTGCAAATGCGGACGGAATGCTAGCTGGTTTGCCGAAAATTACTTCGTGAGGAGTTACTGCTGTAGAAGAGTGTACAGTCGTATTGAAATAAAACAGCGAAAGGTAGCCAATCATCCCAGTTCGCCTATTCACAATAATGTCTGAGGTACTCCACGAATGTGTGATGACTGCGTTCGAGTGCTCCTAATGATTGTGGATGATAAGCAGTGGATTTATACTGCTTAATTTTGAAGATTTTGGCGAAATTTTCCATAATACTACCCAGTAAGCACAAAATTTGGCGACGTCTTTACGATATCGTAAAGACACCTTAACGACATGGACATAGGATGTCGTAAAGTTGTCGTAAAAATGTCGTAACGATGTCGTAAACACGTCGCCAAATTTTTTGCCTACTGGGTACCAACAAAATTGGATCCCTGATCAGTTTGAATCGCTTCTGGACACCCAAATGTGCATATTAAAGATTTGGCGAAGACTACAGCTATCGTGGGGGCTTCGGTGTTTATTAATGGCATTGCACCTGAATATCTGGAAAGGCAATCCTGCCAGGTAAGAATATATTCATTTCCCATATCAGTTTGGGGTAAGGGGCCTACTATATCCATTTGTATTTTTTCGAACGATCTAGTTGGTCTGTCTGTGATTCTCATGGACTGTTTTGTTTTTACCCTAATGAGTTATTCCTTGTGGCACGAGTCGCAACTTTGCACAAAGTGGTGTACGTCTTCTTTCAGGTTTTTCCAGTAAAAACGTTCGCTAACTTTTTCATAAGTATTTTTCTCTCCGCAGTGGCCTGCTACTGTGGAATCGTGACATTCGGCGAGTATTATCAAACGCTCCAATTCATCTGGGATCCGCACTTCGCCGGTGCACACAGTGATTTGATAGTTACTTTTCCCAAAGTGGGTTTTAAATACGGTCTCGATTTGGTTCCAGTGGATACTATTTAAACCGTTTCCGTCTCCCGCAAAGCTAAAGGTTTTAATTTTCAAGTTTCCAGTAGCCTGTTTGAGGGTGTCGATAGCTAAATCAAAATTTTTAAAGTTAACGCTTTGGTCGAACCTTTCTTTGGCAAAAATGTGAAAAATGTGTTTCTTATCGATTTTCGTGACTAATACTTGTCCTAATTCTGGTTTTTCGTTTTTCAGGTCGTTCAACAGAAATATTCTAGCCTCTAACAATTCTCGGCCAATAGGGGTTGTTAAAACGCAGTCTACTGATACGAAATTGAGTATGTTGTCATCGGTAATCCACAATTTGTCTTTACTTGTTTGGATCAATGGTTTTAAAAGGGGGCGGATGCAATCTCTCTCGCTTCTCACTCCTTCGTGGTCAATATAGGATATTTTTCTAATTTTTGGATTTGAAATTTGTCCTTCTGAGTCTGTCGTGAGTGGTACTTGCTTTAGTACCACAGTTTCTTCCTCGTTTTTTTCTTCAGCCCCTTCCCTTTTATTTGGATATGGCTCTTGGATCCGTCGGAGCACCCGTTTTACTGCAGATTTTCGGTCCGTTTCAACCAGCTGCGCAGCTCGGCTCCCACTCGGACACTTACCCCTTGAACTGTCCCTTAATGAGACAGGGCTCCTTCCTCCCGAAGGACCCGCGAGGTCAGGGGGGACACGCAGCTTTGTCACCTACTGACCTAGATTGCTGTGTGCCCCCTTCCTCATCACCACATTCAAGGAGCCATCCCGACCTATTTTTTCTACAGCCCCCTCATCTATATCAAGTTCAGTTTCGTCACGACTACTCTCATTAGCTACTTTTTCGTCTTCTGTCGTAAATAAAAATACCTTTTCTATTTCGTGTTCACTGTACTCGTACATAGTAAAATCGTCGGAATTAGAGTCTGTGTCAGTTAGTTGATCTTGCAAGATCAATATCTGACAATCAGTCTCTTCTTGGGAATGTGGGTTAGAGTCCACAGCAAAGTATTTTTCGTCAGTGGGTTTAGTTGGACAATAATTATCGTCATCGTCTACTGGGTCGCCAGAGAGAACATCCACGTTTGAGTTTACTCTTCCTTTTCTGTATTGAATTACGTACTGATAATCCTTCAATTGTATGCGCCACCTGGCCAATCTAGATACTGGGTCCTTTACATTATGCAACCACATTAATGGTCGATGGTCAGTTACCAGGGTGAATGTGCGCCCTTAAACGTATGGTCGGAAATGCTTTACGGCAAAGACTATCGCTAGCAACTCTTTTGCGATGGTAGAATAATTTTTCTTAGCATCATTAAAAGTTCGCAAAGTGTATGCTATCGGTAAGTCTTTGCCGATTGGACCCTGACTGAAAACAGCTCCCAAAGCGTATCCAGACGCATCTGTCGTTATGATAAATGTTTGAAAAAAGTCCGGGTACTGGAGAAGGGGTTCGCTAGATAAAATTTGACGTAATTTGTCGAAAGATTCTTGTTGTTCTGGTCCCCAAACGAACTTGGAAGGTTCCTTTGGTAATTGGGTCAATGGTTTTGCAGTTTTTGCGAAATCGGGAATGAAAGGCCGATAATAACCGGCCAAACCGAGGAATTGTTCAATATTTTTTTTGCCCTTTGGGTCGAGGAACTTTCGAGTGGCTGATACCTTTCTGGGGTCGGGCTTCACACCGTCTTGGGATGTGCCCAAGGTACGTTACCTCTTTGAGTAAGAACCTACATTTATCGGGTTGAAGGACAAGACCGGCGTCTATTAATCTAGCTAAAAGTCGTTTTAATTTTTCTGTATGTTCTTGAAGGGAGTTGGCGTATATGACTATGTCGTCCATATAGACGAAGAGTTCAACCCCTTTGCAATCCTGTCAGGGCTCGATCCATGACCCTTTAAAAAGTCGCAGGGGCATTTTTCAGTCTGAAAGGTGTCCTAGTAAATTCATAGTAACCGAATGGTGTGGAGAAGGCACTTTTATGGCGGTGCACGGGGTTGTTATCGGTCGTAGTGATATTATGTTTTAATACGTGGGTGCATGGAAGTTTGTCATTCGGTAATTCGAATTGATACAGGTGTTCGCTGAAAATTTCTATTAGGTTATCTTTTTCGTCACTATTTGAATCATCCATAGCAACCGTTTATATTAATTCTGCAATTCTTTTTGCTTTTTCAGATCTCGAGCTCTGGTCGTCTAGGGGTTTTTCTGCCTTTCGAGGGGTTGGAATTTGGATATAGCATTCTTCTAACTTAACTGGAGGGATTTTCAATTCGACATCACGTGTGGTGGTATTTATACAGAGAACTCTGGCCTGTTTACCAAATTGAGAAACTAATGATTCTCCTATAAAAATTCCGGGACCAGCATCGATACGTGGCAAATACTCTTCCGTGATACTCGGATTTTCGATGGGCAAGGGAACTGATTGACGAGTTCTTGCCGCTAAATGGACAGTTTTTCCTCTACGAAATGGGACTGTACCGATGTCAGATGTCATTTTACCTTTTTTAATGTGCAAAACGGCATCTTGATCAGTGAAAAATGGCATCCCTAGAAGGCCGCCTTAGACAATAGGAAAATTGTTTGGTACAACTTGGAAAATAACTTCGGCTCCATTTATTTTTAATTTAACTTAGCCTATTGTTTTTATTGTGCTCGGGCCGATTCCAAATATATGACATTTATTTTTGCGATCGATTTGGATATTGGTTTTCATTTCCTTCTTTTTAATTAAATTTAATTCCGCACCTGTGTCAAAAAGAAATTCTATTTTCTCATTTTTAAAATTTTTAGCCTTTAATTCAACTATAGGGGAGTGTTTTTCTGTGGACGGATTAATTATAAACATGGTACCTTTTAGCGGCGCTTCTTTATCAGCAACTTCGACTTTGCGCCGGCGAATCGCATTCTTTATAGGTTTAAATGGACGGACATTGATTTTAGGGGTTCGTTTCTGCGCTTGCAATTCGCATTATTGTGTCCGGTAATTTTACAGCGGTCACAGAATTGGCTAGATGGAAGGAAGTCGCGACGAGGACATTGATTTGCGTAATGTCCCGTTTTACCGCACCTGTAACAGGTAATTTCCAGGGATTTCTTTCGGATTATCCTTCTTGTTGCAATCTCTGGCATAGTGTCCAGACTCATTACAATTGAAGCAAGTTACTGGGGCTGGATTTCTCCGATCATGACTTCGATCGTCGCCACAACCCTGGCTACGACTGCTCCCCTTTTCTTTTCACTGTACTTCAAGGGAACGTACTTGCCACCTGCCGCGATAAGGGCTTGGGTATGGATCGAATTTATTTCCCAAGGGACCTGCATTTACGTTTTGGGTTTGCCTGGCATCACGGCGAAGGACATTTCTAAAGCCTGATAAATCATTCTCAATAAATAGAGATTCCAATCTCATCAGAGCTGACAGGGCTGTTAACAATCGTGATGGTTTGGAAATTGCAATTAGAAGAGGTATAACCTTTTCAAGGATATCCTCGATACTTAACATTGAAAATAGTTTGGAAACTTTTTCCATTTCCACTGACAATTCGATTGGTTAACTTCATATCGTTTCTGTTTACAGGGTTCCCTGCGGGCGGAAGAATCTCAGAAAATATCTGGAAAGATTCTAAAAATCAGTTAATAATGTCAGTTCAAATAACGTTCTTATTGGTGGGGACTTTAATTTATTTCATAGCTTATGGGTTAGTGCCCGGGTTTGTCAAAATGCCGAAGCACTTTGTGGTGCCCTTGATGAATCCGACTTCATTTGTTTAAATAATGGCAGGTCAACTTTAGTTATTCGTCCAGATGAATCTCTTTTGATTCCAGACCTTACCTTTATAAGTCCTGAACTCTACATTTTGTGCTCATGTAAATGGGACGACATTCTAGGCAGTGATCACTATCGTGTGGTCACCAGCCTGGGGGTGCGAGTACCTATTTTCAATTACTATTCACATGAATATAACTTAAAAAGATTATGTAGACAATTTTTTTTTTCCAATTTGAAAAATGTCGTAGAATCCAGAGCGTCTGACTTCCTGCGGCCTACACCGGATCCGGTTTCTAGTTACAATTTTTTTGTTGAATGCCTGGATAAGGCTGGCTATCTTGTCATCCGGGGTACCTTCAGCCACTACTCAACCACCAAACCATGGTCGTCCATGTAAAAACAAACCTTTTGTTCCAGCTCTCTGCTAGAATGAGGCATGTGATAGTGCTGTTAAGGACAGGAGTGAAGCTTCCTTTAAATTCAGAAAGCGATCAAACTATTCCAACTATTTAAATTGCAAAAAACTTACAGCTAAATCTAAACGCACTTTCAGTGAAGCCAGACGAAAATCCTTTCAAAGCTTTTGCGATTCCTTCGATAGAACATCATCTATCTCCAGAATTTGGAGAGTCATTAGATCATTTAAGAATAGATTCGCTCAGCCAGCAATGTCGTCTTGCTCTGCAGATAGCAGCGCGATTTGAAAGCTGCACGATCTTGCGGTTGAGATGTGCCCTCAAACTATCTTTCTTGACAAATTTCCCATTGACTTTAGGTCCAATTAATTCCTTGAGGCTCCATTCACCGAAAATTTAGCCATGCTTTACAAAAGTTATAACAATATCTTGCTAGCTGGCTCTTTTCCACCTTCTTGGAACACTTTTCAGGTATTTTTCATTCCCAAGTCAACGCCAGGTAAGTTTCGACCCATATTCTTAGCCTGTTGTTTATTTAAGTTAAGGCCCTTGGATGAAGGGGACTCAGAAATTTTTTTGGGTGCCCCCAATTATGAAAACGGCCCTGCCTCATATTTATTGTCGGAAGAAGATTGTAGAATAAATAGACAAAACTCACCAAGTATTCTGGGTCTGATCAAATCCTGAAATCTATATAATGAAAAATACATCGCATTTTTATAAAGAAATGAATATTTTGATAGAAAATATCAATTTTCTGAAACGTTCAAATCAACACCGAGCAGACAAATCCTGAGAAAGAGATGACGAGTGTCAAACATTTTTGACTTCAATCATATTTTACAGACACAACACCAACACTAAAAAAAATGCACTGTATAGCATTCTTCCAGAAACTAAACTCCCCAATTATGAAGCGAATTTCGCGATTCAATCGCAGATTACCAAGAGAATCGCTGTCGGTAATTTATCTTTTTCCTCAAAACTAAATTATCGGAATATATAAATAAAAACTAATAATTTTCGTCATAAACATGCATCTTGAAGTTATTTTTTGCAGAAACACAAAGATAAAAGACTATTTCTAAAGTTGTTTACTAAGTTCACAAGTCACTTATAAATGCATAAATTTACTAAGTTTAGACAATTATTTATTGCTAACTTCACAAGTCACTTTTCTGTATAAATGAAAAATCTTATCAACTTTGTGACATTATTTATTTATAAATACACAAGTCTTTGTTCTTCATGATGAAATAAATAAATAAATTCACCAACTTTGCAAAATTATTTATTTCTAAATTCACAAGTCTATTTCTCATAAACAAATAAATTCAGTAAGTTGTCAAATTATTTATTGCTCACTTCACAAGTCACTTTCCTTTATAAATAAATAGATTTACCAATCTTGTGAAATCGTTTATTTATAAATCCGCAAGTCTTTGCCACTCATAAATAAATGAATGTACTAAATTTGCGAAATTATCTCGAATTCACAAATCTGTTTCTTGTAAATGAATAAAAAAAATTCCTCAAATTTTCAAATTATTTATTCATAGATTTACAAGCCTATTGCCTTTATAAACAAATGAACTCATCAACTTTTTGAAATTATTCATTTTCAAATTCACAAGTCCACTTCTTATAAAGAAATAAATTCCCTAAGTTGTCAAATTATTAGTTGCTTGTGAATCTATAAATAAATAATTTGAGAAATCAGGAAATTTTTTTATTCATTTACGAGAAATGGACTTGTGAATTTGGAAATAAATGATTTCGCAAAGTTGGTAAATTTACTTATTCATTTATTCATAAGGGACAAAGACTTGTGAATTCTTAAATAAATAATTCCACAAGGTTGGTAAATTTATTAATTAATAAAATTAATAGGCTTGTGAATCTATAAATAAATAATTTGGAAACTCGAAGAATTTTTTTATTTATTCATAAAGCACTTGACATAAAGACTTGTGAATTTGAAAATAAATAATTCCGCAAAGTTGGTAAGTTTACTCGTTCATAAAGAAAATAGGCTTGTGAATCTATAAATAAATAATTCGAAAACTTGGAGAATTTTTTTATTTATTTACAAGAAAGAGACTTGTGAATTCGGAAATGAATAATTTCGCAAAGTTGGTAACTTTATTTATTTATAAAAGAAATAGGCTTGTGAATCTATAAATAAATAATTTGAAAACTTGAAGAATTTTTTTATTTATTTATGAGAAAAAGACTTGTTAATTTGTCGATAAATAATTTCGCAAAGTTGGTAGATTTATTGTATCATAAAGGAAAGTGACTTGTGAAGTTAGCAATAAATAATTTTACATCTCAGGGAATTTATTTGCTTAGAAGAAACGGACTTGTGAATTTGGAAATAAATAATTTTGTGAAGTTGGTAAATTTATTTATTTAGTTATTCATTGAGAACAGAAACTTGTGAATTTATAAATAAATAATTTCACGAGGCTGGTAAATTCATATATTTATAAAGGAAAGTGAGTTGTGGAGTTAGCAATAAAGAATTTGCCAACTTAGGGAATTTATTGGTTTATAAGAAATGGACTTGTGAATTTGGAAATAAATAATTTCACAAGGTTGATAAATTTATTTATTTATAAAGAAAAGTGACTTGTGAAGTTAGCAATAAATAGTGGTCTAAACTTAGTAATTTTATGCATTTATGAATGACTTGTGAATTAGGTAAATAACTTTATAAATAGTACTTTATCTTTTTATTTCTGTAAAGAATGATTTCAGGATGCATGTTTGTGACGAGAATTGTTACTTTTTATTTTTATATTCCGATAGTTAGTTTTGAGGAAAAAGATAAATTACCGACCGCGATTCTCTGGGTAATCTGCGACTTTATCATTTTAGTACGAGTATAAAAAGTGACTGCTACCGCCTTGTGAGCGCGCTGCTCAATCGACTTCTCCTGCTTCTTTATCTGTCATCTTCCGTCACCCTGTGGCGGAATTACATAAGGGCACATGGGGCACGTGCCTAGGGGCCCCACAAAATGAATATCCTCTTTCTCCCCCTACCACCACAATCGAATTAAATCATATATTTAGTTTGTTTGTTATTTACACTATGTACATATTTACGTATGATATGCGTATTATATAATTATTTGTATAATTGAGAAATGAAAAAAATGCAATAAATACTGTGAAATTTGTGATTTTAAATCCCTTACAAGGGGGCTCCCACACTATTAGTGCCCAGTGACCCACTAAACTTAAATCCGGCGCGGCGGTGTGTTTGACACTCGCCATCTCTTTCTCTCGGGATTTGTCTACCCGGTGTTGATTTCAACGTTGCAGAAAATGAATATTTCCTATCGAAATATTCATTTTCTCCCCGAATACTTGATGAGTTTTCTCTATCCATCCTACAATCTACTTCCGAAAATAAATATGGGGGTGGAGTCGTATTCTTAATCGTGGGCAACCAAACAAATTTCTAAGTCTTCTTTATCCAACGCCCTTAATGGAAAAACTAATTTACAATAGACTTAATTAGTACCTTGAGCATAACTTTAATCTCTGTCCTGTACGATTCGGTTTCAGAAAAGGTAAATGTTGCGCGGATAATTTGGCCTCACTTTTGCCGAAAATTTGGACGGGTCTCGTTAAGGGTGAAGACACAGCGGGTCTTTTTCTAGACCTCAAAGGGGCCTTTCCCAGTGTGATTCCCCAAATTTTGGTGGAAGATCTCAGAGACTTGGGCGCACCTGAAACTATAGCTAAATTCGTATACAACTCTATCCCATGCAAGAACATTTATTTCAATATCAATTGTGAATTGGTTGAACCTAAAGTAAGCATAGTGTGCCTTGCCTAGGGCTGCATCTTGAGTCCCATAATGTATTCAGTCTATACTAACAAGCTCCATCGACTTTTGCCTCTAGGATGTATCATAATCTAATTTGCCGTTCGTGTATCTTGGAAGCTTATTTACTGCTGACGGAAAGATTGATGCAGAGATATCCAGACGTATGAATGAGGGTAGAAAGATTATCGGCAGTGTACAAGCTATTACTAGAAGTA
>JAUMHM010000079.1:15860796-15878402 GCA_032362435.1 Melikaiella ostensackeni
TTCTATTCTGTTGTATCAAGATGAAGAATGTTGAGAATTAGTCATTTTATCTTTATTCACTTGAAAGTTATTAAACGTTAATAAAATGATAAAATGAAAGACGCTCGTTCATAATAATCACTTGATGTTCTATTCTGTTGTATCAAGATGAAGAATGTTGAGAATTAGTCATTTTATCTTTATTCACTTGAAAGTTATTAAACGCTAATAAAATGATTAATTATTGTAAAAGAATATTCGTTTTGAGCAGCGTATCTTCTTTGAAACACGAAAAAATAAAATTTATCCTCCACCAGACAATTTTGACAGCTTTGAGAAAGAACTGGCAGCTATTGACAGCTCATAAAATTTATCTTTAGGTGGGTTATAGCGCTGCAGCATTACTCATCGTTTATGAAGACGATTCAAAACCCGCGGCGTAGAAGAAATATGCCGGAGCAGGCAGTAGAGAATCCGTCAGTTCTGTAATTGAGTGTTTTGTTCATTTGAATTAAAAACACTTACATGTTTTATTTTATAAAAACAAATAATGAGGTAAATTAATGAGCGTAAGCTGGGGCCAACCGAGACTCGCTGGGGAAACCGGGCCACTCATAATTTCATATTTTATCATTTTATTTCTCTTTTTCTAAATAAAAATACGAAAGATTTTTCATTCTTTTTTGTAAAATAAATGTCAAGCTTGCTTTTAGAGATTGTTTGATTCACTTGCATCAGAAAATTTTGATAAAAATAACATTTATATAAGGTTGTCATTTTATTTGTTTTGATTGAGTCGATTAAAAAACGTTTGGAAAACTTTTCTTGCAATTTTTTGCATATTTATGTCACCTATTATATAATACATCGTCTTAGCAGAATTATCTTGAATTTTAAGCGAGATAAGGTGCTTGGACTTTGCTGTACAACGATTATTATAAAAAATTCCGAATTTTCAAGGGAAAGTCGGACATGGCTAGAAATTATATATCAAATATGGAATCGTCCCGTTCATTTGAAAAATCCGTTTGGGATTTGAAAAATGTCATTGGCGAAGTCCAAACAGTCAGAATTTTCGAAATTATTCTCTCATTTTGTGTTTTTATGCTTATAAGGTTATGA
The DNA here is from genome assembly GCA_032362435.1 of Melikaiella ostensackeni. Taxonomy (NCBI): domain Eukaryota; kingdom Metazoa; phylum Arthropoda; class Insecta; order Hymenoptera; family Cynipidae; genus Melikaiella; species Melikaiella ostensackeni. The sequence goes on from JAUMHM010000079.1 coordinate 15,861,898, forward strand.
CGTGAAGCAGCACATTAGGTTATGCTTTTACTGAAAATAAGTACGTATATTTCAGTTTTTACTTATGATATTAGTTTAATTTTCTTTGAAATGAACACAGAAATTGATCATTTATGATATTTCTCCATTCCGTATTACAGAATAGCGGTTTTTGCTCATTTATTGAAAGTAGACTTGAAAGTAGTCTTAGCCTCACCCTGAGGAGTAAAGACGGACACACTTTGGATTAAAATAACTACATACTATGTGTTTCATTTAGGAAAGCCCCACTCGAATTCGTCACTTCCACTTTTGACTACTCAGTGAAAAAAAATCACAAGAAAACGGCACATCGATTAAATGGAAGCTCATTTTATTCCACATCACGTGGTGTAGCACTCATCCAAAGGAGAAATGAAGTTCCAAGAATAGGGCGTGCGAAAGGTAAAAAATCGTGAGTTTTAGTCGTCGTTACATAACTTTAACCCACGGTATCTTCACAAAGAAATATTTTTGAATTCTGAAAAAAATCACAGCAATTCCTTTATATTTTGACTGAACATAGCTATATCAATTAAAACTCAATATATACAAAATTGTTGACATATTATGCACTCAATAATAAGGATGCTATTTCTCTTACTTTATACAGTACAAAGTTGCATTTGGGCTCAAAAGAATTGTATAAAGTTTGTGAATACAGTAATGCAAAAATGGAATAAATAATAACTAAACGTAACTTGTTCTGAATGATATTAATTTTGAATGACTGTAGAAAAATTATATTTTCCACATATGCTCACGTCTGTAGCCCAATATATCCAACCAATTGACACCAAACTCAATGGAAAGTCTGTATCAACATATTCTTGATGTATGTTGCAAGAATTTTCGAAATCTTGAATAGTTTTTGAATTTTTAACATTCATGTCATCTCTCCATTTTCATTTTTTATATTAAATGTGTAAAATTTTTCAAAATTATTCAAGATTTAGGTGTAACCAGCTCTGCTATGTGGCTCCCGGATTAACGCCCCTTTGCCTTACGCCTGTGGATGCGAGGGTATCTGTTTCTTCTTTCCAGGCTCCAGACTACAGCAAGAAGAAAAGTTCTGAATGCTGGCATCCAGGTGGGAATTCACAACTGGCTTGGTACCGCGCCAGTACCGCTAGTACTGGCATATTACCGGATGGCGAACGGCTGGGTACTTGCATTAGTACAAAATGTCACTCGGCTGAGAGTTGTTTATCGGTACTGGGGCGGTACTGAAAATGATAATGTGCCTGTACCGAAAGTCTATACTGGCGCGGTACTGGCATTATTATCAAAGATAACTCAGCTGGGAATTGCCCGTGGGTACTGTAACGGTACTGCAAATGGTTCTGTGCCTGTACCGGAAGTCTGTCCTGGTGCAGAACTAGTATTGGTAGAGAAGGTAACTCGCCTATTGAAAACCCCATTTTAGGTTGAAAAATTCAGGCAAATAATTCATTTTGAAACCAAATGAACATACTTGCAAAATTATTGTCAGAAAATGTTTATGTAGCCACTTTAATTTTGCAAATTATCTATTTCGTGATCTGCCTTTGAAGAAAAAAGGATTCTTTCGAAAAAATATAAATTTCTTTTGATGAAGTTTTGTTTAAAAAAAGCTATTTTAACAGGCAATTCTTTGAAATTTCAACGCGTTTGAAGACGTTTAAATAGAGTTCTTTAAATAACAATTCATGAAAGAACGTTCCTACTTGATCGAAATACTTTTTTTCATCCAAAACTGCTCATCACAAAATAAGAAATGCACAAGTTTCAATTTCTATAGCAGCAATAGTTCCTGAGATATAATTTTGAAACGATAAAGATTTAGTTTAAAAATGAATCATTTACAACGCTGTAGCGAAACAAAATTATTTTGGCTCAAAATTTTTGAAAATGAATTAAAAAAATTAGTTCTTCTCGTGAAAAATGAAATTGTTTGAACAAAGATTGTCCCAGGTTTTTAAAAAATAACTAAGATATTCGATATCAGCGGAGTTTTTTCGACCTTTTAGAAAGAATTTATCGAGGAGATCTTTAAGTGCATATACGGAAGTGTTAGTGATAAATAATACTATGCTGAAGATATCTATGACTAAAAAGTACTATAATCTGAATCTTAGTTATAAATATACAATAAAAAACAATTTTAAGATCCATTCAACGACAACTATATTATGAAAAAACACGCAGTACAACTCTAGGAGTATCAAAATATCAAACTCTTATAAAAATTCAAAACAAAGTTGGTTTAGAAGTATGACTCTCAATCATTTTCTTCTGGATTTTCTCCTCGGACAGCTGCTGCGCTTAATCTGATTTTTTTCCCACCATCTCTATTTATGGCGTTTGGTAACCAGCGTGTCATATAAGAATTAAAATCTTTGACTCAGACATCTGCGAATTATTGCAATAAAATTTCTGTAACAAAAAACAGAACATGAGTTATGCTGAATCAGTAAATTGAAATACAAATTTTATCAACATTCTCGAATATGACAACTCTTACCTTTCAATATCATAAACGTCGTTGTCTTCGAAAAGTTTTTTTTTCTTTGTCCTTTAGCGGAACGACCGAATTCACTATACTGCATTTGTATTTCCTTTAAGATAATCATAGGTAAAACTGCATTTATAGCTGCTTTGAAACCCGTGAGAAGCTTCGTATTTAGTCGAACAAAAGATTTCTAAAAAAAATGAATATTATATACAAAAATTAGCGATATTATGAGAAAAAAGTCAACGTGCACTAAAAATACTGAATTAGTCCACGATAGGTGAATTAAAACAAATATCACTTACTTGTACAATTTGGTAAACTTAATAGGGCCGTAGTCATTTCTAGAGTTTCTGTGAGCTCTTGCTCAAAAGATCAAAAGTTTCCTATGTTTGTTATTGGAAACTGAGGTAGAATTCCTCTTTCCAGTAAAGCTTGATCAACGTCATTTGCTGCTACGATCATCGCTTTTACTTCCTCTATGTTGTTGTTCAGATCCTATAAAATAATCCGCTTTACACTTTCAATTTTCTTTTCGACGACCTTAATTATTCTAGAGGCCTTGTCTGAAATATTGCGTTGAAAGTAAGCATTGATAATTATCAATGGATATATTTAACAGGTTAGGTAAAAAAAAGGTAGGTAGGTATTTAAAAGGTGAATTTATTTAAATATATCAAAAAGTGAAAGGAGGATTAGAAGATTAAAGTAAAACTTGTACTGTTTGTCATTTGGGTCGTAGATGTAGTCTTCGATTTCTTGGACGTATTGCGTCTCGATTGTTTTTCTACAGAATTATCCTGCGACGAGATACAATTTCTGGAAAAAGAATCCAGCGAACTTTGAAATGGACAGGGTCTTAAAAATAAAATTTAATATAAGCAATAAAATGCAACAAATAATGAATGCAGTAAAGATAACTACTTGATGACCAATCGCTGTCCAACGACGTATTAGTTTTGTCATATCCTAAAACTCTCTTTCTTTTTAGGGGTTTTCTATTGGCTAGGCAGACTCTTGAAGCTGTAAAAAACATGAGATATTGGTAGATATTATCAATTACAAATTTCTACAGCTGTATGAACATTTTTGCCATAGCATTTTCTTCATAACCAGATTCTGAATCTCTTTTTGACTTTTTTTTCGGGTGACAAGAACGAGAATCTTCAGATGATCTAGCATCTGATCGTTCCATCAACCTTTTTCCGCGCTTCTGACCGTTATTTGTAGTTGTCTCTGAAACACAACGTCATTAAAATTTTTATTTTTTGATAATTGATGAAATTTAGCTCTAATATTCTCAAAACAATTTCCTATATTAAAAATGACATAAAACCTGATTTATTATTTTTTTTCGAAAGGAAGCCTGGAAGGAATTTTCTGTGAAACTTGTTTAACAGCATTCCCAGAAAACTTTAGAGGTATCTCTGTAGGATCATAGGAGTCATCTTTCTTAAACTTTTGACGTTCATTTTCACGAGAGCTCTCATTTTGACAACTGCTTTCAACACACGAAGAATAATACGACTTCGATAATTTTCTCAGGCCTTGACTATGGCTGCCTGCAACTAAAAAGATTTGAATTAAAGATTGAGCAACACTTTAGTATGTCAGAAGTGTAAAGTTATATGTAACAATACAGTCAAAACTATCACTTGCGGATCTCTTTCACAATCTTTTCTTCAAACTGCTGCCAGTCATTTTCATCAGGTTCTTGACTTTTGGATACCCATTCATTCAAAAATGGGTATTCGGATGCATTTGAGTAGTAGCACATGATTTTGCTGTCGCTTAATATGAGCAATAAGCGCGGAACAAGGTCAACATCTTTTGTTTTCTTCCACTGTCACCAAGAAATACAACGACAACGTGTGTTGTTTTCTCTTATAGCAAACTTGATTCGTCCATTATCTTAACTTAGAAAGACCTGTGAAATAATTGAATATTTCAAAATACGTTGAATATACCTTACTCGCAACAAATAAAAAATTTCGCAAATAGTAGCGTAAAATATAAATTCTGAAATTATAAAGGATGACTAATACGAGCTAAACAAACGTATTATGAAATGAAAATAAAAATCATTAGATTTTCAAAAGTCTAGTCTAAAAATACTTACGTACAAAAATGTTTTGAAGTAATGCAAGAAGAATCAGTATTGGGTCGCTTTTCAGTTTGATAGATCACCTAAATCGAATTCCTTTCTCTGAAACTCATCGGAAACCTTCGTCAGATTTAGAAGCAGTTGACGTAAGTATTCACGTTGACTCGCACTTATTTTAGTTGGACGATTCTTTCCTGAAAGCAATTCCTCTAGGAGAAACTTCTTTACTCCAATATATAATAAGTGCATTGAGTCCAGGAGAAAACCTCTCACTGGATCAAACCCTGGAATATCTAATAAAGGTGTTCGACCATTGTGATGATCTTTCTGATGCTGTTTCCGGAAAGACTTCTTCGATCGTAATTTTGCATTGACCTTGGCATATATTCTTTTCTTATTACCTCGACGATTCTTAATTGACGTTCCTTTTACTTCGCAACGTTCACAAGCACAAAATCCGCCATGTCCTTTAGTGCACTTCAAGAATGCACGAGCAGGAGTGTCACAAACCAAACCAAGAATTTCGATAGTGAAGTGTTTATCATCAATGTCTATACCATCTCTAAGAAGTTCTTGCATTTCGGCAATGAGGTCTTTTAAAAACTTGTCCACGGACTTTGGCTTGGACTTTCCGCAAAATGCAGCAACTAGGAACCGAGCCGATTCATATTCCGGATCAAAAACAAGCATTAAAATAGGCCACAATTATTCAAGAGTGTGATTATAAACAGGCAGACCGTCTATATTTATCAATAATATAATTGTATGTTTCTTATATACTTTTGATGAAATTATGCGCTTTAAATTATTCGCTATTCCGAAATAAATATAATGACCATATTCTTTCTTACCTTTACGACGACACTTCGCCTTCATTTGTTTAATTTTCTTTTTTTTGTAGGCATTGCTTTTCAATAAACTTGCTGCACTTTTTGAGTGCTCTCTATGACTACCCTCTCTCGAAATTTCCAATAAATCTGTGGTCAATTCTTTTGTTGAGAGTGGTATGTGTTGAACGATCAGGGCATGAATTTTGTCTCGAAAAGAAGATTTCACATTTTCTGAGTCCTTGTTAGAACTGCCGCAGATATGCGCTTTGAAAGAATCAGTGTCGTATAAAACCGAAGAAAGAGACTCTCTAGCGCTACTTTCTGCAAAATTTGAATCACAGTCAGGACTGAAAGCTGAAGATTCAGAAGGTAAAGTAGGCGAGGGGTATTTTTTAATGCTCGCAGAATTTTCATCATTTTGTTCAATATTAGAACGGGAATTCGGTTGCTTATTTATTATAGGAGCATCCTGCTGGGACTTCACACCAACACAACGAAGCGCTAGGCTGAAAATTAATATCGTTCAGAACACGTTACATTTAGTTATTATTTATTCCATTTTTGTATTCCTGTATTCACAAAATTTATACAATTCTTTTGAGTCCAAGTGCAACTTTGTACTGCATAAAATAAAAGAAATAGCATCCTTATGATTAAGTGCATATGTTAAAAATTTTGAATATATTGAGTTTTAATTGATAGCTATGTTCAGTCAAAATATGAAAGAATTTCTGTGATTTTTTTTCGGAATTCTAAAATATTTATTTGCGAAGATACAGTGGAAATAAGTTAAGTAACGACGACCAGACACGAAAACTGTACGCTTTTTTATCTTTCGTACGCCGTATTCTTGAGACTTGAATTCTTATTTGGATAAACGCTACATTACGTGATGTGAAATAAAATAAGCTTTCTTCAAATCTATGTGCCGTTTTCGTGTGATTTTTTTTTCACTGAGTAGTTAAAAGTAGAAGTGAGCAATTTGAGTGGGGCCTTCCTAAATGAAACGCATAGTAGTTACTTATAGCTAAATTAAATGTTTGAACTTCACGACTTGCAAGAGGAAGGATAAAAAATTATATATTTAAAGCATTGATATATAATTATAATTCCTTTGTGTAATTTATTCAGAAAAAGCTAAAAACATGTCCTCACGGTAATTCCTCATTAATTAAATTATTAATTTCTAAGAATCTACCTATATCACCTAACCTATCAGAACTTTCATTCGCGTGCCTCAGTGAATCAACAGTCATGCCTGACGACATTATTTTTCTTCTTGAACTGCATAGTGTCTTTGAGTGAGTTTATAAAAAGGTTGTTCGTTTCAGTCTGTTAAAAGGGGCCTAAGACAATTATATAACCACGCTTTTATATCCTTTATTTTCATTCGCGTCGATCTCGTAAAACTGACATCGAATATTTTTCTCCCCATTCTCAAAAAAAATCATTTTTCTCGACAGAAAGAGCAATGATATCAATTCCGAAAGCACATGAACCAAATACTCGTACGTGTGTAGTAAATTTTCCTGTGAGCTGGCGACACTCATTTGGTTAATTTTCCTACACTAATTTATCTACATACTTTTTCAGTTGATCTGCTTATGTCATTTGAAAATGAAACATTTCCTTCAATTTTCCAAGTGTAGAAACGGGCGGAAAACTCCTGCGAAGAGGTCGCCATTGTTTAGGTTTAAGATTGCATAAATGTGTGGTCAAAACATTTACTTCTTCATGAAATGTTATTCCATGGTCGGTTAATTTGTTATAATCTGTGATTAACACATCTTGTCATAAATCTAGGTCCCGGAACAACAGAATTGGCGTTTTTCCAGCGAAAAAACCAACTATGGGCTCGTTTTAGAATGCATCGTAAATATTTTTAGTATGACCTTCAATGAAAAATTCATTAAATATGAGGTCTTTGGAATTTCTGAAAAAAAGTAAAAGTTGTGGTACTTGGACACCTCGAATTTTCCGAAAATCATAATTAGATGTACTGTAGTAATAAAGGAAGAACAAAATTGTTGCAAACATGCACAAAATTTCGAATGGTTCCATGATGGAATTGGAATGCTTATTAATTCCTTAGATTTACATCAAGTACCTGAAATTATTTAAAGGATTTAAGTTCAGGGTGTCTTATTAATGTTTTATATAACATCAGGGGGTCTATCTTGTATCGTTTCACATTTCACTTCATATTTTTCAGATATCCTGGTTTTTGTTGTCAAATTAAAGTCTTATTTCAGAGCTCATTCAAAGTTAGCTCAGACATGTGACGTGAATTTGAAAAAAAACAACAATGACATGTGAAAAATGAAAAGTGAAATGCGGAACTTTTTAAAACATCTGTAATACCATTCTTTAAAGATAAACAATTGGCTGTAAAATCCTCAAAAAATTTTGTGAAAATGATGCAATTTCTGAATAAAATTTCAGCAGTGTTTCAGTTGGTTTAGTAGCTCAAAATTAGAAAAATTTTAATTCAAATATTAATAATTGTTTGGTTTCAAATATAGTTTTGAAATTGTTCCATTGAAATAAAAAATTCAAAAGCCTAATAGTACTTCTACTAAAAGGGACCCTTTTCAATTCGACTTATGTGGCGAAACATTTTTCAGATTTCTAAATCTTTTTTCCCTGTAATAATTCATACAACCTTCGAAAGTGAGAAAGTGAATCGCGCAAAATTAATTCTCAAAAATATTGATATTTTAGGGGTAGTTTTGCAGCGCATCATGAAAAATCGTCTTTTAATGAAATGTTCTCATTCCAATATTAACTTTCTCGCTACGTTAACTGATCTGTTGTTCTCTGGAAAACGAGGCTTCGTAGATGAATCGGAATTTTTACTCATCACAAAATAATGATTTCAACTATGCATTGCAAAAAAAGTAGTACTAGTACTGCCTGGATAAAAATATTTCACAATTTTCTTGAAGAATCTGGAATCTATCATAAAATGTGTAATACTGTATATTTACAAAACGTTTGGAGTGACCCAAGTGCATTAGATGATCCTGATCACACTTTTAGCTTTTTTCTCGGTCACATTATCTCATAAAAGACAGAAAACATTTGGAGTTACTTTTTCATATTCTAAGCTGTATACACTGTTAAACGCCGATTCTCAAATGTACACCAAATTCGATGTAGTTTTGAGTTGCAACACTTTCGAGACACGAAAACAAATGAAGGCACAATGAAAATTCTCATTCAAAATGAGATAATTGAAGGGAAATAACACTTCGATAATTAAAAATCCTTTTTTAATTAAAATATCACATCCTCATTGAAATATTTTGTAAGTCACGTAATAAATTTTATTAGAAGTTACTTTAAAATAAATTAACACTTTTGATGTTGTATGTTTCCTCTGACTAAATGCATCAGATATTATTTCAAGTGCCTTATTTCCTAACTAGTTTCACAATGTGGTATTTGATGATTGATTTTGTTTTTTATAAATATTAGCTTCTACTCTAGATGATGAATGCTTATTTCAAAGTCGAATGATAATAATATGTTTCTAATAAATTTTTTTAAATATAATCACAACTGATTACTTAGTAAAAAATACAAGCAGCTACAAAATAATTTTTCTATTTGTCTTGCTGTACGTACATTCGTACATATATGTTAAAAACTAAAAATTCAGTAAAGAGCACGTTTTCAGTTCACATTTCACAAACTTATTTAAGACAATTTTGAGAATTGCAGATGTATCCCTCCCACAGGCTGAAGAAGAAATGCAGATGGATTATTAACATAGCGAACAGCAGTTTCCTCACAGACTTCAACTTTATAATTCTTGAGTATTTTGATAAGACCAACTTTCGTTTGATAGACTGCAAATCTTGCTCCTGCAATAAAAAAGAGTTGTTTATAATCTCTCCATATCATAAAAAGATATTGCAGTCGCTGTCTCATAAATTAGGATAACACCCCTTTCCTCCCACCTCCCAGATACCACTTTTTTCCTTCCACCCTCCAGATACCGACTTTTCCCATCCACCAACCAGATTCCACCTTTTCTCTCCCACTTCTCTGATACCACTTTTCTTCTTCTACCCTCCAGAAACCACCTTTTTCACTCCAACCACACCTTCGAATTTCCTTCCCTTCCCCAGATAACCATTTTTTTTCCACTCTCCAACTAAAATAGGAAGATGGGACATAGAATCTGTCAAGAAGAACGACTTCCGGGCGATGGGGTCTCCACATGCCTACGCCATTGCTGTTTTGATATAATAAAAGTTTTGACAAAATAATTACCAATGCAATTTCTGGGACCATCTCCAAACGATAAGAAAAGCATAGGGTGCCTTTCTTGCACTGCCTCATCATTAAATCTTTCTGGATCAAATTTTTCTGGATCTGGATAATTTTTTGGATCACGTTGAATGGCGTAGATGGGTATCCAAACTCTCTGGTCCTTAGGAACTGTCACATTGGTACCAGAAAATGTATATTTGTCTGTTGATTTTCTCATTAGTACTGATACCGGTGGGTACTTCCTGAGAGTTTCTGAAATAAATCAATTGGGAATGAAAACATCCACCGTGCCAAAAGGGGCGCTGCGGTGCTATACAAACATGGCCGCGGAACCCATATGGATAATATGGAGTAGTAGCAATAATTTAATTGAAAAGTGTGTTTAAGTTTGGAAAATGGTATTTTTCGACTTAGATAGTTTGTGTAGTTACGCAACAGCTACACCTGCATCCAGAAATATGATCGAAGATCAAAATATTCCTAATTCTGGTATAATTGTAATGTGAGGAGCTACCATAAAAACTCGCGAAAAAGTTGAAATATATTCATTCAAATTTCTCAACCACTCACTGTGTTTATCTACAACTTTGATCTTTCCAAATAAGTTTCGCCTTTTTATTTTAACAATTTTCCAAGCTTTGGCACTCTATGAAAACTTGACTTGAATTTTTATTCTCTTTAGAGTCACAACCACTGACGCAACAACCTCCGAAACTTGTTGATTTTCGATTTTGAAGTGCGAATTTCATTATTGGAGCAAATAATTATCAGGTCGGAAGTATTTTGCTCATTAAAGCTACTTATTGCAGCACTTATTTATTCAGGTGGACGATCATTACAGTTAAACGAGATGTTTTTGCTGGTTTTCGTGATGTTTTACGCGTATTTAATATGTCACCCACGGCCATATTGGTTAGTTCGCGTAGGGGCCGACAGTGTCGCATAGTATGTTCAAATTCCCAATAGGATTGTAAATACAAACATAAATTTGAAATTTAAAACATTCAGTTTGAAAAAGTATATCACGTATGCATAGATATGGATATGCATACAGAGATTAATTCATGATTTTAATCGTAACAATTTGGACAATTTAGAATTTGTATTTAGATTAAAAATGTGACTGTGACTAATTGAAGATGTGTGCATAGTGATTGCTCAGAAGTGCAATAATTTTCATTCATTTAGTTACAAGCAAATAGTATGAAGACAAAAAACGGCAAGCTATCATTTTTTACGTTTAAATTTTAATTTATATTTTTCGAATGTGTTTTATCAAGGAGAATAATGTGGAGAGTATATAATTTTAACTTTAGTCACAAGGAGAGGTCGTGAGATGCGGGACGCCGATTCAAATGGAGCTTCACAGGATGAGAGTGCATCGAAATCCATTAGATACGCGTTTTTTCTTTTGATCAAATGAGCCTTAGTTTCAGAGATATCGAGGTTTGAGTATTTTCATTTGAGCGCTCGATCCACCGCTGTCGAGCGCGGACAGCTCGACTTCCCCTCGCGAGGCGTGGACCGCTCGACTCGATACTGTCGAGCGTGGACCGCTCGACTCGCCACTGTCGAGCGTGGACCGCTTGACTCGCCATTGTTGAGCGTGAAATCCATGCTCAAAATCGTAAATACTCAAACCTCGATATCTCGGAAACTAAGGCCCACTGGATGGAAAGAAAAAATACGAATTTCATGGATTTTGATGTACTTTCACCGTGTAAAGTTTCAATCGCACCGGATTCATGCATCTCGCGACTTCTCCTTAACAGTGAAAAGTTATTGGAAGTGAATAAAATGATTAAAATCTTATATATTATATATATTTTTTATTACCTTGAAAGACCTTGTGTAGATATTTCATATTTTTCAGTCGTTCGTAAATCAATTTTCCATCTGTCTCCTTCAGTTCTTGTTGAATTTCTTTTCGAAGTTTATCTTGAATCGAAGTGTCTAAAGCTAGTTCATATAATGCATTACTCATTGTTGTTGAAGACGTTTCAAAACCCGCGGCAAAGAAGACAAATGCCTGGGCTGCCAGCAAAGAGTCAGTCAGCTCTGTAATTAAATGTTTTGCTCATTTAAATTAAAAATACCGTCAACCGGGGTAATTATGAATCACGGTGGGTAATTATGACTCAAGGCTATTACTGTGTGCAAATATTTTTTCCTGATTGTGATTTCACTGCATATCCTACGAATATTGTTTATAAAATATTCGGAAAGTCTTATCACGAAAAAAAAATCACAAATTTACAGAGCATAAACGTTCATCCATATTAACCCCTAAATGATCCATAATTACCCCCTTGGACATGTTATTCCTACCAAATATAAATAATTAAGTAAAAAATTCAATTGTTAAATAATTAAATAATTAATTTCTAGAAACCTTACCTATGTCACCTAATCTATCAGGATTTTCTTTCACATGTCTCAATGAATCTACAAAGTCATGTCTGACGACATTATTTTCCTTCCTGTACTGCATAGTGTCTTTAATTAAGTTTATAAAAAAGTTGTTCATTTCAGTCTCTTTTAAGAGGGGCCCGAGGAAATTATATAACCACGGTGTTATATCTCTCATTTTTATTCGAATCGATCTCGTGAAACTAACATCGAATATTTTTCTCCCCATTCTCAAAAAATCATTTTTTTCATCAGAAAGAGCATTGATATCAATTCCGAAAGCACAAGAACCAATTACGTCTGTAGTAAATTTCGCTGTGAGTTGACGACACTCAATTGGTTTATTTTCAGGCACTAATTTCTCTAGATACTGTTCCAGGTGATCTGAGCATTCAAGAAGAAGATGAAACATTTCCTTCAATTTTCCGGATGTAAAAACAGGCGAAAAATTTCTTCGAAGAGGTCGCCATCGTTTAGGTTCAAGGGCGAATAAATGTGGGGATAAAACATCTACTTTTTCTTGAATTGTTAGTCCACGGTCGGCAAATTTGTTAAAATCTTTGATTAACACATCTTTTATCAAATCTACGTCCCTGAGTATCAGAATTGGCGTTTTCCTGGCGAAAACACCAATCATGGGCTCGTTTTTGAATGCATCGTATACATTTTTACTAAAGTCTCCAATGAAGATCCGATTAAATATAAGGTCCTTGAAATTTCCAAAAACGGGTGAAGGTCTTGGTCCTTGGACACCCCGAATTTTCCAGAAATCATGAGTAGATGTACTGTAATAGTAGAGGAAGAGTAAAATCGCTGCGACTATGCATAAAATTTCAAATGGCCCCATGATGGAATTGGAATGTTGATTAATTCCTTAGATTAACATCAAGTACCTGAAATTATTAAGAGGATTCAGGTTGTGAGTATTAAATGATGTTTATTGTTGTAGGTTTTATTTATTTTTTAATATTAGAAATATTATACATGCGTTACAGCGCCAACGCATGGGAAACATTGTATTGCCAATTGATAATTTACAAATCTAAAACAATATTGCTGTAATTCCAATTTTAAATTACACAATTTGATCACTTCAAAAAGAAATTATTTGATATTCAGTTTTAATGCTTTTTCGAAATTTTTCAATTTCGCAGGCTTTCAGTTCGATGTTATTATATGGTATATAGTGAAATAGTTAAATTTCGAATACGTATCAGTATTAAATTAGTAATTTTGAATGATTTATTCCGAGATTTCAAATTTTTATATTGTACCGCAAATTTGAAACATTATTTTAGTTTTGTAGGTTTAAAATTGAACTTTTCAATTTTACATATACCTAATTAAAGAATGTTTACTTTTAGACGTTTCCATTTTGTGTGATCAATGACTACGATTTTTTAAGTTTCATTTTGATTCTGCTGAATTTCCATTGCCCTAAATATAAAACTCTTCATTTTGAAAAAAGAATTTCAAATTTTCTATTTCAACATTCTGAAAGCTTTGAATTTCGAATCGTATAATATTAAAGCTTATAAATTTGATATTGTATGATTTTTCAGCACTTCAAATTCAAAATTTTTTGATGTTGTGAAACTGAATAATTTATAGGTTTCAATGCTTCGTACTGAATTTTGTTTATTTAAAAGTGTATTCTAATACAAAAAATTTCCGCTTTTAAAATTGAAGTCGATCAAATAGAATCCAAGATATTGAATATTCAAAAAAAGATTACCCATAATTTCAAGGTTCCATGCCTTCGCCAATTTTTTTAATTAAAAAAAAATTGGAGGCGTTATTCGCCACTACCAAAGAAAAGAATCTGTCGAGTTACAGTCTAATCTCATCAATTGACAAAAATCACCATGATGGAATAACATGGAATTCACCTTCGTTTACTCGTATATAAAATTCCATCGTTTTGTTAAACAGCTAATTCTTTTTAAAGTAGATAAATATCAGTAACATATCCAATGATTAATGAAATGAATGATCAAATAGCGGAAAAACCACGTTTTTCTAACAATTTCAGCTTTCAACGTACATGCACACACTTCATGATTATTTAAACAATTACAGAATTGCTATAATAAATCCATTGATTAAGAAACTCATTCGATTTCAAGATTTTCATAGTTTTATAACTTCTTGCAGAAAACCAATTATTTCAAAAATAAAAAAAAATTTAAAAAGTTTATGAATGTTAGTAAATATCGAATAAATAATCAAATAGAGAAACCCTATTTTTTCTAGAGTTCTGGGTTTACAGGATACATTTGAACACAATAAAATTGTTTAAAATATTACAAAAATATGTTACTTAAAATTCATTCTTTCTTTATATTGATCCTAAAACTCGTCCGTATTAGAAAACGACATCATTTTCCAGTTTCTTGATTAAAATAAACTATTCAAACGATGGATATTTTTTCAGATAATTGAAAAATCATTAAAAAATGTAATAGAAATACATGGCACATTGATTAGCGATGATCTAGGGAAAAAATGGTCAAAAAAAATTCATTATTCAATATATAGCAAAAATTTCATTTCAATACACAGGGGTTGGTTTCTGAGGGTGAATAAGTAATAATTTTAGGAGGATTACAATTTGAGGTTGTTGAATTGTTGATACACATTCGTTGAAGTGCTTCCAATAAATAATGAAATCATTTATTTTACCTTAATTCTACATTTTCATATCTTATTTCCACGATTTTAGAAGTACCTCTTTTCACAACGTTAATTAAATGCAAAAATTTAAGGGCTATGAGGCAAGACTTTTTATTGACAGGCTTTGTTTAAATTTTCAGAATATCATTTTTACAGGCCCATTAAAAGTTTTAGGGGGCGGAATGACAAAGTCTACCAATATTGTACTAATGTGAATTAAAAATTAAAATTTTGGACATTTCAGGTTAAAATTATTTATTTATTAAGCAATGGTCTTAATAATTTTTTAACAATTAAATGTAATTATTTTCAAACAATACAATTTTGAAAGATTTAAAAATGAAGGCTGACCATTTTAAGGGTTGTCAACATGACATTTATTATCAAAAATGTGAACATGATATTTATTATGGAAGCATTAACCTGAAATAAACTGTCATTCTGTGACTTATGGCAGAAAAAACAAAATTTAAAAACCAGGAATAGGAAAACAAAAGCATCCCTGCGAACCAATATTTTCGCAGTGCGAAATATAACAACTTGTCAGTTTAGCTCTTGGTCATTTAGAAACATATTATTCGAAATCCGCAAATTATGGCGATTCCAACAATACGATATTTGACTTAAAATGTTGAAAATTAAAGAACAAATATTAAATTTCATGTGACATACACATCCGAAAAATTCTTCGGTATATTTTACGAAAATCAACTGCAGTAGCTTACATTTATAGGTGCAATATTTCCCTTCGGGAAATTTTAAAAGCTTAATTTTTTTTTTAACTTTCTAATCGGCTTCCTGGAAACTTATGATATCCCATCAGTGTATTTGTATCATTTTTTACTCGGATAAAATATTGCATATCAGAATAAAGTAAATCAAAACTCTCATTCCAAGAAGAAGCGTAAATTCATTCAAAATCAGATTAATGATTACGAAATGAGAAAGATTTCTCGTTGAAATTATTCGATTTCGAATTGAATAGAAAAAAAATGATTTCGGGTTAACATAAAACATTTTTTTTCTATTTATATTAATAACAGTAAGTGTATAACAATATGATTTGCGAAATGAAGAAGTGAGCTCTCATTTTAGAATTGAGTTAATTATAATATGGCTATTTATGATGTTTATGACAATTTATAATTATGATTATGAATATGTTTATGATTAATTCTAAAAAGATCGTATCAATCAGATAAAAATTGTAACCTGTAGAGTGTACTGCCGTCCTAAATTCAAAAGTCGTATCTACATAAATTTTGTCGAAAATGAGTTATGATAATGGACGTGTTCCTTATGACCTGCAAAATCGTCCTGTATAAGTAACAATTAGCCGATAGTTTACGAAAATGCCTATTTTATGGAAAATATTCACGTATTTTTCACGGTCAAACGTTCGCGATAATTTCTAACGTCGTATCTACTTGCGCATGCGCTGCGAGGAGATGGTTTACGTTTGTAGGTTATGTTATCTATTATTTTTGTTGCAAAAACTTCAAACCCCTTGAATTGAAAAGATAAATAAATAAAAATTAGTTGAAGTATAACGTTTCTTTGCCTTTATTAACAGTTTTTATTTAATTACTGTCACAAAATAAACTTACTTCCACCCTAAACAACCACCATAAACATTAAAATGTTAAAAATAAAGGCTAAGGTTAGTGACCCTCGTTTTTTTGTATTCAATTCTCTCAAAAGA
>JAUMHM010000079.1:15878502-15892166 GCA_032362435.1 Melikaiella ostensackeni
CAGTGATTCATTGAGACGTTTTTCTTCTTCTAACCTGCCTTGTCTTTTGTGCGTTTCTCATGGGATAAACGTAATTCAACTGTCAAAACAGTTTCTAGTAAGATGGAGGCGATTTCATTGCTACCACAAAAACAGAGGTTTATTTTAAAAATATTCAAAATTCATACTGACAATTCATATCAATTTTGATGCTAATTCTTTTAGGATAATGTTTATAATGATTATCGTAAGGTTTTTTATCACTTGCTACATCAATGGAGAAAAATATGAACAAGCGTTCACAAACTGATACGCGTTCACAAACTGGTGCGTTTACCTTATATAAACATTAAAATGAGACCAAGAAAACTTCTAAAGAGCGTCGTTTTTCCCTAAGTTGTGACCGAAAATATGTATACATGTTTTTTAGAAAAATGGAAGATTTATTAGCTTTTTTCACTTTTTTCTCTGTTTTGTACTTCTATATATGGGATCGTAAAACACACGCGTTCTCAGTTTTTTTCAGAATCAGTAATTGCGTTTAAAATTATTGAAAAAACTGACAACACGTGAATTTTACGATCCTATATAGTCCTGGAGTTTTGAACCGCGTTTGCGACTCTGTAGTCTAGGAATTGATGAAAAAAATGTTTCTACAAACACCTACTCTCCTTGAGGACTTAGTGAAACAGCTTTTACTACCCAAAAGTCTTCAGTTTGAAAGGGATGTTTCTTAGCTATGATGTAAATAGATGTCAGTATGTTACGTGACTCGAAACGATACAGTTGTCAGAGACGAACCAGAGTAGCGAACTTTTGGCAGAATGTAGATTTCAGTTTTTATTTCTTTTGCGAAAAATCGAAAATAAAATAGTAAATTCTATCCGTTGAGTTAATTTTGAAATAAAATGTGGAAAAACTTTCTTCCTTCGATAATCTGAGTGTTTTTGTGATTAGTGTACTTTGACATTTGATAAAGACAAAAAAGGATAATTTACTCTCATTTCACTAGATTAAAGGACTTATGAAAAACAAAAAGATACGTAAATAGAGAGGGGGGGAATGCAATTGGTTTAATAAAATATAAAAATTATGTACAATGATTCCCAAAAAAGCATTGAAGATGAACACACATATAAAAAATATAAATAGTATCTTAATAATTTTAATTAATATCTACATTTCCTAATTAATATAAAGTATAAAACCAAAATTTTCGACCGTAGTTTCCTATAAAATTTTCCTAATGAGGAGGTCTAAATGACCTCGAAACATGTTGGATCATAGTAGTATAAAAAAGATGAAGGAAGAATAAGAAAAACAGTTGACTCTTTTTCTCCCTCTTCTTTACTTTGTTATCTAATTGTCTCTAATGAACCTACATATCACACTAATTTTGAGAGACATACTTATCTCGTTTAAAGGCTTTTTGTGCGATTCCAATTACATAAAATGACTTTGTTTGAGTTCATGTTAAAATTTTTTTTTTTAATTTACGAAACAGAGACATTAAGCCATAGACTTTGTTTCCGTTCCTTTAAGGTTCCGTTCTTGGTCGACGTTACATACATTCAATAATTTTTATACGCTGAATTAAAGTAAGTATGAAGAGAAATCAAAAAAAAGAAAGTTAATTTGGACTTCGACCAATGCGACTTGGACACTCCGCACATGGACCAAAGTGTGTTGGTCCAACTGCGGAGCGACCGGTCGATCCTAGGATGGGCCGCTCATCGGGTGTTGGATCATAACATGTATACAGGTCTATGCGATATGATGTTTCCGCGTTACGTAGCGCCTCCAGTGCGAAGTAAAAAATCACGTTGATTTTTCTTTAATTTTTGCAGTTTAATTTGATGTATGATTCATGACGTCCAGTTCAAATATGAACAAGTACTCATATTCTTGAGCAAGCTTAGATACATCCTTCAGGAATTTGAACGTCACATTGAATGAAAGGTTTACCACTTTTGAAATACATAAATTACAAAATGGCTAGTACATTTATGCAGAAACAACTTCACAATGGATTTTACACGGAAGGTCCTAATACGAAATTTTATTCATGAATATTACTTATTAAAATTATTGACAATTATCATTTAAAATTTTATAGAAAGTCTTTGGTTCATCTGTAGATTCTAAGTGCTACGCCTATACATTATTTATCTTTACCTTCTGATTTTGGCCTTTGAGGAATATTATTTTATCCATAATAATGAGATCAGCGTAACGGTCTTCTATGCCTTCTCGAATATTGTCCCAATGAGCCAACGGCTTCTGTAGAAACATCTGGAAGATCATGCATTTCAATTCATCAAGCAATAAGGAAACAAATTTTCAACCTAAATTTCTCAAACAAACAACTGCCCTAGCGGAAAAAAGGAAAGGTTGGGAAAGAGTGTTCATTCCGAACCTTTCCGACTTCTATATGAACTTTGCTTCCGACTTCTTTCCGAACGTCTCTCTTTGCCGAAGCCTTCCGAAGCTTTCCCACGTCTTTCCGAAGCTTTCCGACGTCTTTCCGAATGCCATGACTAGTTCACGAGCGAGAGAGCGATTGATTATCCTATACCCTAGATCAAAATGCCGCTGGCGGCAAGAGACAACGAGATGCTGTCAGCGCTTTCCCGAAGATTATTGCTTAAAATCACAAAAAATTTCGTATCTTCCTAATTTCCCATACTGTTTTCAGTGAAACATCATTGTCTGCGCTTATTTTTCCAGAAAATCTTGTTTTTTTTTGTAGTGTAAACTTTAAATGTAGAAATCGAGCAAAGTGACGCTACTTCGTTTTTACGAGTCCAGCTCAGAGCAATTTATATTTTATATTGTATTGTTTTGACAATACAAAAAAGCAATTCTATGAAAAAACGACATATAGTGATTACAAATGAGAGTTAGGTAAATGGAATATTCGAAATTTAGATCATTCAGAAGTGACAATATGAAGCAATGATGTGCGATGTACGAAAGTCAAAAAGGCTTTCAAGTTATGAAGTTCTGCTATTTCTAGGTTTTTAGGAATCATCTTTACAGGATTCAAAAGGAATCAATACGACTACTACAATTTCAAATTCTATGAAGAAAAAAATTAATGAGTAAGAGAATATTTTTCTAAAAATTTGATTCGAAAAGAAATTTGAAACATTCAGAAAGAGTAGAGTAATGATACATTCGGAAAGAAATCGGAAATGTTTGAAAAGAATTGAAAACCTTCGGAGAGGGACAGTCAGACGTTTGGAAAGAAGTCGGAAGCAAAGTTCACATAGAAGTCGTAAAGGCTCGGGAGGAACACTCTTTCCAAATTCTTTCCGAAACGATCTCTCCGAACCTTTCTTTTTTTCCGCTAGGATGTTCAATCTTCTATCAAAATGGAACCTACCAGATCTTAAATCTCCACCAACATTCAGGGCCATTCAATAGAATAATTTTTAGGTTTCAAGACCCTAAAATATTGATGCGTACGTACGCACCATGTAAATAAATTGTGAATTTATTAGGGAGTTTTTTCCACAAAGGACCAATTTGCTGAATAAACCATTAAAAGGTTTTCTCTAAATCTAAGTTCTAAATGATAACGTGTAAAGTTATGAACTGGCTACGGAAATAAATACACTGAATTTATTTGGTGAACCTCAATCCGCTGTACCATTTTCGATCTTTTTAATGATAGCCAACTTTTCGTGGATTTTCAGCTTCTTGCGCTTTTTTTATAATGGTCATATTCATTTTACAGAAACAGTGATAAAGAGAAATGTTTGTTTACATATACCATGTAACGTGATGGCTTGCCACTCGTTATGAATCCTTTACAGACGGAACTCATTCTATTTAAAGATTTAAAACGCGATATTACACATGGCTAACACGAATTCTAAACCAAATTAATTAAGGAATGCGTATATAAATATTGTGGTGCGCTGAATGAGTGTGGATAAAGTGAATTAATTTTTTTAATGATTTTACTTTGTTCTAGGCAAAGATTCTAAGTGTAAATAGGGAACTGATGTTCTGCTTTGGTTCCGAGGACTTCAGAGTCTTTTAGATTTCCTGAAGATTCTACCTACAATTCTCGAGGGTAATCCGTACCATCGTGGATTACTATTAAAGAGCACAAAACCACACAAGGTTTGGCGCCTGTCATAACAAATACGCAATAGGCTATTTGGTGTTCAAATTATACTTATTCATTTGTGCTAGATCAGGCTTATGTATAATAAAGACTTCTCTAACAATTCATAAATCTGATTTATCAAAAGTAAATCTAAAGTGTAATAATAATTTTGTAAGCGACTCAAAAAATACTGAGTGAATGGGTCGCGGAGCGAGAGAAGTGCATATCTTCTCTTAGGGACGTCCGAATGGAATTGAATTACAACCGAGTCGCTGCCGTTCGTTAAGTCGGTGGCATGCTCACTGTAGCCAGACCCTGTACTATTCTATAGTACGTCTTTTTGCCACTAGTGGCGGTGTGGAAGGGCGGTAAATATTCAAATACCTTATCTTGTCAATTATAACGAATGGCCAAGAAAATAATTAGGTAAAGTATTTTGAGATGTTGGATAATAAACCTAAAGTGTTTTTTAGCGGACGTCAATACAAGTGCAATGCACTTGCGTATGGATGGTCCTGTAAATCATGAACGCATATGTAATTTCCACATCGCGTAAGAATCTTCAACGTTCAAATATTGGTCAGAATTACTACGTCCTTGCAGTTTTGCATTTATACTTTTAAAATACGTAATAGTTCAAAATTAACTTTCAAAGTTATTTTAATTGGAGGTTAGGACGGTGATTCACTTCATGACATATTTCTGCATTGCGATACATGAATCAATAATTGGAAATTTATAAAATAAGTAGACAAATGTTAAAGATTTTTACGAATTTCAAAGGCGGGTACGGCCATGTGGGCCAAACTCTTCTAACTATAAACAAATCTCTGTCTTCCGTTTTTCAAGTATCTTGTGTCCCGTGTGCTCTTAAGCTGACTTCAGAAGTATTTTTTTTTTAAGTAAACCACTCAGCACATTACACAAGAATTCAAATAATTAAATGCAAATTTTCAATTATTTACTTTATTGAAATCTGAATATTAAAAAAGTCGCCAGATAAATTATGAGAAATAAATTTAGAAAAAGATATTGTCTGAAGAGAAAAAGTTACTTCACTATTCTTTTTTATGGGATTTCAAGAACAATTCCTTTTTTGCATAAGAAATTACGGAACAGCATTTTTATTTGATTTTAATATTGTAATTTAATACTTATTTATTAGATAAAATACTTCTGTTGTTGAGAAATATGTTTTAAGAGACACATCATTTGGAACCTCTTTTTATTCATCGTAGTGATATAAGATATGTATTTCTAGTTTTATAACGGTCATAAAACTGTGTATGAAGAAAAATATTAGAAAATAATTTTTTTTAAATTTACAATAAAAATAAAGTATTAACACGGTAGTTTATCAAATATTAATAATTTGCATTATTATTATTAAAAATGTACCTATCACGAAGTGCGACGCATATGCCTCGCACCCTGCATGCACCACGTGCCTCGTATTTCGTGCTGGTAACGCGCCACGTAAAATTGTTACCTTTGTAAGTCTGGATTTACCGACCGTGAGGCTAGTCATGAATCTTATGAGCACAGCACTTACTTGACAAAGTTTTGTACGTGATCTGAAGGATGTGAGGAGCGCGAGAAGACGAAGGTAAATTTCAGGGCTGGATTTAGTACAGGGCCAGCGGGGCCAGGCCCCAGGGCCTCCACCAATGCGAAAAAAAATCGAAAGATTTTTCGATTTTTTGTATTGAAATTGATTTCTGATCCGATTGAAATAAATACAAAAATCAGAAACATTGAACGGCGTGATCGTTGTCATTAATTTCTTGTAGTAACATTCAAATTTCCTGCGTGATGTCAATCAATTGAGGTGCGTTCTAAAACTCACTTGGGTTCAAGTGTTGTGGGATATTAATTTCTCGTAAGTAACATTTAAATTTCCCGCGTGATGTCAATCAGTTGAAGTGCGCCTGTTGTGCCACTATTACCGAAAGACAAATTTCGAACTGAATCTTTCCTCCCTTTTATTGACGAACTTATCGTATCGTTAAATGAACGAATTTTGGCGTACGAAGTCGTTGATGAACGATTCGGTTTCTTGGCTGAAATGACCACAATGGAACCTTCTCAGTTAAAACTGAAAGCTGAGAATCTTGTAGATTCTTATCCTGAAGATTTAAAATTCGATTTAGCTAATGAGTTAAAACAGTACGAGAATAAATAGGGTGAATCGAATGAAAATTTTCTTTATCGGATAATTTTACAAAATAACGTACAGTCTACTTTTTGCAATGCAGAAATAGCACTTTGCATGTATTTATCGATGATGGTAAAAATTGCAGTGTGGAAAGATATTTTTCGAAACCAAAGATCATTAAAAACAGATTGCAGACAACTATTAATCAAGAACGCTTGACGAATCTTATGCTCCTCAGTTTGGGAAGCGACATACTTCGCGATATAAATTTTGATGACCTTATGAACACTTTTGCAAATAAGAAATCGCGCAAAGCTTTTTTAGCTTAGAATTTCTTTTCTCATATTCAGAAAATCCGAAAAGTTTTGAAGGCCTCCACCGAACATTGGCCCCAGGGCCTCAGAACTCTAAACCGACCCTGGCAAATTGCACTTACGTGTGGGCCATCGCCTTGAGTAGAGAGTTTTTCTATGTCACTTTGCATTTTTGGACGATTCCATTTTCCGCCAGGTGGGCGTTATTTAAAGGATTTAATTTGGAAACTTTAAGTCCAGAGAACCAAGGTAGGCGTCATCGACAAATTCCTTCTCCTCCAGTCTTTTCTATTTGAGATTTTTGTAGTGTTTCTTGAGATTTAGTAGAGAATATAGTATTCAAATATTCATTTTTGAGTTACAATTATGATTGATCACGCGTCGCCCAGGCCTTCCGCCGTGAGATCATTTTCCTTAATTTTTTGAGTATGAGCCGGTCTAGAATGGTTACCATTTAGTAATAAGCAAATTTTCATTTGCCGCATTTCTGTGAGTTATCACGTTGTTAACAATTACTGAGATTATTCATTGTTTGTCAGCTAATAGATTGTTCTAATCTTATATTTTTAAAACATGAGTCTATATCGTTTCTCGCCCTCACGAAATCCCTCTACTACGAGATGGGGATTTGTGAAGAGATTTTAGATAGGAATTTTCAGGTACCCTATAAGAGTTTATTTCGTCGAGTGATACCAAATGGGTCTCTGGCAGCAAAATGGGTAATTACTAAGATCAATATTTTTACAAGCTGGGAGACACTTGAAGTGATGTTCCTGGCTTTAAGTCCCATGAAGCTGGGAAACCCGTTAAAACCGGCATGTAATCTCAACATGAAATTTTTGGTTGCCAAGCGAAAACAAAATACCCGCACTATCCATGCACAAAAAACATGAAGGGCGACATGCAAAATAATTGAAGTACCGGAAAAATAACACGTGACAAGGTCAGTATTGGTGGATCCCCAATCTTAAAAGTGGCCTCTTTGTTTTATATTTGGGAGGTTCCACTCTGTACTTCTGGATTTTTGCAAAAGTTTCGGAAAGTTTCTAAATAAATTAAACTAACAACTTTTTATTATCACCATCCATCTTTGATACTCACACTAGGGCAACTAACAACATGCAAAAAATCCTCTCCGACAACCTGTTCCCTCTTAGGATGTTTATAACCAGGTCCAGAATCTTGAGTACCCCTCGAATCAAAAACAATTACAACAACCAAAACGTCGTACTTTTTCTGGAAACTCTGCAATCTAGGAAAAAAGTTCTTTGCACCCACAGCCAATTAAACGTAATTCAATTATAACAACAACGAAAAACCTCTTATCGAGAGCTTTTCGGCCCTACTCACTTATGATAGTAGTCAACGTTCTGTCTGCTCATTATGCTTCTCATCTCCCCAGGACTTGCCTGCTGGCTCAGAGTTGTATGGAAATATAGTGAGCATTTCGATAAGACGGCACTCCTCAGTTTCATCAGCCACTGATACAATACCGGTTGCTGATTAGCTTTTAGAAAAGTCGCTCCAAAACCAAGTTTCCAGGACTTATGTAATACAATTAAAATTTGAATAGGAAAATAAGGTAAACATCCCAGTAATCGTGACGATAATTTTCTTACTTTTTATCTGATTTGATTTTATTGAAATTCCATTTCATAGTATAAAATGCTAAAAATGAATGGGTTCTTTCATTAAATGTTATTATTAACATATTTTTCGACAATAATATTTGAATTATGACCAAGTATCACGATTATTAGGACCGTCAAGATCACTGGGACATTTAACTTACACATGATAATATAAAATTTACAAGAAATTCAATAGAAATTTAATTCAAAGTTAAACTAATTTTTCAAACACTTCTTAATTGCGTAATTTTATTAAGAATTTCATTGAATATCTTACAATATATTAATAATTATCATCTTACGATAATGTACTGACCTCTTTATTTTGCAAAGTACGCTCCCAAGCCGCCATTCGAGCCTGTGCACCATAAAGAGCCATCAGCGAAGGTAGAAACCTCCAGTTTTGAATTTCAACGTGAGCTTTTATCAGTTGTACTAGTATTTCACATTCCAATCTGAATGAAGTTAAATAAAACATTCAAAATACGTTTTAAAATTATTTTAAGAAAATCGTTTCGAATTCACAAAAGAAAAGCATTCATCTCATCGATTTCATGAAACTTACGCAACTTGTATATTACACCTACAACAAGAAGAAAAAAATCTAATTTTTTATTTAAGAAATCTTTGTAAAAAGAAAACCTGAAGCGATAAATCAATTCTGCGGTCACATTCTGTAACCGAATTCAGCCGCATACAAATGGCCTTAAACTGGCTTTTTGGCGTTAATAAACCTATAAAATCGATTTTGTTTTATAATTTTTTGTTCTAAGAATGAAATTCTGAAAAACGGCACTTTATGTGGTATACCTAAACAGATTTTTAAATATAAGCGATTTTTTTCAGTAAACTATAGAGCATGTAGTTCGATATCTTGGATTTGCAAGGCAAAGATTACATTGGATTTAAATAAAAACTTTAATTTTAGGATTTCATAAAAAGTACACCTGCGTCTAGATACCCGCTTTGTTTCTAATGTGGCGCACTGCTCATTCGTCTTTTAATAACAAGAGAAAAATAGTGTATACATAATGCATTATGTACAAAGTATATGTATATACAGGCACAATTATAAACGATGAAATTGAAATGTACTGCTTCGTAAACTTCATGACAATTAGTAGGACTCTTCTTCCATAGTCATAGGGGATTCATCGATACTCTTATTCACAAAAAATGGTCGGAATGATAGGTGTCACCAGTAACTACCACCGAGGCCAGATGAACCAACGAAGCCGAAAGAAACACCAAGTCCAAATTTGAACCAGCCTATCCAGGTAACAGCATAAAAGTAGGTTTCTGATCATTCAGAGGAACCAAATCTCTACCAGAGGCAGACATTTTTATTCATTTTTCCGAGGCATCCTCCCACTCCCAGCCCCACATCCCAGAGTAAGCGTTGGGATCCCCACAAAGAAGAATGTGATCAACATCATCTGTTACTGTTACTGTACTTTTCTCCCATATTGACTTGCATAAAAGAGAAAGAACTAAATTAAACTATCTTCGAGTAAGCAAAATAAGAAACAAAGAACAACAAGTAGCCTAGTCTTGAATTACGAATATCAATAGACATAACACATCACAACACAGAAAATAGTTCCACTTATTTTTTGAGCAACTTATTGAGATTTAAAAAGGGAAATAAAATTAGCCAAATCGATATTTTAGAAAACTTAGATGAAGTTTTTGAGGAAGAAGCTTTAGGTTGGTTCCAAGTGAGTCGAAAAAATTAGCAAAATTTAGATCAGTTTATTGATGAGTTGAAAAAAACATATATAAATGAAAGATATTCAAAAATAATTGAAGATAGAATAACATTTTGTAACCAAAAGCCTTGAATGGCAATTGAGAAAAACATAAGAGAATTTAAGAATTGAGTACAAAGTTTATATTGCGAAAATGCTTTTTCAAATTTTGCAGAAATAGAAATTTTAGGAAGCGAATGGGAAACAGAATTAGAAAAATAAAAAATTAGAGGTCAGGAATTAAGCATTTTAGATAAAGATGACAATGAAAGTGATGAGAGTAAAAAAGATGAAGGAAGCTACGAAAGTCACGATAATAGTAAAAATGAATATCAGAATAGGGAACAGAATCAAAGTCAGGAACAAAGTCAACAAAGACAATTTAGACCGAGATACCAAAATATGTTAGGAAAAAAAAAGTTAGATGTTAGGAAACACACAGACACGACAAAATAAAAACAAACCGTAAATACCAGCGTTTTATATAACACGGAAGAAGATAATAAACAGGGACTGAATAAAAATGATACAACTTCAAATCAAGGGAAGAGTAGGGACAATAGAAAAGGTGAAAAGAATCCAAGCGCGCAGGATTTCATGGATCCGGACTTAGGAAACCAAAACTCAAATTATAGATCGCGAGAACCCATTGCATGCTACAATTGCAGGAAAGAGGCCATTTTCAACGCAATTGTTGGTATTCTATAGATCAGGGCAACGCAAACGGTGGCTATTAAAGGCGGAAAATAGCCAGCGAAACCAAGCATCGCCAGAATATCTAGATACAGGCAAAAATGACACGGGCGAAAGGGAGTAGTGGGGCATGGAGCCCGACACCCTAAACCCTACAATTCAAGCGACGCAACACTGGCACGAGTCATCGTGGGCGTCGAGAAATTAGATAAGCAAGCTAGTCAAAATATATAGAGAGAAAGTAAGGAAACAAATAAGGATGAAGAAAATAAAGACCGAAAACAAAATAAAGATGAGTTCACATAAGAAAAATAAAGATAGAAAATTAGAAAAAGAATTTAAAGTTCCATTAGAATGTTATAAAGAGAAAAAGAATTCTAAAATAAAGACAATTGTTGATAAAACAGAGAAAAAAAATGATTCAATGGTAGAAAAATTATTTGCGATTAGAAAAAATAATTAATATAATTTTAGAAACAATGCGGTAATAAATATTATTACACGCATGAAATTAGAGAGAAAGGAAAATTCAGACTTTTGTAAGGAAATTTCTGAAGGAATAGTAGAATTGAATAAAGTACAAGTGCAATTAGAAAACATGATTAGAAGAAAAGTAATAGATCAGGGAATAGAAATGAAACCGACGCTTGGATTTTAGGCAAGTGAATAAAATTACAAAAAAGGATTTATTATCAATTCCTATAAAGTCAGGAATTTTAGATGCATTGAGGTCAGCAAAGTATACGTCAAAAATAAACCTTCGTTCGACATATCATCAGATACTTTTGGACGAGGAATCTAAACCGATAACAGCATTTATAGTCCCGGGCAAAGGAATGTCCAAAGAATGTATCAGTTCAAGAGAATGCCATTTGGATTAACAAATGCTCCTGCCACATTCCAGCGCCTAATGGACAGAATAATAACACTAGAATTAAAACCACATGTATTTTGTTACCCCGATTACATA
This sequence comes from Melikaiella ostensackeni, assembly GCA_032362435.1. Classification (NCBI taxonomy): domain Eukaryota; kingdom Metazoa; phylum Arthropoda; class Insecta; order Hymenoptera; family Cynipidae; genus Melikaiella; species Melikaiella ostensackeni. The sequence continues at coordinate 15,890,110 of JAUMHM010000079.1, forward strand.
ATAATAGTATCCAAAAATTTTGAAGAACATTTAAAATATTTAAAAATCATGTTAGATGAAATCAAGGACGCAGGTTTAACGATAAGATTGAATAAATGCGAGTTTGGATGCGTCAGAATAAAATATTTAAGATTTAAAATTTATAAAAAAGGGCTACAGGCGGATGAAGAAAAAATCAAACCTGTTTCAGATTTTCCAATACCAAAAACGTCAAACAAATACAAAGATTAACAGGAATGGCATCATGATATAGGAAATTAATCCTAAAATTTGTAGAGATTATAGAACCTCCGCAAAAGCTATTAAAGAGAGAAGTAAAGTGGAAATGGACTGACAAACAGGAACAGGCATTTACGACTATTAAACAATTACTGACAACAGCACCAATTAAGTAGCCTGCCCTGACTTTGGAAGCGCATTTCAACTTGAAACCGATGCTAGTGATACAGGATTAGAAGCCGTTTTGACACAAACAATAAAGGGCGAAAATTATGTGATAGCTTTTGCAAGTAGAGATCTAAATGGAGCAGAACGTAAATATTCTGTTTCAGAAAAATAATGTCTAGCCGTAGTCTGAACGATAAGAATGTTTAGGCCGTACTTAGAGGGATATTCGTTTAAAGTCATTACAGATCATATTGCCTTAAAATGGTTTCATAATTCAAAAAATCCAACTGGTCGACTAGCACGATGGGCTTCAGAATTATTAGAGTACGATTACGAAATTCTGTATAGAAAAGGAAGTTTAAACCATGTCCCAGACACCTTGTTAAGATCGAATGAAAATGAAATAAAAGTTTCAAGTATTTTAGTCAGTGTAGTAGAAACTAAAGAAGAAGATTTCAGAGAAATTGTGGATAATTGGTATAATATTAAAATGTTACATGTTAGAAATAAGCCAGAAGAAAATCCAATCTGGAGAATATGCGATAATCAATTATATTTTTGTAGACCCGACCCTTTAAAATCAAGTCGAGCTTTAGATAGCAACCCGTGGAAATGAACAATACGAAAGGAATTACGCGAACAAGTTTTAATTGAAAATCACGGTAATAAACAAGCAGGTCATTTAGGTATGGAAAAAACCTATGCAAAAATTTCTGAAAATTATTTTTGGCCCGGAATGTACTCTGAGACGTTGAAATATGTAAAAGAATGTGATATTTGTCGAATAATAAAACCAAAAGTAAATAATCAGATAGGCCCAATGGGAAAAAGAATAATTGAGAAACCATGGACTGTAGTAGCATCAGACATGATGGGTCCTTTACCAATGACAAAGTCGAGAAATCAATACATTCTAGTCTTTGTTGACATGTTTACTAAATGGGTAGAAATAATTGCAGTTAAAAATAAATTAGCATGAACGATCGAAAAAGAATTTCCTAAACGTATAATTTCAAAGCAGAGAACACCTAGAATTTTATTCACAGATAACGGCAAAGAATACATAAATAAATCAATAATAAATTTAACAAAAACATTTGAAATAAGACATTGAAAAACTCCTAAATATCATGCGCTAGCGAATCCAACTGAAGATGCAATAGGTCAATCAAAACGGCAATACTGGGTGATTTCAATATAGACATTAGTAAGAATATATTTTACAGGCATAAGATAATTAATGATATGCACTCTCACAGACTACAAGAATATGTTGATGATTATAAAAGAGTCACAGATGTATCTGAAACATGTATCCATTCAGTTTTTTCTGAATCCAGGCAGGTAATTAATATATTACATACACCAAAAATTAGTGTTCACTCAATAATAGAAATACAAGTGGATAGTGATAGAAGTATGAATTCTGAAGTTAGTAAAACAGTTAAGTATAAAGATTCCAGTAATTTCAACGAGGAGTTGTACCTAAATGAGTTGAATACGTTAACAAATAGTAGTTTATTAAAGATAGCTGAAGATTAAAATTTAAATGCAAATGCAGACAAGTTTTTAGATATAATAACAAAGGCTTTAGATAAATGGGCAGGCCCGGCGGGACAGATCTTGTCTGTCTCTTTCGCTCATTAACAGGTGTGAATATAAACAAATGA
>JAUMHM010000079.1:15892266-15905121 GCA_032362435.1 Melikaiella ostensackeni
ACAAGCATACAGATTTTTTGTTTGTGGCGTCATCTCTGTGTCAGGCCGAAGACTTTTCAGCCCATGTAGTACTTAAGGTCTTCGCTCAGACACTCAGCGACGTGGTAGAAGTTATTGACATCGCGACTCTTTGCGCATATACTTTTGTACGTGCCGGGTTCAGAGATTATATATGCGGTCCTGAGTGTTTACTGACTCGTCACTCTAAAGATTCTCCTCGAAAATGCCAAAATTTTGCTTGTGTTTATCCAGTTGAGCATATCAAGTAATGAAATTGAAAAAAAGGGTTTGCAGAAAACTGAGAATCTATTTTTATTTTGATGATTGCTTATAACAATAATAATTTTATAAATTTCATACATGTTTACCATTCAATGTTGCACTAGAGATGAAATATAGCAATTTTAGACCGAACAAAATTTTTTTCGTTTATCATACAACTCTGTTGTTTATTTGTTGACTTAATTTGTTCAAAGCAATGAAGTTGATTATTATGCAAATTATTCGTATCCTGGGAGTGCCCTCGCATAGATTTAAAATGTTTTGTGATATTTGACAGTCGTTTCAGAAGAGAAAAATGACAAAGACTACAAAATTATCCTTTTTACCGAACTTTGCGTTAAATAAATAAATATAAACGGAGTCAAATTTAAAAATCTCGCCTCACAGATTTCTTGAGAATTTATTTAGCTGTAATTTAAAAAAATTGTAAATCGGATGAAAACTGAAGGCTGTAGACTTTTTTGAATAGTAAATTCCTGATTTTGACCACTGCGCTCCCGTGCCACTTCTGCACTGCCACTAGCTTCGTTAAGAAATAGTCTAGAAAACATTTAATGAGTATTCTTATATCAATTTAAAGAAAAGGTTCATGCCTTTCGTTTATAAATGATAGAAAGGCTTTTCAGTTCCTCCAGCTCTTCGTTAAATTCGTGGGATCTGTCCTTGTACCATTCGAATGACCTTTTAGCGTTACTTTCATCATTTTTGGACAGGTAGTAGAGAGAACTTTCGTGGAAAAGATTCACCAAGGCAATTGGAGCACAGGAAGTGGCGCAGATCAGGCTGTACTGCCAAATGGTATTGTACTCTTTCATCGTATAAGCAATGACGTAAGCATACATGACACCACAATTTACTAACAGGTGGAAGAATGTCAGAAGACGACTGCGGATTTCTTTATCGGCAATTTCCGATACATATATTGGTGCAAGAACGCAGAATGTTCCACTGCAAATGCCGCAAAGTAATCGACCAATCATCATCAATATAACCTTTATTAAAAAATAAATCATAAAACTATTAGGGAGTCGTACATTTCCATTACCCGAAATTCTATAATACAGGTATAATGTATTTTTCTCATAGAATCTGCTTGGAGTATAAAACCTTATTGCAAACTCAAAAAGTTCATAACTTCTTAAATCGGTACAAAATATCCGAATAGTATGGGCAAATCAGATTTAAGCCCTCCCCACAAGATAAAACAAAGTTTTGGGAGCAAGAAAAATATTTTTTAGATATAGCATACCATAGTTTACAAGCTAACTTTCATACACGTAAATAAATTATTTCAGCCAGTTTTAATAAAATTGAAATATAATAATATTAGACTGAATCTCCAATAATTTTCGTAAGGGTGAGGTCGAGAAAAAACCTAGATATCAAGAACAGAATAGTACAGGAAATATTGACTTCTAAGTTCCTCATAACCTTTGATTAATTTGAAATTGATCGCTCATAATCAGTATTTCGAAGTTACGCGGAGCGAAAAAAAGGATTGGATAATTCGTCATTCTCATCGTTTTAAAAAAATTCGAGGGACTGACCGCTCGACTTTCATGTGTACACCAGATTTCAGAATGAAATATATTTAGAAAGTATAGAAAATATTTAGAAAATATTTAGAAGAAAGATATTTAAAGGATTTCAGAAATATTTCAAAGATCTGACAAATATTTGACATGGATTTCAGAGATTTCAAAAGATTTCAGCAGATATGAAAGATTTCAAAAAATTTCAAAGATTTTGCTTCGTCCCCCCACCACGCCCTGACGACGGGCCTGGCCGTTTGGCATTGTGGCTGAGGCTCACTTTGCTTTGCAAAGAGGTCCGCGACCTTCACTATTCCATGTAGTACGCCTGGCACCCGAGAGGTACATTTCCAGAACGTTAGGAACAGCGAATGCACCAAGATATGACGGTGGAGGTACCCGGATTTAGTGTACTGCCTTGAGAATAAACACGGGTACGACACAATGGGCTTTCTAGTCTGAGCACCAGGGAGGTGCTCTCGTGAGCCCCCCTCCCCACATTAAATCAAATCAAATGTCAGGTTTGGCACTTTGTACACTCGTATCAACCTGATATACAGAAAGAAATACGAATCAAAATAAAAGTGAGGTCTCACTTCGAAAATCCAAATTCGGAAATTCAGAAAGTCTTAGGTGGTCAACGGCCTTCATTAATAATTCGCGACATCTTAATACTTTCTTTTATCGACAAAGTCATATTCATGAATATCCCTTGGTCTCTGAATAAGATAGCCACAAAGTCGTCCAATAAGTTTTTAAACAAGTTTATTGATGTGGCCTCGACGATTTCCTCAAGAAGCTGGTTACAATTATCAACTATTCGCACGGGTAAATAATTGCACCTGCCCTGAGTATGAGCGAATACTTCATAGTGCTTTGAGTTAAAGCTCTTGAGATGTGGATTCGTGTTCCTTGTGAGCATTTTCTGTATCTTAAGAGGGTTGTAGACCTCATGTAAGATTTTGAAGGAAGGTTCAAAATGAGATTCTTAAAGGTTGACGTTCGAACGTATATACGTTTTTGACGCCATACGCATGCTGTAGCCAACTGTCTGAGCAGTTTCGCCGTTCCGCATTTTTAGTTTTCTCGCTGGGACAGTTGGCAACAACGTGCCTATGGCGTCAAATACGTACATACGTTCGAACGTCGACGTTCACGACTCCCATTGTGGACCTTTCCTAAAAGTCTCAGTTACATCACCTCGTATGGTAGATCCTTCATACCAGTCGGCATTTTGGTTGCTCGTCGTTGCGCCTTTTCCAGCAATTGGATGTTCTTCTTCAAGTATGGTGACCAGATTCGGTAGCAGAATTCCAAAATGAACAAACGTTAGGCAAAATCACCAATAGCCGAACTTATTAGAAGAAGTGGTTTGATTTTTGCCATTTATTGTTGATAAAGAAAGACGAAATTAATAATTGTACCAACAATGTACAAGTAGGTACCCTCTACTTCGAAACGATGTATTCAAAGTTTTTTAAAATTGATTAAATCTATGGAAATTATTCAAGATTCAAAAAAGTGCTTCGGAGCTAATAGCCGAACGGGAAAAGTGAAATGATTCAATAGCCGAACGTCACTGCACTAATAACCGAACGAGAGAATATTATATTTCAGTTATTATTGATGTGATCATTAAGTAAGTAGTTTTGAAAATTTTGAGAAGTGATATTATACGTATTGAAGATTCAACTTTAGTTCTGCATGCATTAAAATGTCAAAAAAAGGTAAATAAAAATGTTCTTGGCTTAACAAAGGCGACGCGTTTCTTAGGTTTCAGAAAAGATTGCGCTTCGTTTTGATCGATGTCATACATCAGTAAAGAAATATTTTTTTCCTGACTGCATCTTTACTTCTTTTGGGAAAATTTTTTTTTCCTGTAAAAAGTTTATGTTTCGTCGTTTGTTTGCGATACATTAAAATAGCGGATATGATTGAGAAATCTTCAATTTTGAGCGAAATGCATGGCTCTGTTCAGCTATTGGTGACCCTTCGGTTATTAGTACTTTTGGGCGATTTCCATTTGATCGCCGTCTACCTGCTTGCTTTACCCCCACTACCGAACTTCCTCTCATGCAGCTCAGGTACTACGAGACTGCTCCCCGACCCTTGAGTTAACTACGCTGATTATATAGTACTAAGGTTTTTGGCGAATCTTCAAGGTCTAGGGAAATACAAGAAGATGATGATGGAAGTGTAGGATGGACAGACCCGGCTACACAGCATGACATTGTAACATTGTTACATTGCTACACGGCTGTTGACACTTCATGCTGAGAAGTGTAAAGTACTGCACTTCGGGACAAGGCCGTCACTCCTCAAGTCGATCCAGGTTTGACAGTAAGTAAGGATTTGACATAGGAAAATCAGATAAGCAAGTGAGTGAGGGAAGCCAATTCACTAGTTTATATAATAAGAAAATCCTTCCGTTTCATGACGCCTTCATTGTTTGCCAAAGTTTTCACAATGTAAAGTAAAAGTACCGGGCAGTGTCCATTTGTTCGCCGTTTACCTGCTTGCTCTACCTCCACTACCAAACTTCCCCTCATGCAGCTCAGGTACTGCGAGACTGCTAGCCGACCCTTGACAGTAGTAGGGTCCTTTGTACCTAATGAGGAATAAATTACGAAACATGATGTTTTTAAATTTAGCAATTAGTAATTTGGAAGTATTATATTCGAAATCTACGTTTCTTGGCGATTTCAACGATATGTTACTTGCCTTATTAAGTTGAAAATTGAAAGTTTTTTAAGGCTATGTTCGATTGCAATAGCGTTGAATGTCCCTATTCTCAGAAATTTCAAACTGACATAGAGCAATAAATCGATCGCTAAATAATTAAATAGTTGAAATTAGAAATCCTTTCCAATTAATAAGATTTCTAATATATTTCCCAAATTTTGATCATTTGTTTTGAAAGCGATTTTAAGATTTCCTATCTTTTGAATTTAAATCGCATTCTTTCGAAATTTGGGTTCTTTCAATATCTTTCCACATTCATGGCATTTGCAAGTTTTAGTATTTTCCAAATTTTTGATATTTTTCAATTTTAAGCATCTTTCAAACTTAAATTCAAAGTGCATGTAAAGTTTAAACATGTCTTATATGAAAATAATGCAAGTTGATTAGTTTACAATATTAGAAACAGATATTTTGAAGGACGGATTATTCTTATTTTTTTTTGCATGTTTGAAGCAAACAAAAATATATTTCTCCATCAAAAATACTTATTGGCCCTAAAAAGGGCCGATTCTGGCCCTGAGAAAAGCCGATTGTTTTGTATTTCTCTGAATTTGCCCTGAAAGGGCAAATTAAAATCCTCTGTAAAAACAATAATTAAATGCGAATTTTTGAAAATTTACTTTCGACTTCAGACATGTGCGAAATTCACTGTAAGCGATAGTACTTTTTTCAAGGCTATGTTCAAGTTCATAAAAATTAAATGGCAATATTTCTGAATGTCCGTATTCTTTGAAACTGTAAACTGTCATAGAGCAATAAATCGACTGCTCCTACTTATGTAGCAATTAAAGCTAGTTGACGCAGATGTTAGTTTAGGTTGTTGTGTAACATCATTAATTCGCCCTACCAGTTTCAGAATTCTGATTCGAAAAAGAAATACGAAACTGTTCAAAGTCGAATTAATGATTATGATTCGAATGAAATATCTCGCCTTCAGTTCGTCGAATCGGTATCTACGTACTATCGCTTACAGTGAATTTCGCACATGTCCACAGTCAAAAATAAATTTTCAAAAAATCACATTTAATTCTTGTTTTTGCATAGGATTTTAATTTGCCCTTTCTAAGGCAAATTCAGAGAAATACAAAAGAATCGGCTCTTCTAAGGGCCAACAAAGATTTTTAACGAAGAAATATATTTTTGTTTGTTCCAAACATGCAAAAAAATCAAAATAATCAGTCCTTTTTAGGGCCATCAAATATTCAAGACGAAGAAACATATTTACAAGTTCAGGGCTCAGACTCATTTCAGAGATTGAAAATAATTTTTGTAATGGCAAGAATTTCCACATACTTTGAATTATTTAAAAATAAATTAGCTTCCAATTCTACAGACATCCATATCTTAATTATTCTTGAAGAAAGGATTCAGCCACTTTCAAAATATCTGTTTCTAATATTTCAAACTCATCAACGTGCATAATTTCAAATAAGACATGTTTATACTTTACATGCATTTTGAGCTTGAGTTTGAGAGACGTTTAAAATTCAAAAGTATCAAAAATGTGGAAAATACTAAAACTTGCAAATGCCATAAATGTGGAAAGATATTAAAAGAACCCAAATTTCGAAAGCATGCGATTTGAATTCAAAAGCTAGAAAATCTTAAAATCGCTTCCAAAATAAATGATTGAAAATCGGTAAAGCATTTTAAATTCAAAGTCAAAAATTTGGAACTGTTTAGTTTCAACTTCATTAATTTTCAAACTCAAGTTTCTCTATTAGAATTTTCATTAATTGGAAAGGATTTCTAATTTGGAATATTGAACTATTTATTTGACCTTTTTAGGTTCAATGAAAATCTTCTTCTAATTGCATTTTAATTGCATTCGAAAAAATAAGAAACTTTTAGAGGATTGAGAAAAATATAATTGAAGAAGAATAATGGTAAAAATAAAACTAATTAAGCTCTGATTTGAAATGTTTCTCCTTAATTGCTTCACAAGTTGGAGCGATCGATTTATTCCTCCATGACAGTTCAATATTTCTGAGAATAGGGACATTTATAACTATTGTAATCGAATTTCGGTGATCTTTAACATAGCCTTGAAGAACTTTTAATTTTCAACTTAATGAGGCAAGTAACATATTGTTGAAATCGCCAAGAAACGTAGATTTCGAAAATAATACTTTTGAATTACTAATTGCAAAATTAGAAAACATTATGTTTCGTATTTTATTCCTCATTAGGTACAAAGGACCCTACTGCTGTCAAGGGTCGGCGAGCAGTCTCGTAGTACCCGAGCTGCATGAGGGGAAGTTTGGTAGTGGGAGTAAAGCAAGCAGGTAAACGGCGATCAAATAGACACTGCCCGGTACTTTTACCTCACATTGTGAAAACTTTGGCAAACAATGAAGGCGTCAAGAAACGGAAGGATTTTCTTATTATGTAAACTAGTGAATTGGCTTTCCTGACTCACTTGCTTATCTGATTTTCCTATGTCAAATCCTTACTTACTGTCAAACCTAGATCGACTTGAGGAGTGACGGCCTCGTCCCGAAGTGCAGTACTTTACACATCTCAGCATGAAGATTCAACAGCCGTGTAGCAATGTAGCAGTGTCATGCCGTGTAGCCGGGTCTGTTCATTCTACAATTCCATCATCATCTTCTTATATTTCCCTAGACCTTGAAGATTCGCCAAAAATCTTAGTATAATCAGCGTACTCTCTGCCTTCCCTGTCCTTCAAAGCTGACTGCGATGTACGTTATGAACAGGATAGATCCTAAGACCGAGCCTTCCTGAACACCACTTGTGACTTGATAAACAGCCGAATAGGTTTTACCTACTCTCACGCTCGATATCCTATTCCGTCCATTCATATGAAAAGCTTCCCCCTTATGCCAAAGTGTTCCAGCTTAGCTAGCAGCCTTCTAAATGGTACAATGTGGAAGGTTTGTCACCACCGATTGTTATGGTACAAAGCCATTTTTGTTGTCGGGTATTACTCCATTCAGCATCAAAAAAGGTTGAATTCGGTTTACAATGATTCTCTTCATACATTTACACATTATCGATGTTAAGGAAACAGGCCTACAATTTTTTGGGTCAGTCTTGTCTCCGCTTTTATAGATAGGTGTTACCGTATCCTCTTTCCATTCACTCTAAACTTTCACCTCTTCTAAAGAATTAGTCATAATATCCGCTACCAATGGTACTGCAGCTCCAGAACAACTTTTTAGAATTCGTGGATGAATTTGATCTGGCCCTACCGAAATATCCACCTTCAAGGAAGACATTGTTTGTACATTCTGAGCAGAAAATTCCATCTGTGTAAAAGATTTTCCGACATGAGGTATGCCCATCACATGAGGATGGGGCCCATCCAGTTCATCCACATATGTGTTCATTTATTGCTTCGCCAACCCAGATTCCCTAATCTTGTTTGTCAGCTTATTTGCTCACCTCCTATAAGCAGCCTCACACTATTGGAGATCCAAGGCTTCTTCTGCATCTTTCGCTTCCGACGAACCTTTGATACATTTTCGCGAATCAAACTGCGGTGAATTCGCTGGAAATCTACCCATTTGTTGTCTACATCTTGTTCCTCGTATACTTTTGAGCTCGCAGCTCCTACGATGCTCTCGAATACCCTGTGCTCATCTGGAAATAGGCCTGTATCCTTGCTACAATGTACAAGCGGTCGCATTTACCAATATGCGGGTTGAATTCCATTCCCGTAATTAAGGTTTACTTATTGGTGAAAACAAGATCAAGAGTAGACGGGATATGTCCGTCTCTGAATCTCCTACGATGCATCACATGCCGAACAAGGTTACTAATCATTGTCGTATCTGCAAATTGTTGCTCTTGTGCTGGTAGATCTGTGGATCCCGTAAAAGGCCATTTCAAGGAAGGTAAACTGAAATCACTAAATATTAGTAGGTGCTGACGATGCGATGATAACTCCAAACTATTCATTGTTGCCTGCAGGTATTCCATACTTCCAGATGATTGATGCGGTCTATATATACTACCAACGAGAAAAATCGTGCTCCCCATTTTCACATTCAACCAGAGTACCTTACATGATTTATCGATCAAATTGCTTAATTCCTGGACCAGCTCAGCTTCTCGTACCATTTCATGTATTGAATGTGCAATGTGAATTGCCACTCCACCTCCTCCCCTATTTATTCGATCTCTACGATACGAGTACCCTGGAATCGTCATTATAGCATCCGTTACATCGTCCTTGAGACACGTCTCGCATGAAGTAATAATTTCTGGACTTAGTTTGTTCACCTCTAAGGCAAACGCATCGAATTTTGCATGTAATAAGTCAACATACGTGCACAGCACCTTTAATTTCTTGAGACACCTTTCTAGTATTTTCAGCTTTGCTCCCGTTTTTCAACGATACGGGGAATTCCCCCTATGTTCTTCATTTCCAAATTCTTATCGCCGTTCTTTAATCTCATTCCGTATTCCGTTCCGACCTACGCTCTCAATTCGCGCTACGCTAGTGTTTGTTACTTCTCATGAATATATTATCCTTCTTTAACTCTTTTCTGACTCTGAGAATTTTTTGTTCTGGTGCTAGCTGTTTCGGCATTACGTCAATTTTCTTCTCGAACGCGTTCACCTTCTTTTCCACATCCTCCATTTCCGTTTGCAGTACCCCCATCGATCCTTCATTCGCATTTACCCTACATCTACTATCTAGTGCCTCAAGTTTTTCTGAAAGATCAGTATCCAGAGTATTATACCTTGCCATTCACCCCTGATGGTACGCACTATCACGACCCTGACAAAAAACAATGTCCTTCTGCGGTGCATTTCCACAAGAAGGACATTTATTAGCTGCTTATTTACATTGACTCTAATGTTATCTTCTCTCGACTTTCTCGTTCTCAGACATGATCGTTAAACAACTTGGCAATTTCCCAAGTGGTGCTTTCTAGGTTAGGTCCGATAATTCGTTTCTACTATCCCTTCCTAGGCCATCCCTTGTAAATGAATGTAACAAAAATCATTTATCTTCGATAGATTCTTATGTCGTTCTAATTTCTTACTCAATTATAGTTTACTTGAATAGACTTCAAGTTGAACTCGGAACTCTCACTTCTCCATTACAGGTTATGAATCACAAGCACATCCATTTATGGAAGATTTGACAGAGATTTCACAAAAATTTCAAAGATTTCGCAAGAATTTCAAAGACTTCAAAAGATTTCAAAGTTTTCAAAAGATTTTGAAGATTTCAAATATTTCAAAATATGTCAAAGTTTTCAAAAAATTTCATAGAATTCGAAGATCTGACAAAGATTTCACGAAGATTTCACAAAGATTTGAGAGATTTCAGAGATTTCAAAGACTTCACTAAAAATTGTCCACGAGATTTCAAGAGTGGTCAACTTTTCGGGACAATAGTAATTTTTTTTTAATCTATATGATATTCTTGATATTTGAAAATTTGCATAGCTTTTTAATTTGAGCTCATCTAGGAGAAAAACACATTTTTATAAACATCTTAAAACTAAAATAAATTTTAGGATCTCTCAGCTAGAAGCCAGAACTGTTGGCATGGAAAAAAAATACCTACAAAAGATTTTATGGTTTTAAAACCTTTGAATTTGGATATCTTAAAAAAGCATACTTAGTTTTCTACCTCCTTCAAGGGATTAACCGCCACTTTAAGTGTTTTAAATAACAAAATGTTTAAAAAATGTTTAGGCTTATACTGCTTGATTCAGAAGATTTCTAATATGAAATTGTTCAATTTCGCATGAGGCAAAACTGAAATGGTTTATTTTGCACGGCTTAAAAATAACATTTTAACAATTTCGAACTGAAATTGCCTCAAATTTTCAATTGATAGTTTCGACATTTTCTTCAATTATTTAATTTATTTTTATCCTTGTTCTTATTTATGCTTATTCATCAAAACTGCAAGTTATACATATACCCTTCGATAAAATACTAGACTTGAGAACTTTTTCCAAAATTATTATTAATCATTGAGTAGCAGTGGTATAAAAGAAATGTTCCAACCTTAGCTGGGAAGTTTTTCATTGTTTCAAAATCTGCAGAAAAAAGTACCAAATCATTGTGAATTAACAAAATAGCGATATTTTTTCTGAAAATGAAAAACAAAATTTTGAATGTGCAAAACATGGAAAAAATCCAAATGCAAGATTGTTCCTTTCGATGTGTTCTATGAAAAGTTTATGTTTCCTTCCTCGATATTTTGCGCTCTTTTTTTGTTATTTCCAAAAACATATGTAAATTTTCTTTTAAAAATTTGTTGGTTCAAAATATCCTAAAATGAAACGGGAACACGGAAAAAGCTGTATCGTTAGAAGATATATCTATCTAATGTCTAAAATATCTAAATATCTATACCAGTAGCTCTAACTATCTTAAATTGAAAGGCAGCTTCTCGGCGGTGAATTGTGTTAACATCACTATTTCGCGTTCAGGTTATTGAATTTGAATTATTGACAGAGTATGATGAATAATTTCAAATAGTAGGATGCACTATGTTACTCAGTGAAGGAAGAGTTACAATTTCGTGTAATGAGCCTAACTAGTCTTAAGAATCAGTTTGACGATTTCGCGTTGTATACGGACGTTGTCGGAAATTTATAAATAGATTAGCTCGAAACTATTGACAACAAAAGTGGTGTAAAATGTCGATGGACTTAAAGAGAGAAAAGTTATTTTATATATGATTATTGCACTTAATTTACGTTTATTATTACCCAATTGCACGCACAGTATTTTACATATATAATAGCACGCTCAAACGCTTTGAAAAATCGCATCCACTGGAGATGCGAACCCTACCTATACTACCTAAACCTAAACCTAGCGCACGCATTAACCGACTGAGCTATCGAACCGAATCGAATTTCTACTAAAAAAATTCTTCCAAATAATACAATATTTGAACCTGGATGACTTAATCAAACACAATCTTAAACATTTTTAATGTTATAAAAAAATGAAAAATATCATAAGCGGAAAATTCCATGTTAGAAACAATGTAAGAGAATATTTATTTCAAAACTATTACTTTGTTAATTTTTGTACAAGATTTACGAGCGAAAAATTTTCCAAATATAATAATTTTGAGCAAAATACCGTATACCCATTAGCCTACGCCAATAGTGCAATTAAATTTGAATACAAATAAAGAACAATATTTTTGACATATAAAAAGTCACTTCTCTTTGATGTACCTACAATTTTTATATAGTAAAATAAATTTTTAGTCTTAAAGAGAATTTAATGCAACAAAAATAAATTACTCATTGAAACATTTTTTTTCTTATAATTCGTCAGAATATTTTGGTGTTTTGAAAATTGTGTACCAAAAAAAAACAGTATTGAACTATGAAGTAGACGTTATTTGCTATTTGTTTTCTTTATTCATAATAATTGTTTGAAATAATATTATATCAGGAGATAAAACATTATTATAAAAAAATTTCCGACCGTTTTTATGTTATGCGTCTTGTGAACAGTCAGCGCCGGAACCATAAACGTTTTTTAGATTTCTCCTTCGTTGGAGAACGAAGAAAATTACCCCTATTCGAGTAACAGAGAGTTAATATTTTTCTCAGTATAATCTTTCCAAGACAACCTCTTTTTTAACGCTTTTTCTCCGTCTTTTACGATTATCTCGAGAACCATTCGATCTATCGCAAAATCAAGGTGCGCATAGGATTTAGCATTAAAAAATACATCGAAATCATGTATCATTTGTTGTCAACAAATTTTCCACATCAATTCATAGACTGATATGTAGTTTTTCAAAAAATAACTTCGACTCAACAAAACTCAAAAGCCTAATGTGTAGGTAAAAAATGGAGGTCAGATTCGAATTCAGCACAAAAAACTACTTTGGAAATGACACCTCCCATTTCATGGACATATAGGTCGTATTTTGTTGCTCAGTGTTATTTCTTGTACAATGCGAACAAGTAAACTCCAAATTAACAATGCGAAATAGTGAATCTGACTATCCATTTTCTTCCGTAAACTATTTTTAGAACTCTTCAAATGGAACAAATGTTCACGCGAAAAAATACTTCCTTGGAGCAACGAAGTACTTCGTTGGGATAACGAAGAATACTTCGTTGGATTCCTGAAAACCAAGAACTTGGTTAAATATACCAAGTGCATTTCGTTAACTTAGTGATCGTTCCATTTACCAAGTTCTTGGGTTACCGTGCAAAGTATCATTGGTTTGAAATACGGCTAGTTCAATTAACCATTTACTTGGTTAAATGAACAAAGAATACTGTCATTATGAAATAGTATAGAAACTCAGTCAATTTAAGATGAGGTTAGG
>JAUMHM010000079.1:15946332-15960154 GCA_032362435.1 Melikaiella ostensackeni
TGGATAAACGTCGTATGCGAGAGGGTTTTTATATTTAATATTAAAAGAATCTCGCTCCATGCGAGTCGCGTATAACAGTTCAGTCAAAATTGAATCGTTTTATTTTACGAAAAAGGTATTCAAATTCGACATTTTTCACTCTGTACACATAAATGTATTTTAAAAAATTAGTACCAATACAAAGCAAAACTAAACTAACTTTAAGACTGTTAATTTTAATATTATGTTCTTATTATACATATATATTTGCTATATTCTTACGCATGACAAATAAACCAAATAAATATAGAACTTTCATTCAAGAAATTCTAACCTCAAATTATTTTGTGCTTCCCCCAAGTGTATCATTTTTGTACGTAATCTAAAAAAATTGTAAGCAGTAAATGAAATTTAAGTTTTACCTTTAGAAGTTTCTTTCTTTATAAATTGGATGCTGTTGAAATGCAAGCTCGAATATTTTTTTTCGATAATACGCTGATTGCAGGAGAAAGTGTAGGTTCTTTCTTGTTTTGAAACGATGGTAAAAAATTCTGCATGAACCGCCCAAGAAATAACTTTTTGATTAACACTATTGTCTGGATTATCTTTGTTTTCACCTTTTTCAAAAAGAAGCACATCCATTACATATTCGCTATCCATATTTTTATTTAGATTCATAGTTATTATCAAAACGCTCACCGCTCAGTCATTTACCGATTAAATAAAATTAAACGCCAATAATAAACTCGTCGTTGCGTGTTTACATTTTCAGGAGTACCAACATAAGATTTTGTGGGTTGATCTAGAACGAGTCTATTCAGATTATTCAATTTTTCAAGAAAGAAAAGGGTAATAATCTAAACTAATAACACATTTATAAAAAATTGCTAACTTCCTCTTTGTAAAGTATATTTAAGTAAAATAGATATCTTTTGGTAAATTGAGTTGACCATTAACTCCATTAACAGTTTAATAGTAGTTATAGTAGTAATAGTTTAATAAATTTAATAGTTAACCACTAAATCAATTAAAAGAAATCTTAAGTACTCATAGGCAACCCTGCAGATTGGAAGAAATCCTTGCCTTATGTCTCTCTTTTAAAATTTCTTAAAGATCGAAATGAAATCTACTTTTTTATGAAAATTTGTTGTGTAGTGAAAAAGAAACACCCAAAAAGTACTAATTAAAATGGTAACCTGGTACAGGAAGTTGATTTTTTTTCAATACACTTATGGGGTATGCATTGTTAAAAATTATGACTTTTTTACACAAAAAAGTCATCTGTCTGTACAATAAAAATTGAAAATCATGGTAATGGAGGTTACGGTGATTAGTAACGGAGGTTACGCGTGCGATACAAACAATATATTTCGATATATATATATATATATATAGCGTAATAATTATTATTCGAAATGATGTTTTGAATAAATTAATGTTGCTTTTCAAACATATTCTATTTAATTGTTAACTGTATAAATATTTCCACACTTTGAATGGTACATGGGGTAAAATTATTCGATATTACAAAAAAAATTGTATCTTATTATTAGGAATAGCCTTGTATTGTACTTACTAAACCCGGTTCTACAAATAATGGCATAGTATATTTTGCATAGTATATTTGGTATAGAAGTATAAGTACGACAAATTTTTAACAATTTATGTCGTGAAAAAATTGCAAATATGCCAAAATTAGAGTATTTTTCCGAAAAATGTTTATCTGATTCAAAGTTTTCATTTGAAAACTATGCTTTTAGGAAACTGAATAAATCCATGAAAAAACTTTAATTTCATGAAACTGGGAAGAGGATGTTTCGGCAACAAGAATGTGACTCTCGTCCGATTTTCGAAACGCATGAAATGAATTCAGTCCCAATTTCGTCTTTTTGCACGATTTGTACTTAATTTTCAGAGCTTTATTGAATCTCAAATCCAAAAATTGTTAATTTTTTTCGACGTTCTCTTCGGAAACGAAAAATATTATTTTTTTGCAAATTTCTTTAGCGGCGTCGTAATACTCTTTAGCTGAATGCAACTGCAAATTCATGGATTTCACCCTGTTCCAAGTTGTATTTTTTATAAAAGCACCAACGCCGTCGACAGTACCTTTACCGAGAGATGCAGCGAATGTGTTCCACTCGACAAAGGAGAAACCCAAGTTATTGTGAAGAAAGCACAGGTTGGAGATCATGAATTTGTTCCTGAACTGACTAGCTGCATTGCCTGAGAAAATTTTCAAATGTGAAGCTTGAGGATTTTTTGCTTTATTCTTGCAGCAATTACTTTCAAAAAGCTCCAAACTGCGTCAATTAATTTGAATAATATCAAATACTGTAACTATAAAAACTCAAGTCCTGGGTTTTGGCACGATTTCGGGATTTTACATTTTGCTCTCGCCTTTCGTAGACGAAGTGATTAGATGAAGATTTTAATTCGTACAAAAGGGACGACAGGTACGAATTCAATCAACCTGCTAAGCGACAGGTGTTTTCCTTTCGTAGTTTAACATGGTCATAAATGGCCTAAGCTCCCTATTGTATGCGACGCACGCGTTCACAGGTCATTTAAATTCCGTAAATAGAGACAACCATATAATAATAAAATATTCAATACTCATAAATATGATGAAAGGATTATCATCATTGCTCGTAATGACCTTTTATAAAGGGTAACTAGGAGTGGGTCAGGTGAATACTAAATCGACAGGATTTAAATGTACTCTCTGTATTTATGGTCACTTTCTTTCCTTTAAATTCTGTAGAAAATCCGTCTCTCCCTATTTTCTTGGCCAGATGACAGAGTGAACTCTGGTCTGCCCATAAATAAGGTTCGAACGATTTTAACTATTTCTTACACAGCAAAGTCACTTTAGCGGCCAGTTTACAAGGTACACCTTGCTCTGCCCATAAGTGAGATTCTTTGCTGTATAATTTGCACTGAGGATCACTGAGAGAATTTATATTTATTCAGAGAGCTTTATTTATTTAAACTTCTGATTCAGAGCTAAAATTCGATTAATCTAAACCTGTTTTTTAACCGGTTGACAGATTGAACTCTGCTCCGCTTATAAACAAGTGTCGATAACCTAAATTTGTTAATTTGATGCAAAATTACCACGTTGACCAGATTACAAGGTACACCTTGGAATACACACTTTTCACAATAATCAATATTCACTGAGAAATCCTGTAAATTCAATTAAAACACAAATGATAAATTTCAAATTAAATCTCTTTTTCTTTTTTGTTAGTTAGTTTTCTTTATTATGGCTGCTCTGTGGCGTCAGCACTGCCCAGCCAAAGGAAAATCATAAATCGAAATACCGAAATTATATATTTGATATAACCAGAGTACGCGGTGAACCCCGCTCTGCTTTTTCCAATATATAATTTTTCTTTAAATACAATCTTAAACGCCCGTGAATTTATTTCAAATTGATCACTTTCTTAAATTCGGACTGTTGAAACCAGGGAACGGAGTGAACTCCGCTCTGCCTTCACCCTTGCCCAAAAAGAACCTTAGTCCTTGGCTGGCCAGTAACCAACTGACGCAAAACTGTCGCGACTCAGGGCTCCTCGGTTTCTCGCGACTTGGTTTCCCACTCTTAGTTACGTAATATGGGTGGGGACCCGCGTGCATGCGCGTCTTTAAATCTCCTTGTCCATAGGCAGCCTAAAGCGTGTTTTCTCGTATGTAATACGAGGTTGCCTATGGACAGGCCTAGCTTGTAACTCGAGGGTTACAATATATATATATATATATATAAAGGCTTTTCTCAATTTCAAAAATAAATGTTTAATAATATTTAATCATTTTTATCGAATTTGAAGAATGATTAATTATTTATAAACTCCTATAAAAATAGTTTTTAATAAATAAGGAATAAAATGAAATGAAAAATAATTTAATTGAAATTTTTCCTGAATTTTATAATTTTAAAATTCCAAAAATTTGCATATATCAATATCTCGAGAAACAAATCAGATACGATTTTGGTCAAAACAGATTTTTGTTGAGAATACGATAGCGAACATAATTACGTTTTCCGTTTTTGTCGTAGATTTCAGTGAACTTTGAACCCATTCAGGAACACTGTGCAGGGTAAGGATACAAAATCTGCCCTCACACGTATCAAGTTGAAATTTCTGTCATAGGTTCATATCCATGTGAAGTAAAATTTCTTCCAATGATAACCTTGGAAATGTATTTTTGTGGTAGTTATGGAGGGGGAAAGAAAAATCAAAACATTGTTTTTTCTCGAAAACAGCTCAATCAATTTTAATCAACAAAATATATGACGTAGACACTAATGAGACTACTATCAATTTTTTTTTAATTTGACAAAAATAACAGGTGAAAAAATGTTGAATTTTTCAAAATTTTTTTTAAGGTTAAGTTGTAGAGCTACTACACCCATATTTTACAGAAACATTCCTTAAAATATCATTTTTAACATATATTGTTGCTGAATTTTTTCATGCGGTGGAACAATGTGAAAAAAAATTGCGTATGCAACTCTGTGCAGCGTTACGCTGCACTGCTCCCTACCCACAGTGGTCAAAACCAGGAATTTAGTGTTCATAATCCTCTACGAGCTCTATTTCTTGACGGATTTTGAAGTTTTTAAAAAGAAATTATTAGAGTGGTATTGGTCACGAAAAATTTTCATATTTTGAAAATTTATAAGCAACTTATAAAGTTATAAATATTTTTGTAACTTATCAAGTCCCATGGGAAGGCCAATTATTGTCCTAGTAGAAAACTTAATTTTGGGATGAGAACACTTCATTAAAAGACTGTTTTTCATAAAAAAAGATTTGAACTTAGGGTTGTTTAATCAGTTTGTTTAAAAATGTTAGATTCAAAAAAAAATAATAGCACCATTCAATGCTACGGAAAAAATTACTTGGAGTCCATGTGTTGGACCATTTTTTTCTCAAATCTATTTGTTATGTACTGTAGTATGGACTCTATGTAACTTTTTCTGTAGAAGAAAATGGTGTAGTAGATTTTTCTTTACTTAAATTTATAAGCAAACTGTTTAAACAATCGAAAGTTTAAATTGTTTTTCATCAAGAATCGTCTTTTAATTAAAAGTTCTCATGATAGCATTAACTTTTTTACAATGTCAATCGGTCTGCCCATGGGACTTAATAGGTTACAAAACTGTTTACAACTTTATAAATTGTTTATAATTTTTCAAATTAGGATAATTTTACGTCACTAATACCATTCTAATAATAAATTACAACGATTTCAACGCAAAATAATTATTTTCTACAACAAACTGATATACTAAAGAATTTGTTCAAATCAATTATTGATAACAATTATCTTGTACACTCTATTAATTATTTATGTTCCTTAAATACGTTTTCAATTATTCTAATTTAAAGTGAGTTTATTTAGACAATTTTTTTTAGAAAAAAAACATATTCTTAATATTGCTAATTTTGTCACTATATTTGTTTAGTATTGTTGCACAAAAAATTGAATGAAAAAATCAAAGAGTGCGAGGATCTTAAATATGTAATACTGAGCACTAAAACAATAAATTTTAAAATCCGTCAAGAAATATAGCTCGTAGAGGATTATGAACACTAAATTCCTGATTTACACTCAAAGAACTGATTACTATCTCTATGTTTGAAAAGAATAAGAAAATTCATAAAATTTTAAAAGTAATTGTAATTTTTGCTTGATTAGTGTTGTGGTGAATGTTTGCAAAACACTGGATTATCATTATTGGATTTTCTACGTAGGAAGTTGGAAAAAAATTCTTATCTATTCTGTTTTTACTGTATTTAGTATTATAGTTTTTAGTTAAATTAATAAAAAATGGATGGTAAAGTGATTTTATGATTTATGTTATTGAAAGACTGGTGAAAAGTATTAAAGAATTTATTCAATTAGTAAAAACTTGAATTGGACGCATTTCAGAGGGATATATTGATAAAATGCAAGATTCATGAGTTTTGTCCAAAAAAATATATTTAATGCTAACAAGAAAATATGCAATAAAATTTTCATAAGAAAGTGAATTTTAATTGAGATTAAAGATTTTTGGTTTTAATAAGAAAATGGAAAGATTGACCAAACAAAATTTAAAACTAAATCTTATTTTATTTTCAGGTAATTTTTTGATTTTTTTTCATTATCAAAAACTGTAGATTTCCTATAAATTACCCCTTATTAGGAAGTCTGAACAGGGTTCGAAACATGCTGGTCCCCAGTAGTATAAAATAGACGGAGAAAAGAAAGAGTGTGAGGTTGGTTTTGGTTGCCTCTTTCTTTTTCTCCTTTTTTCTTTTTTGTTATACATTTATTGTACATTTGTCTCTAATGAGCCGGGAAAGCGGGTAGTCTCGAAGTCTATTTTTGATCTAGGAACTTTTTGGGTGTTCTTTTTTGGCACACAAAAAACTCTCATAAGAAAGTAGATTTCAGCTCGACCTTTGAGAAAAAAAAATGTTCATTATACTTTCCGAGATCGCAAAAGTTTTTATATACTTTTTCTTTTTGAAGACTTGAAAATTTTTAGTACCATTTTTCTTCAGATCAGGACTCAATAGGCTTAAAAGATCACCCTGGGATTATGTGTAATATTTTTAACACCATCTTTGTTAGTTATAGATTTTGTAATATATTCTTTTCCTTTAAATAATAACAAAAAATGCTATCAAAATCTTCACCAAAAAATAAAAATAATTACTTTAGGCTATCTATAAATAATTCAATAAAAGAATTATTCAAGTAATCAAGAATGAATGATAGTCCTAAAATATTACATTTATGATAAAAGTTTACTTAAAATTTTCATTAATGGTTTTCGATTGCACCTGATTTCTGGAACATTTTTTCCTTTTTTCAATCCAAAACTTTTCATGCCTATTTTTTGCTCTACCTCGATTCATTTTGGGATTCTTTCTTGAATTAATAAGGTATTAGCTAAAGTAAAGCTATCTCGAAAATAATACTTTTGCAGCTATTCCAAAAAATTATCCATTCACTGATTCTTTGCTCTATTTATAATGTATTTTAGAAGAGAACTACAAACAGTTGCTATTATTTGTTTGGGTATCCAACTTGACCTTAATATCGACTGTTGTGGCACATTTATAGCCGAGGAGGCACGTGCAGCGGGAAGCGTTAAGATTGCCGCTTGCAATTTAAAACATTCATCATTTTCTAATCATTAATCTGATTGAGCTTAAACCTTCCTGAAAAGTTGTTTGAACCTTGATCAACAGCTTTCTCACTAGAAGTTTTCTGCTGCTTAAAATTTGCTCGATAAGCGAAGCGCTTGAAGGTTGAAATTCAAGATTTTCGCAAAGTCTCACAAAAAAAGTAACAACTTTTTAAAAAAATATTTACGTTTTTCTTACTCAAATAGTTTCAGGAGACTTGAACACGTTATTTTTTATCAATGGAATCATAAAATTCTGATTGAAATTCTTTCTCAAATAATTAGAGTATTAGGTAAAGTAAACCTATCTCAAAAATAATACTATTGCAGCAATTCCAAAAAAAATCCATTCACTGATTCTTTGCTTTATTAAATTTATAATGTATTTTAGAAGAGAACTACAAACGGTTGCTATTATTTGTTTTGGTATCCAACTTGACCTTGATATCGACCGCTGTGGCACATTTGTAGCCGAGGAAGCACGTGCATCGGGCAGCGTCAAGATTGCCGCTTACAATTTAAAACATTAATCATTTGTTAACCATTAATCCGATTGAGCTTAAACTTTTCAGAAAACTTGTTCGAACCTTAATCAACAACTTTCTCACTGGAAGTTTGCTGTTGCTTAAAGTTTGCTTGATAAACGAATAGCTTGAAGAATGAAATTCATGATTTTTGCAAAGTCTCACAAAAAAATTAACTACAAACGGTTGCTATTACTAATTTTGGCATCCGACTTGATCTACATATCGCCCGCTGTTTTTTATTCGTAACCGAGGAAGCACGTGCATCGGGCAGCGTTAAAATTGCCGCTTGCAATTTAAAACATTCATCATTTTTCAACCATTAATCCGATTGAGCTTAAACCTCCTAGAAAACTTGTTTGAACCTTAATCAACAACTTCCTCACTGGAATTTTTCTGTTGCTTAAAATTTGCTCGATAAACGAAGAGCTTGAAGGTTGAAATTCAAGATTTTCGCAATGTCTCACAAAAAAAACAACATTTTTAAAAAAAAATATTTACGTTTTTCTTTCTCAAATAGTTTCAGGAGACTTGAAGACGTAATTTTTCATTAATGAAATCATAAAATTCTGATTAAGATTGTTTCTTGAATAATTAGGGTATTAACTACAGTAAACCTATCTAAAAAATAACACATTTTCAGCTATTCCAAAAAAATCCATTCACCGATTCTTTGCTTTATTTATAATGTATTTTAAAGTGAACTACAGTTACTATTATTTGTTTTGGTATCCGAATTGACCTTGATATCGTTCGTTGCGACATATTTGTAGCCGAGGAGGCACGTGCATCGGGCAGCGTTAAGATTGCCGCTTACAATTCAAAACATTCATCATTTTTTAATAATTAATCTGATTGAGTTTCAAACTTCCAGAAAACTTGTTTGAACTTGATCAACAGCTTTCTCACTAGAAGTTTTTTGTTGCTTAAAATTTGCTCGATAAACGAAGCGCTTGAAGGTTGAAATTCAAGATTTTCGCAAAGTCTCACAAAAAAGTAACAACTTTTTAAAAAAATATTTACGTTTTTCTTACTCAAATAGTTTCAGGAGACTTGAACACGTCATTTTTTATTAATGGAATCATAAAATTCTGATTAAGATTCTTTCTTAAATAATTAGGGTATTAGGTAAAGTAAACCTATCTCAAAAATAATACTATTGCAGCTATTCCAAAAAAAATCCATTCACTGATTATTTGCTCTATTTATAATGTATTTTAGAAGAGAACTACAAACAGTTGCTATTATTCGTTTTGGTATCCAACTCGACCTTAATATCGACCGCTGTGGCACATTTGTAGCCGAGGAGGCACGTGCATCGGGCAGCGTCAAGATTGCCGCTTACAATTTAAAACATTAATCATTTTTCAACCATTAATCCGATTGAGCTAAAACTTTTCAGAAAAGTTCTTTAAACCTTGATCAACAGCTTTCTCACTAGAAGTTTTCTGTTGCTTAAAATTCGCTCGATAGACGAAGCGCTTGAATGTTGAAATTCATGATTTTTGCAAAGTCTAAACAAAAATTAACAACTTTTTTGTTTATCAAAATATTTACGTTTTTCTTTTTCAAATAGTTTCAGAGGACTTGAACACGCAATTTAGTATTAATAAAATCAAAAAATTCTGAAAATTGGCTAAGTTAGCTCGAGTTGAGGCGAAAAAAGATTGAAATTTTTTGTATTTGAAAAATCTACTTTTTATCAATTACTTCAAAAATCACAAAACCTACTAATTTTTGCGAAGAGAAAAAAAAGATGCGCCTTGAAATCCTCTACAAGCACCAGTCCTTATAATTGAAATTCGAATGATTTTTGAAATTGACTTTCTGGATAATACTACTCAAGCTGAATCCGCGCGTATCCCCTTTTGATCGGAATCTGTTCATATTGATGAAAAAATATCTTACTCCTCATTTGCCAAGTTTCAAGAGAAAAAAAGAACTTTTATCACAAACTAAGAAAAAGTCTAAGAAAACGTTGCGCCTTTAAATTAAAATTCATCGACGTAACAGGTAATAACTTTCATATTTGGGAATAAAACAAGATAAATAATAATGATAAAAATATAAATTGGAGCAGGATGAAACAATTTGTCAAAAAATTCGGGATTCCGTCTATTTTAGAACTTTAGGAAGACTTTTTGTATTGTTTTCCATTGATAATGAGAATTAAGGTTTTTGCATAAATAAATTTGTCAACAAAATGTCAACTATGTTTATCAATTTTTTCTATACATAGACTTGGCGGTTATCGAGATGATCACAAAAAACGAAGAAAAAACTCGAAAAATGAGGGTCTTACGGAAGTCTTGATATTTAAAAAAATAACTACCTTTGTTAAAGGCAATTTTCCTTGTTCTTAAATGCTGAAGAAAACTGAAAAAAGAAATTCATTTTAGCATTCACCGTTCTTGAAATGTAGTGAAAATAAGAACGGGGTAAAATGAAAAAAAAACATTTTTTTGCTTCTTTTTGAAAATGCACAGAATACTAAAGAGAAGTCTAAGAATTTTGGGAAATGGCTGAAATGAAAGCTTGAACCATAAACCATGACCCTCAATAAAATAAAATAATAGGACATTATATTTTACATTTTTTCAAAATTTTTTTTTTTAAATAAAAATACTGGCAATTTTTCTTTGAAATGCTCTATTTTTCTAAATAATCAAAATATTCAACTTTTCCTCTCTGATTCAGGTGAGGGATTTCCCACTTCTTTCAAAATATGCAGGGAAATTTTTAAAATGTTGAAAATTAACAAAATGGCTGCGATTTTTCTGAAAATAAAAAATTCAAATTTTCATAAAAAAATACGCGAGATATGAAAAAAGTTTACACGGAAAAGTTGTTCTTCTTTGAAATATCTACAAAAAGTTTGCTAATTACTTTGTAAGATTTTCCACCGTTTTCGATACATATGGACTTATATGCATTTCTTTTAAAAAATGACTATTTTTGCTTTCTATCTTTTTAAATATGTGTGACGTATCGTTTTTCATGATTTTGTAGTGATAATATCACATTCATTTTTGCACAATTTTTAAAAGTTATTTTCTTTTTGAATAACAAACAAAATTTTGTTGCAAAATATCGAAAATTGGTAAAAAAAAACTTTTTATAGATATTTTAAGGAGAAAAATTTTGCTGAAAAAACTTTTTTCGTATCTCGCATATTTTTGGAATAAAATGAGAACTTTTGAATTTCAGAAAAATCATTGTCATTTTGTTAATTTTCAACATTTTTCAAATTTTGTTGCTGATTTCGAAAGAGTGAGAAATCCCTCACCTGAATCAAAAAATATAATTTAAATTTCTTAATTATTTATAAGAATATAGCATTTCAAATAAATTCGCTGCAAGTTTTTTCAAAAGAAACATTTTTTAAAATTTTGTTGACAAAAAAGTTCTTTGAAAATGATGTGTTTCATAAAACACATGTACATTGTGTTGATCAGTGATAATTTTAGTTTGTATACGGAAATATCAAATTTTGTTTTCAAATTTCTGTTTTTTTTTTGCATCAAAAAATTATTGTGTTTCTCTTATTTTAAAAGTGCTCTGTATGTGGAGAATTACCCATAAAAATGAAAATGATGTAAAGATAATTATTTTTTATAAAATATCAGTTTTTATAATATATACATATTTTTATATAATGTATCAATAATAATAAATGAGAAAAAGGTCTTGCCGACTTGAGGTGAAGAATGATAATCAATCTTGCGTAAGAATAAACGACAGATTTGCATATTAATTTACAAAATTATAAAAATAAATATAAATAAATATGATTAATAATATTTAATTGATAATAACTAAGGAATTCAAAAACAATTTCTGAATGAAAATCTATGTTGAAATTATAACTGTACCATACTCGGTACCACAAAAAAAATATATTTTGGGTCCTGGAGAAAAATGTTATCATTAAAAATAAAATATTATCATCGGCTTGTTGCAAAAAAAAGTTAAAAATATATTTTTTTAAAATGAGGGTCCAATTTTAAATGAAACAAAATTCTTTTGATCAATCACAAGCAAGTGAAAAACATCTATCGATTCTTATTCTGTATTAAAGTAATGAAAGTATTTACAAAGAGTGTAAATTTACGAATTCAAAAATGAAAACTAAGAGTTTTCCATTTCGGATCTGTAAGACAAAAAACATAATTCTGTATAACCTTTATAAAGTTATATTTTCAAATGTGTTTTGAATTATTAAAAACATGAATTTCTACTCTACTGAAGGCGATAAGTTAATTAAATTTTTAATTGTTCAAAACAAAGAATGGTCCCAAATAGTTTCATTGACTTCATGGAAAAATATTAATTATTCAGGACGAAAATTCAAGGAAACTTGAAATATTTCAAAGCAAAACTTAGAAAAAGAAATGGCAACGATTTTTTTGCAGGTATAATAGGATGCAATTTTTGGATTTTGGATTGCTCGTTACCTGAGAAATTTAAAATAAAAAACTCAGGGAAACTATACCCTCGTTACCTCCAAAAAAAGGTTTTCTGAGGAAGATACCATATTGATAATATGTGCATATCTTATGTACCAGTGTGTATAGTATTTTAACATTTATTTTTATATTTTATAATTTTTGATTTTTCAGATGCTTATATGTTTGTGTATCTATTTCAGATTATCTTACATTTACACTAACTGATTTTATTGAACATTCTGTAAATATAATTATAATGTCTTTTTGTTGCTTATAATAACCAAATAATTTTTCAAAACTATGGTAAGTCGTAAGTTTTCAAAAGTGTCTTTATTGCCTTTCGTCAAATACGAGAAACCTCTATCCCACCAGTAAACGCCGGGCACTGAAACAGTGACAACGTGGTCGTTGGTCCTCCGTTAGTTAAGAATTTAAATTATTGTGTGTGTAATTCGTAAAATATTTCAATTAAAAATTCTTTTAAATCAGAAAGAAACATTTTAAAACTCGTGGAGTTTGGTGCATCAAAACAAAAACATTGGAGTGTAACTGGAGGACAAAGAAGGAAAACAAAGAAAAGATAGTAAACATAGAACGTTCTCTTAGAATAAAAGTTTCGTTTTCTGGTAAAATGGAATTCTCAGAAATCAATCAAAATTGGGGTGATGAAGCAGTTGAAAATATGTATTAAAGAATTCTATACAATCAGCAAAAAATTAAAACTAGCTACATTACAAAAAGAATTTCTTTTAAAATGTGAAATTCATGGGGTTTTTCCAAAAAAGATTTTCGATATAAACAAAAGGGTTACATTTGAGTTTAAAATTAGAAGAAATAAAATGAATTTCAATGATACCACAAACTAATACAGAAAATCAATATTAAATATAGTGATTAATGATTGACATGCCAAAATAAAATTTCTAAATGATAACGTCAAAAAGACTCTTGGTAATCTGAATACCATAAATTAGTACCAGTTGATATTATCAGTGAATGCCTTGAAAGAGAAACTGAATAAAACAAAAAAGCTTCAAATAATAATAAAAAGCATGAAAAAAAATTTGAAAACATTCTCAAGGTCCAAAGTGATATACAAAAATTGACTTCAAATATTCACTTAGCTCTTTTTCGAGACCAACCGGATCCATGGTTTTTAAACATTTCTGACGTAGTGATTCCACAGAAAGTTATTAATATTCTAAGGTTGGGTGAAAGTTTTGGAAACAAATATAGTGAAAAAAAGTATATTCAATTCCTCAAAATTATTAAAGACGTTGAGGCCAATATCTCAAAATTACCAGAAAATAAAATACAGGAATTCAGAATAAGATTCATGGGTCTGTCAAATAAATTTTAGAATAATGGTACTCCACAAACCCTAGTTGAAGAAGAATTATGCGAAGGATTATTTGAAACCAAAATTTTTTTAAAACGACATCCTGAATTATTGATTACTAAGGCTGATAAAGGTAGTATTACAGTTGCAATATCAAAAGATAATTACAATAAAAAAATGATGCTCATCTTAAATGATAAAGACAGTTTTGCAGCAATTCCAAATGATCCTACAAAAATGATTCAAAAAAGTACATTTAAAATTCCAGAGAGATTAAGACTTCAAAAATGTTTGGAAAATAATATAGAAAGATGTGACATTGACACAATTCATACAAATCTAT
>JAUMHM010000079.1:15968327-15984515 GCA_032362435.1 Melikaiella ostensackeni
CAACCCAATAAAAATTTTACATAATGTTTCCCCTCTTTTCTCTTTTCCTTCTTTTTCTTAATTCTAGTGGGAAGAGTCCGGGTTATTATCACACTTCCCCCCTTCAAAAAATGTCTACTCTGGAGAAATATAACACAAATTTCTTTTCATTTCCGAAATGCTCCCCCTTTTTCCTCCTGCTCACTGGCAGAGGTGCGTGTCATTTTCCGATTATTCTTTCTTTTGCTTTGCTTTGCTTTTTTTTCTTTAGGAAAAGTTCTCTTCGAATATCTACAAGTTCAAGCTCCTTACTCGTACTTAATTAATTAAATTCAAATTGAATAGCCGAAATTTTCCTCGTCAAATATTTTCTTTAATTCATAAAGGAATTTAAAAGATTTCCTATAACCCGAATTAATTTCAAGAGTGGCAACTTTCCTTCATATTTTTCCAATTTTAAAATTTCCTTGTATTTTTGCCTGCATGCATATACGTACACACCTTCATTGAAAAAAATTAATTTTTAACTTAAATATTCAATTATTTCAATATTCTTTAAAATCCATACATAGTTGTGCAATATATCTCTCGAATTCTAATTATTACCAACATTTTCAGGATTCATTACGCAGAAAGGCGTGCTGAATTCGATTCATGTGAACTATGGCTCTATTCCCGTCCCCTTTAAGGATTTCTACATTAAAGTCACCCACTAAGCGGGTGATCTTATGAGGGCCTTCGTAATGATCTCCTAATTCATTCACTCTATAATCAATTAGTAAGTAAATATATTGCCCTTCTTTGAAATTCATTTCATTGATTTTGCGATCATAATATTTTTTACACCTCCTTTTTGCAGCTTCCAACCGGAAATGAACCGTCGACTCAGTCGTAACTAGTTGATTCAAAATATCGTCTATCAGTTTAACGAAGGTCAACGTGACCCTGAATATTTTGATAAACAGTCCTGCCAAGTTAACATATATTCGTTTCCAACGTCCGATTTGGGTAAAGGACCTACTAGGTCAATTTGCAATTTTTCAAATACTCTCATAGGTGTGTCCGTTATACACATGGGCAGTTTTGTTTTTACCCTCACTAACTTCTTTTTTGACATGAATCACACGTTTTTACATATTTCTGAACGTCCCCCTTTACTCCCCTCCAATAATATCGTTCTCTAACCCTCTCCAGTGTCTTAAATACACCTTTGTGACCCCCTATTGCGGAGTCGTGACTTTCCTCGAATTTATCTCGGGATTGGCAAAACAACGGGACGAGAAGATTTCTTCCTACCTCAGGTCTCTCCCCCTGGGTGGGCATCAAAACAGCAACCTCAGGTTCCCCTCCTTCATTCCCCCTCGTCATTTTAAGTACATTATACTGTCCTACTATGGACCTTCGCAGCTCATCTGCTAGCTCTTCGTCATCTTCATTATTGTCTTCATCTGGGAAAGCCTGTACCTTCGACCCGCGTGCGTTCTTCTTAGGGTTCCTTTTGTCAAGTGATCTTACCAAGACCTTCCCCGGCTGAGTCCCAGATTCATCTACCGGCGACATGTCCCTGTCACTTGAAAGAGCTGTTTTTAACTCTTCTTTATCTCCGGACCTGCTGTAGACCCTCCCCGAACGAGTCCTCGACTCACAAATTGGCGGCTTATCTACGTCAGAGGTCAGGACACCTGTTGACTCTTGAACAGTTCCAGACCTGCCGCAAGCCTTTCCCACGACTGAGTCAGACTCACCCCGTAGCAAATTACTTGCGTCATCAGTCCTAGCCCTCTTAAATTGTCCTTGGCCTGACGAGCCACCCGTACAGGTACCGTCCTTACCCACAGGAAAATTTTTTGGTAACCTTTTTTTTTGAGGTATCTAGGTAGCCCGCTTCCCCACGATCCTCTCCGGCACCGCCAGCATTGCGAAAAATACCAACGTTTTCTCCAGGCCCACCAGCATTGCAAGAAAGTACCAGCACTTTTCTCGGGCCCGCCAGCATTTCGAAAAATACCGGCGTTTTTACCAGCCCCGCTGACATTGCAACAAATATCAGCATTTCTCGTGGAATCAATACCGCCTGTTTGAATATTCTCACAAGAGCTCATAAACAATCTCTCCACAGGAAACTCATGACACCAGACCTCTTCCCCTTTTGGTGGATTCTCAGGACGCAAAGGGATGTGCAGCTCCCCGGCACCCTGATCGTCCACCTCAGAGGCATCTGAGTCAATTTCCTCACCGTTACCTTGTTCCAGCTCTGCAACAGGATTCCTCAACAATGCGTCTGCATTGGAGTTCACTCGCCCTGGCTTATGAATAACTTGAAATTCATACTCTCGCAATTTCACTTTCCATCTTGCCAATTTGGAACCCAACGTAGGGTCATTTAATTGATGTAACCATACTAGAGGGCGATGATCGGTAACCAAAATAAATTTTCTCCCATAAATATAGGGTCGAAGCTGAACGACAGCAAAAATTACAACAAGCAACTCCTTTTCAGTGACATTTTATCTCAATTGAGCCCCCTGTAACGCACGAGAGGCGTATGTAATCGGCAAATCTTTGCCCACCGGACCTTGGCTCAAAACAGCCCCCACGGCAAAATCAGATGCGTCTATGGTTACCACAAACGGCCTACTGAAGTCCGGATACTGTAATAAGGGTTCGGTACAAAGGATGCGCTTAAACTCATCAAAAGCTACCTGTACTTCTTGCGTCCATGCAAATGTAACATCCTTTTTCAATAAACTGTTACGGGGTTTTGCTATCAGGGCAAATCCAGGCACAAATCGCCTTCAATATCCTGCAAGTCCTAAAAACTGCTTAAGATTTTTGCGACATTTTGGCTGAGGAAAATGCATGACGGCTGTCAATTTCTTGGGATCCGGTTTGACTTCCTCTTGAGTAATAACGTGTCCCAAATAAACTATCTCTTTCCGTAAGAATTTACATTTTTCAGGATGCAAGACTAAATTTGCAGCCTTAAGGCGTCCCAATAATTTTTCCAATTTCTTGTCATGTTCATCTAGCGATTTTGCATATATTACAATGTCATCCATGTACACAAACAGCTCAACCCCTTGCAATCCGGACAGGACTCTGTCCATCAATCTTTGAAAAGTCGCAGGTGCATTCTTCATCCCGAATGGCATCCTATTAAATTTATAGTGGCCAAAGGGAGTGGAGAATGCCGTTTTACACCTGTCACCTGGCTGAACCTCTATTTGGTGAAAACCAGCTGCCAGGTCCAAAACAGTGAAATATTTTGCACCTCCCAGCTGGTCCAAAATATCTGTTATATTTGGAAGTGGATACGCATCCCCCACAGTTTTCTCATTTAAACCCCTATAATCGATGACCATTCGCCATCGCTTATTGCCTTGAGGATCTGGCTTCTTTGGTACCACCCACACAGGCGAATTGTATGGCGAGTTCGAGGGAGAGAATGATTTATTTTCAAGCAATTTCTCTGTCTCTCTACTTATAACCTCCCTATGCACTAGTGGGTACCGGTACCCCTTTTTAAAGACAGGCACATCGTCTGTCAAATTTACATGGTGCTTGAGCACGCTTGTAACTTCTAATTCATCACCCTTAAGATAAAATTGGTGAGGGTATTTGCCTAGCAATGTAAGCAAGGACCCCCTTTCCTCTTTGTTCATGTCTGTTAAATCCAATGCATTTATTAGCTGAGTAAAGCAATCCTCCCTTGCACCGGAAATATCTATAATTCGCCTCTTTCTAGTGGCTTCTGACAATGAATTTGGCAACTCAAATTCCTCGAGGGTCAGAGGAGGCAGGGTAAGTAATGTATCCCTAGTAGTTGTATTTATGCAAAATAAAGTAACCTGTTTTTTCTTCACTTTGATCAAAACTTCCTCCAAACATATTTCTGGGCCCAAATCTATTAAAGATAGATAGTCCTCTTTCAATTATGGGTTTGTCACTGCTACCGAAATTAGCTGGTTTGTTCTGGCCTTAATTCAAAAATTTACGTTCACATTTTCCGGAGTAAACGGAAGGGTATGTAACGAATGCTCTATTTCCTTCTCTTTCAGATGTATGGAGGCATCTTTAAGGAATGGCATTCCAAGTATTCCATCCCCCGGCAATGGGAGATCATCGGGGACCACCTGAAAGGAACAAGGACTGCCGTTTACCACTAACAACACCTCACCCGGTGTAATTACCGATTTACCCCTTATTCCACATAAAATAAGCTTAAATTGTTGATCAGTTTTGACAATGTCTTTTAATTTTTTCCTGTGAATTATACTTAATTCGGCCCCCGTGTCTATCAAAAATGTCCCCTTACCATCCACCATTTCATCTGCAAATAATTCTACCCTTGGAGATTTTTCTTTCTATTCCAGGTCCCATGCCAGCAAAATTCGCCTACTAGGTGCAATTTCTGAGGAAAGCTCGTCGCCACACCAGACCAACGAACTTACAATTCGTTTAAAGAACTCTTATACTCTTGCTTATTTTCTTCAACCCTTTTTGCCAATTTTTCGCAATTTTCTATGACATGATCGGTGGCCTTACAGTATTTGCAAAATTTTCCACCCTCTTCTGGCCCTTGCGCTTTAGTACAATTCCGCGCGAAATGTCCCAGTTGACGACACTTGAAACAGGGGGGAACGGAACCGGCATTCGGGCAATCCCTCGCTACATGCCCTGTCTTGGTACATTTATGACAGACCATTGAAGTTTGACGTGCAGGCATAGCACCCCCCCCCCCCCCTTTCAAAGTGACCCGGCACGCACAAACGGCGACAGATCACTTGTGACGGGGCTCCCCGCTGCTTGCCTCTCTCCCTTCTCCGTTCGACGGTTCCACTCCCTCTGGATCTTCGTCTTGATCCCTGCGAATTATAATTTTCACCTCCGATAACGCGTCCTCTCCCTGCATTCAAGGCATGCGCTCTCGCACTCCCTCTATATGGTCGAAACCTATTTCCTTGATAAACCTTGTCTCTCATTACTACTATCTCCTCATTTTTATCCTTTTTATCGGTTTCCCTATTCTTGAATAAATCTTCAGCATATAGTCACCATAGTCCTGAACACTTTCATTGAATTTTTGCGCAACTGTAGCTAAGAGCGAGTTAAGTTGGCTAAGATTCCTGTGTTCTGTGAAAATATTTTTTAAATGTTTCAATAATTTTTCAAGAGTATAAATTTCCCTGTCCAATAACGCATTGTAAGCGCTTCCAGAAATCCTAGATCTAATTATTAAAAATAAATGCTGCCGATCCCTACTTGAAATTGAGTTACGGGCATAAATGCAATCCCTAATAAACCGACTCACAGGGACATTTTTTCCGTCGAAAAATTTTGGAAGATATTCCAAGGCGGCTTTAAAAGGGATTGGATTTTAGGGCTCGGGCGCTGGCCGGGTAAGCAGCCCGGAATCGTCAAGGGTACCGCCCGGCGGAAAGAATTCCAGCACATTTGTGTGCGCTCCTCCCAAGTTCGTCTGCAATGGGCTTGCGACAGCACGGTTCAGGTCAATGGTCTGAATCTCCCGAGTCAGACCTTGCATTTCTCCAGGCAGTACCGGAGACCGGCTGCAATGCGCTGGGGTGCGTGCTGTGTCCGACGTCACAGCAGTACCCGATACTGCGGGGGTCAGCCCCCCGGCATCCGCCCTCATGTCTGGCACACTTATACCGGGTGAAAAATTCGCCCCGGTTAATGAACCCCCGGTCTCGCTACCCACTGTGGCATCCACACCACTACTGGCACCCTCCATAGCACTACTTAAAATTTCGCTCCTGTTCGACATTTTTCCGAAATGAACCCCGTACGAACTTGTTCCGTCAAATTATTCATTATTTATACTCACGCAAACAGAGAGAGAGACAGAGAGAGACTGGTTTACATAAAGTAAAAGTTTTGCGAACCGACTCACCTTTTGAAGTTCTTGAAGAGATGGCTAGCTATATAATTTAAAATTTCGGCACTGTAAAAACGATATAATCAAAAACTATTCACTCACTCACACTTATAAGCACACTGTTTTCACTGCAAATCACTTATTTCGCGAGCTAGCCTCTTCGAAAAACAGCTAATCCAACTTCTTCTGATGATAGTCCTGGATTCTTCGTCATGCTCAGCCTGCGGTGATAGAGGGGTAATATTTTCCCGTGGTCCCAATAACCACCATCTGCAAACCCCTGACAACTCGTTTAGTCACTTGCCTCCTGGTTAAAAAACTACGGCAAAAACCTTGAAGGAGGTGTTCGCGGCTCGTTGTCCCGTCCTCGACATTCTTGAAATTCTCCTCGGTGCTCGTCCACTTTACTCCAAAGCTTTGATTTGCTCAAAAGCCAAGTCCCTTTGAGACTTTGACACTCGCGTTATATTTCTTTTGTTCACTTGCCCCTATCCCAGCGTTTTGATTTTCCACTTTGGTCTTCGTTAATTTCTGTTCCATGTCACTAACGCTCTTAAGGAGCCTTGTGTTTGTGCACAAGTTTAAAAATTTGATTAATTTTTTTTCCAGCTTTTGAACAATTTTAAATAGTTCTTTCAAAAACTAACACGACAATTAATTGACGCACATCTTTGTTGTTAACACACACAAAGAAGTTTTGACTCTTTTGATCCAAGCTAATCACTAATCCTTCACAAAGTTGCTGCACTATCAATTTCACACTTGAAATTTCACAGCTTAAACAATTTTTTTATACTTCAAATCTCAAAAAAAAAAGTTTTGTCTTTCGAACTTTAAGAAGTGAGTTGTTTTTTTGTGATTTTTAGCCATATAATTTTTAGCCATATTCACTAAATATTCTCAGCCTCAGTCAAACTTCTGAGAATATAATCGAAATTTTCCTAAATAGCAAGGAACTACAGAGGCTGCCTTGAAAGAGCATCTGGATAACGAACGAGGTAGAAAGGGTTCTTATAGTACGCAGTGGCCGGATGTGAGAGGTAAGAGCTTCAAATATAATTTTTTTTCTCAATTTCCAAATTAGAGACTGAAAAGTTAAAAAATCAGAATCCACGGATTTTTACAATTAAAAATATCTAAAATTTACTTTAAAGAATTCAAAATATATCATATTTTGTACGTACCTCGTGAACTTCACGTGATACGTAAAAACAGATAGCATTTTAAGATTAACCATCAGAGGAATACTACTGTATATAAATATAATAGTATGTTGCATTACAAGGGATGAAATACAGCGTTTTCAACGAGTGTGAAGCTTGCAGCCCGAGTAAAGCGAGGGGAGCTATCACACGAGTGAAAAAAAAAAAATATATATATATATATATAGGTTGTCACGTATAAATATGTGCATGTGAATAAAAGTGTTAAAAAGGATTAGTTTTATGAAGGTTTTATGATAGCGAAAACTTAACTGCCTGTCGTACATCCGTATCCACGAGGTTCGACTGCCATAAATTAAGTCGTCAAAAAGGATCCAAATCTCTGGGACTTTTTCTAGGGAAGAAATCATTCAAATGGGCTGATTCGAAACTCGCACTCTGCTACCTAGGAAGAATACCCCCACCACTGGGCCCAGAGCGCTTAGCCCTCACTTGGGTTTACTAAGTATACAGAAATAACGTAGATCGCACCTCTACCCCTTTCCAACATCTCATTATGATTTTCCACTGAGGGGTAACTCACTCGGCGCAATGGTGGGGGTATACTTCTCAGGTAGTAGACTGCGAGTTTGGATATGGCCCATTATTTTTTTAAGATAGTGAGATAACTTTTAATAAGAAAACCGCACTTTAGCCATCTTTTTACTTTTTATACGTTCGCATACACACTCTACCGAAACAAAATCTCAGGAATATCTCAGACGTAGCAGAGTTCGAGCTTGGAATCGGCCTATTTGAATGATTTTTTCTTTAGAAAAAGTCCCAGAGATTTGGATCCTTTTTTACGACGTAATTTATGGCAGTCGAACCTCGTGGATACGGATGTACAACAGGCAGTTAGGGTTTCGCTATCATGAAACCTTCATAAAACTAATCCCCTTTAACACTTTTATTCACAGGCATATATTTTGTACGTGACAACCTATATATATATACAGGTATATATATATTTATATTTATATACAGTAGTATTCCTCTGATGGTCAATCTAATAATGCTATCTGTTTTTACGTATCACGTGAAGTTCACGAGATACGTACAAAATATGATATATTTTGAATTTTTCGAAGTAAATTTCAGATATTTTTAATTGTAAAAATTCGTGGAATCTGATTTTTTAACTTTTGAATCTCTAATATGGAAATTGAAAAAAAAAATTATATTTGAAGCTCTTACATCTGGCCACTGCATACTATAAGAATCTTTTCTACCTGGTTCGTTAACCAGATGCTCTTTCAAGGCAGCCTCTGTAGTTCCTTGCTACTCAGGAATATTTCGATTATATTTACAGAACCAATTTTATGAGCCTTCAAAAGATTTATAAGGCCTACTACGGGATCTCAAAAAATGCTATCTGGCTACTTTTAGAGAAAAATGTGAGAAGTTTGACTGAGGCTGAGAATATTTAGTGAATTTTTAGTGATTCTGCATTGGTAGGGTAAAACTAAAACCCGCACTAATAGGGACGCAATGATACGTACACAGTTTTTGTTCATCCGCAGTAATACGTACAAACATACTTCTTATCTCAATGTTAAATATTTTTGTATATTGCTTTATGTTTTGGTATTTATTCATATTTTTATTACAAAATACGCCCTACCGTAGGGTACAACAAAAACATATTGTTATTTCATTATATATTAAAATTAATAGTCAAATAAAGTGGGACTAAGGTTTGAGACCGCAGCAATTGAGACATTTACCCTAGGTAATGTACATTCTTTCAGATATTTTGGTTCAGTATCTTACATAGTAAATTTTAATCTCTCGTTACACAGGATTTCTGTTCAGTATGTTCGATTCTGCCCTTTAATATCTTGGATATTTTTAGTCAAAACCCATCCTAATCTGCACAGTGCATGCTTCAATTTATGAAATAGGTCATTATACATTTCATTAAAATTTTTAATATATGGTAGCATGTCCTCGACCAGAGAAATACGATATCCTTATCATGAAAGAATTTTTGCTATTCATTGGGGCGTAGCGTAAAATACAAATTTCAGAGAGTGACAGAACTTGGGGTCCTATTCTTCTCTTTTTTACATAAAAAGCAACTATGTAAAATTTGGTTTCGATTAAAAAGAGATTTTCTCATCAGTTTTGCAAAATTGTCCAGAAAACCCAAAAAAATCATGTTCTTCTTGATTCACATTCAAAGTTATTGGTTGTTTTGAGAAAGTGTACAAATGAAAGTTGTAGATCTTTACTAAATACATCGTTTTTGCTGAATTGATTTTTTTCATTAAACCTTTTCAGAAAAATCGAAATAGGATAAGAGAAGTCTTTTTTCATATTTCTCAGAATCCTAATTCGTTAGTTTTTTATTGCTATTCAGATTTTCACGAAACTAATTTTTTCAAAATTTATTTAAGAAATCTTTCTGTAAGTCCCCAGTGTAAAAATTTTTACGAAAAATTTAAGAAACTGCAATCATTTGCATAGGAAAGTACGAGTACAACGAAATACAATAAATGGCAACAAAAATTACAGGAAAGTAGAAGTTTCGTCTATTATCCAGACGAAATGTGTACAATTTGTACTTAGTTGCAGGCTTTGTAGTACATTAGGGCGTACTGAAAAAAAATGTGTTTCCGCATCGTAGATATGGCTAAAAATCACAAAAAACAACACACTTCTTGAAGTTCGAAAAACAAAAATTTTTTTTTGAGATTTAAATTATAAAAAAAATTGTTCAAAGTAAGTAGATTTATACCTGTACAGCGATAATGGCATAAACATATTTTTTATCCTTCCTACTTAACTTTGAAATTTCAAAAAATTGAAAAAATCGACTATTTCGGTGTTTTCTTAGATTTACGGAAAATTAACAAAATGTTGAAAAGTAACACAATGACGGTAGTTTTTCGGTAAATATTAATAGTCGAGTTCATCAATAACCCCACCTTTTTTTCGCTCACATTTTTTTGCTGAATTGGTATTTGAATGACAAAGAAAGCTTCTCTTTCATGCAGGCCAAACTTCTTTTCTAGTAAAAAGTATTTTTTTTCTCGAAAAATTAAATTTTCGTATTTTTTTTTTACAAACAACGACAGATTCAACCGGTGAAGCATTTTTTCCATAATTTAAAAAATTTATATTAAAAAAGTGGTTTTATGCCCCTATCTTTAAAAAGAAAAATATAATCAACAAAATTTACAAACATTTTTGAAAAATAATTGAAATTTTTGTTCAATTAGTATTGTGGTGAAGTGTTTGCCAAACTTTGAATTACAATTTTTTTGGATTTTATATGCAGGAAGTTACATAAAACATTATTTTATCTATTCTTATTTTTATGTCTTTGTTAATATAATTTTCAGTGTAATTGATAAAAATTTTGGTGGAATGTGATTTTATGCTAGATATTACTGAAAATCCGGTATAGGAGTTTTAAATGAATTTATTCAATTAGTAAGAACTCAGATTGAATGCATTACAGAAGGAATTATTGACAGAATGCAAGTTTCATGTTTTTTTTTCAAAAAAGATACATATTTCATATTAACAAGAAAATATGTTTTGTCTTCAACAAAAAAAAGGTAACAAAGGAACTTCAAATGAGAATATCAATAAATTTAATAAATCTATTTGAATTTGGTTAAAGCAAGCTGCCATGCACATATACACAATTAATATATGTTCCTATAAATTACCCCTGATGAGAAAGTCTAAATTGGCTTAGAAACATGTTGGTCCCCAGTAGTATAAAAAAGACGAAAAAAAGAGAGTGAGGACTGAGGTTGGTTTTGGTTGACTCTTTCCTTTTTTCTCCCTCTTTTTTTTGTTTGTACATTTATTGGACATTTGTCTCTAATGAGCCGGAAAAGCGGATAGTCTCGAAGTCAAGTTTTGATTTGTGAACTTTTTGGGTGTTCCTTTTTCAGTTCACCAAAAATTTCCATATGAAAGTAGATTTCATTTCGATCTTCAAGAAACTAACACTTATTATTTCGGTACGCCATATTGTGCATGCACCTAAAATGAAAATAAAGAACGTAGTTTAAAGCATATGCTTCAAGTTATTACACATTAAAATTGGTTTGCTTTCAATCCAGCGCAACTTTTCTGGATTTAGGTAAAATTGTTAAAATTGGCGTGATAAATATGAAGATCGCATTTTCTGCATTCGGAATAAATTAAGTCTGAAATGCAAACAAAGGACCGTTCAAGGCTTGGGTCTGCTTTTCTTAGAAAGCAGCGGGAACTGGGAAAATCCCATTTATTGCGATTATAGGGGAGTACAGGTATAGCATTTTACAAATGTTTATGGCCTGCTTCCTCCGCCCCATACAGAAAAAAGCTGTACTTATTTTTCCTGCGTCTCTTGTTTTAAAGGTCTCATTGTAAGTCCTACATTTTCTGAGAAATTTTAAATTCAGACTGCAATGTAAATTATCAATTGTTTTTCTTGTCTCAGTTTATAATCATATTTTGACGTTTCAAGTGAAGTGTAACATGAGCTTCAAATTTGGAAGGAATAATTATTACTTCTTATTAGCAGGTGATTAGATTCTACTTTTCAAGTTTTTCTCTTAAAATAAAGATGCACAAGACTTTATATTATGACATTAGCTCGCAACTTACATTGACAGTTTGCCTGTTGTTTTGAATATAGGTCTCAAATTAAGACAGAAATCAGTCTCAATTCAGGGCGATAATCAGAGCTAATTTGAGATTTTTTTGCAAAGTCTCAATTTAAAACCTTTTTGACTAGATTTTGTTACGTCTCAAAAAAAGCCGGATACTTGGTTCAAAATAAGCCTAGCTTTTTTCTATGAGTGTGCGAACATACGATCTTTTTTGATGAGGTTTATACTATATAGACACTTATATTAGCATAGTATACAACTTTTACTGTTAACCCGAGATAGAAAAAAAATTACTGGCTTGAAAATAACGAGGTAAATGAAAATTTTCATGATTTTTATAATTTTTCACCTTCCTTCCTCTTCATCCATAAATATCTTTGCGTTGTTTTTAAGAAACTACGTACGATTCATATATATTTGATATTAACATATATTCATTATATATATATATATATTTATATTATATTTATTTATACCCTATATTGTAAAGTAAGACTAATAATAACACTAACGAGCATTCTATTTTAATTTTGTTTGTTGTGAATAATTATTATATGACTGTTGTTCTTATATAAAAAAAAGTAATTTGATGTAGATGCTCTCTAATAGCCATTCATATATGTCTATGTTCACAAACATTGAAAAAGGAGAATAATTATATTTTTTTGAAACTGCTGTTATTTATTTGAGAAA
This sequence comes from Melikaiella ostensackeni, assembly GCA_032362435.1. Taxonomy (NCBI): domain Eukaryota; kingdom Metazoa; phylum Arthropoda; class Insecta; order Hymenoptera; family Cynipidae; genus Melikaiella; species Melikaiella ostensackeni. The sequence goes on from JAUMHM010000079.1 coordinate 15,980,717, forward strand.
AGGTTATGGCTACACAGAAAAAAATAAAGTTTTATTTTAAACCTAAAATGGGCGTCAAAATGTTCTGACGCAAAACTGAACGACGATTCGTTCATATTGAGCAATACGAAAATTGAAAGCAATTCAGTTATTTTTCAGTTTTAACGTTGCTCATGACAGCGAACCTAGCTGAAGTTCAAAATGAGTTTTGACGTGTAAACATCTTAGACCTCGATATAGGGAGTCGCGCCTGAGTCGAGTGAAACCATGGCTCGAAAGTGTAATGCAAGGCTCTGACACACACCTTGTGTCGTGTGTCAGAGACCTGAGACTTGCTTCTCTTCACCGACTCAAAGGAGCCCTTCAGTTAATCTTTCGACTTCGTACAGTATTCTTCTACATATTGATATGTGTATGGAAAAGTGAAAGTTATTCTTTTGACTTTCTTCAATCATTCTCTCGACTTCGTACAGTATAAAATTAACAAATACTGCCTTTCATATATGCCTGTAAAACGGGTACTTTTATCACCTTTCATGCAATAATTGAAAGAAAATTTACAGTTTATCATTATTAAAACTTATACATATCTCAATTTCAACGAGTTTACCACGCCCTATGTAATAATATTTTTCAAACAGCTGGTATTTCCTCAATTATTGACGAAACCAAAAATTTCTTCTTTCATTAAAAAGTATTTGTCAAACACCTACAAGGAAAATATTGCAGATTAATATTTTTGGACCTAGTTTTTCGTACGAGCTCCGAGAATGTGCATAATGAAATTCTCTATTTTTTAGTTGACTGAAAGGCTGGCTTCGCTAGACTCGAAAATATGTAAGGGTTTGTTAAAAATAAAAAAAATTCCACAAGATGATGGTTCAATTATTAGTTAACATTGTTACATAAATTTTAGGTGCATACGATAAAATTCCGTTTCAGGGTTTTGCCACGTTTTCAGGATTCTGCCCCACTGTGCGAAGTACACAATTTTTTGTCTAAAATACCTCAAACCATACAGAAATTTTGTAAAAAATCAGCCACAAGTGAAGTTTAATGACTTCCCTCATAGAATTCTATACAAAAGAGACTGCAAAAAAAGTAGAAATGTCAGTGCCTTTTCAAAATGTTAATTTCTTCTCCGATATATTCAACATTTTTTAATTGAACCTTCATCGTTCTATATTAAAGATTTTCATGAATTTTATCAATGCTTCATCGCCCCAAAAAAATTAACTCGAAGGTAGGGTTGCAATAAGGGAATCTTGTTTATTCCGTGTAGCACGATCCATACTTATTGTAAAAGTATTTAATTTGAGTTATGGACTTTTGGAAAAACTAGTTGTATTAAAGATAAAAGAAATTCCATAAAAAGTTTGTTGTTCAGAATAAAAAATAGTGTAAATTAAAGACAGTTTATGGAATAATGTCAGCTTCTTTGGTATTATCTTTTTCTAACGGTGACGTAACTTTAAATCATTAATTTTGTGATGAAGATATTCCAAATAAATTGCTGCACACATGTCAAAACATATGGCATACAATTTATTTTAGCCACACCTATTCATTCTAAAAGTACAAAAAGTAGGGGTGGAGGGTAAATGTAGTTGAAATAAATTTTAAGGGAACTGGAAGTTACTTATTCTTTCAGTAACCTCAATGTGCGGACTTACTTTTTTAAAAATAACTTCAACTGTAACGAGTTACTTAAAAAAAATGTTACTTACCCATATAACAAAATGCGCGCACTGTGCGACGCACGTGCGCCGCACGCGTGCCGATTTTCTCGCACAGCGTGCACGCAGGGGATGACACAGATGCGTCCTCATATGCGGGACAGATGGGTCGCACGTCATGTGGGCATGGTGCGGGCACACATTTAGGGTTTGCAGAGGGTATAAATAATATTTCCATTTCAATTTTTAAATAAAGAGCAACCAATTTATCATAGACGTATTTTTTATTAAAGGATAAAGTATTTGATGTGCGCAGAAAAAAATTCTGGTAAGCTTACAGGATTTTAAATTAAAATTAGCTATTTTTGTAATCACTCGTAGACTACTGGGTAACATTTTACACATTTAAATATAGCTATATATTTGATATAACTAACTTATTATAACGTTGCGAGTATTACACAATTCCTGATGCATTTTAATATTCGAAGTCTGAATACAAAAAAACAGTCTTAGATTGCAAATACAGTTTGGACCTGTATACACCCCAGTGGGCAAAATAATGGAGGATGCCTTTACGACATCCATACGAAATTTTTAAGACGTCGCAAGGGCGTCCTATGTCCGTGTCGTAAAGATATCTTTAAGGCATCTTTAAGACATTTGAATGTCGCAAAGATGTCTTTACGTCATCTCTACGACACGGACATACGACGTCTTCGCGACGTCGTAAAGATGGCATAAAGATGTCGTAAAGACGTCCTCAAATTGTTTGCCCACTGGGAAAGCAGTGCGCCGGGCTTGACTGGTTGAACGCTTAAACAATTCGAGTCATTTCTACGTTTACCCGTCTAAACATTTAACCCATAGGAAAGTTCATTCTGTTAAACTCTCCATCGTTTTCAACTTCTTTTTTGTATTTAAACTAACTTCCAACAGTTCAGTTTTTCTGGTTGATATTCAAAACAACAGAGATTATAATTTGAAACGAAGTGTAGTTAGTTTAAATAAAAAAAAGAAGTTCCCTTCCAGCAATATGATATCCCATTTGAATCCATTGATGTCCCGGGTTATCCTAGGGGTATCCCGGCGATAACCCGTCGGAATATCCTGCAAGGCTTACATTTAGATATCCCCAGGATATGCAGGATCTTTCTGGGACGCTTCTGCAATATTCAAATGTCCCACATGGGATATATAAAAAATTTCAGTATCCCTCGTAGGATATCTGAATATCCCAGAAACATCCTGGATATCCTTGGGATATCCAAATTTCCGCCTTGTAGGATATTCCGATGGGTGATTCCTTGGATAACCTGGTAAGTAAATGGGATCAAATGGGACATCCTATTGCTGTGAGGGTTGAAAATGATTGAATGGTTAACCGAATGAACTTTTTTGCAGGCTAGTTGTCTAAACGGTTAGAGGAACAAATTATGCAAATTGTTTTAACGTTTTACCAATCAAGCGCGGATCACTAATTTAAAGATCTATCAACAAAAAATTAACGCTACGAAAACTTTTCGATGCATTTGAATATTCGAAATTTAAATACAAAGATACAGTCTTATATTGCAAACGTTTTGGATCTCACGTATTCAAAGATCTATACTGAATATCACAAACTGATAACGCTGCAATTATTATCAAATTTGCGATGTATTTGAATATTCGAAGTTTGAATACAAAAAAATAGTCGTAGACTGCAAATGGGACTTCCGTTTCCGGCATGAAAGTGTGAGATAGCGGTGAATTTTGATGCTGAGTTTTTTGGATATTTGTGGCGAATTTTGAGGTGAGTGAATTGTGGATGTGTGTAGAAGGGTTTGTTTTTGAGAGATTGAGTGTTTGACTAGGGGGTGAGGATATTTTTGAGGATCAAGACAGATTTGTGTGGAAGTTGAGGTTAGGTTGCTTTGTGGTTTGTAACGCGAAGGGGGGACTGGGTTGGTCGTAGCAGGGCGGAGTAGATAGGGAGAAAAGCAAGGCAAGTAGACGCGTTAATAGAGACAGAAAACGATGGAAGGCGGGAGCGTTTGAATATACACGCTCAGGAGGAAAAAGGGCAACGGTAATTGATTATGTGGTAGTGGACGACGAAGTAAGAGAGAAGGTCAAGAAACTAGAGGTAGGGAATTATATAG
>JAUMHM010000079.1:15984615-15998202 GCA_032362435.1 Melikaiella ostensackeni
ATTTTGCCTTTCTTTCCAGATCCCAACCTAATAAAATACGCCTACTGGGTGTAATTTCTGAAGGAAGTTCATCGTCACACCATTCCAACGAACTTATTACTCGTTTAAAGAACTTGTTTGATTCTGTCTATTTTCTTCAACTCTTTTCGCCAATTTCTCACAATCATTTATTACATGATCAGTAGCTTTACAATATTTGCAAAATTTTCCCCCTTTTTCCTGACTAATTGGTTTACTACATTCCCGTGCAAAGTGACCTGGCTGCTGACATCTAAAACAGAGGGGTGGGGAACCGTCATTCGGGCAATCCCTCGCTACATGCCCTACCTTGGTACACTTACGACAAATTATGGAAGATTGAGGGGCGGGCATAGCACAACCCCTTTCGAAGTGACCTGGCACGCCACACCGACGACAGATCACTTGCGACGGGGCCCCTCGCCGCCCACCTCTCTCTCCTCCCCGTCCAACGGTTCCACCCCCTCTGGCTCCACCCCTTAACCCTTGCGAATTATTATTTCCTCCCTCATTTACGCGTCCTCTTCCTGTACCTGATGTATAGACTCTAGCGTTCCCTCTATAGGGCCTAAATCTATTGCCTTGATAAACTTTGTCTTTTCCTGCTACTAGCCCTTCATTTTTATCCCCTTTCCCAGCTTCCCTATTTTTAAACAAATCTTTCGCATATTTCACTTCCCATTCGGCTGATTTTGCAGCCATAATCGCGTCTTGAAGAGTTCTTGGTCTCTCCATCCTCACTCTTAAAACCATCCTAGGATCTAACCCCATTATGAAATTTTCGCAAGCGGTGTCCCTAGCTGACCTAATCATCGGGATCGCACACTCAACACCATTCCTTTCTTCAATCAATTCAATTATGTTTTTCAGGAGATCACTAACCCTATCACCATAATCCTGAACTGTCTCATTAAATCTTTGAGCCACTGTAGCAAGAATTGAATTTAATTGACTCAGATTTCTATGTTCTGTGAAAATGTTTTTTAAATGTTTCAGCAATTCTTCAAGGGTATATATTTCCCTATCTAATAGAGCATTATACGCGCTTCCTGAAATTCGGGATCTTATTATCAAAAATAGATGCTGCCTGTCTCTAATGGAAATTGAGTTTCGAGCATAGATACAATCCCTAATGAATCTGCTGACAGGTATATTTTTTCCATCAAAAAACTTAGGAAGAAACTCTAAAGCAGCTTTAAAGGGAATTGGGTATTGCGGCTCCGGTGCGGCTTGAGTAAGCAACCCCGAATCATCAAGTGACACGCCTGCCACTCCTGGACCCACCTGAAAGGGGCTTGCAGCTACCGTATGATTTAGGTCAATAGCGCGAATCTCCTGAGTCAAATGTCTCATTTCTCCTGACAAGGCTGGAGACCGATTTGGACACACTGGGGCGGATGCCGTAATCGGCGTCACACTATCACCCGGCACTGCGGTGGCCAAATCCTGCGCACTCATCCCTGCGGCCGACCCACCTACAACGGGTGACAAATCTGACCCGGTCAATGACCCCTCAGTTTCATTTCTTACTTGGGCCTCCCCATTACCATCAACACTCCCCATGGCAGTATCTACCATTTCATTTTTATCCGACATTTTATTATCAATTTCCGATCAATTTCTATTTCGCTCAATTATCTATTTATTTCGCTTTATTTTTAAATATATATTTATATAATTTTTCAAACAATGAGAGAGAGAGACTGGTTTACAAAAAAAATCAACATTAGCGAACTGACTCACCTTTTGAAGTTCTCGATGTATGGCTAGCAATTAGATTTTAATTTTAAATATTTAACACTCCCCTTTTTAAATTAAACACACACACATACACTTAATTGCTCACAATTTTTTAAGTCACTTTTGTTTTTTAAATAAAATATCTAAAACATAAGCTAGCCTCTTCGGAATTCAGCTAATCCTTTTCTCCACAGAAGATGCTTGCTGCAATTTCCTCTTCTCAAAGCCTGCGGTGAATGGGAGGGATGATTCCGTGGTCTCTCCAGCCACCGTCTGCAAGTCCTTGGTAGTAATTTGCACCACTAGCCTCCCGGTTTAAAAACCACGGCAAAAACCGTAGAGGAGGTACTTGCGGCTATAAGTTGTGTTCAGCATCCTTCACCTTTGACCAAATCTCGTTACTCCTTTCGGGCTAGGTCCGATTTCCACCCGATATCCTCTGCTGGTCCTGGTAGTCCCAAACTGTCTTCTTCTTTCGGGCATGGAGTGAAGATGGAGGGGATGAAAGCAATAGGTAATTTATTAATTATTCACTAGTGAGTGTCCGTTGGAGTTTGTTCATAATATAAACTTCTTTTAGTGCATGTTTCGTTAATATTTTTTTAAGATAAACATCAAAAACCTGGAAAAATGTTAATAACATTATATTTGTTTAAATAATTAATTTTTTTAAATGATTGAAAAAACTCCTGGAGGTATTCCAGTAAGGAATCTGGGGGATATTGAAATAACAATATCCTAAAAGCGTTTGCTTCAATTCGTTTTGTTGGTACTTTTTTTCAAAACTTGAAATATCAAATTTTTCTGTTTTTTTTTTCGGAAACAAAATGACTTTTTGAAATAAATTTTGTTACATTCAATTAAGTAATTCAATATCTCGAAATCAAGTTTGCATTTTTTCTTCTATACTGCGTATTACACGTTTAATTGATATTTAAAGTCTGTGATGATTTGCGACCTCGGTGCGACTTAACCTCAAAATTGACCGTTCATTGTAACTTCATTCGAATCTGGAATAGTTTTTTGACGTAAATTCTATTTGATTCAATTCATCAATTTGATATCTCGAAAGTATATTTCCATTTTTTTTGAATGGCTAAATAGATTTTAGAAAACGTTCTATGTCTCCTGTAAAATCACGAAAATTTATATTGGCTCCTTTTGCTGTTAGATCCATCAGTTATGCTGATAAATAAGTAGAAGAAGGATTACATGAAAAAGCGAGGGATAGACTGGGATAGAATGTGCTAGAGAAGAATGGATTAAAAAGGATAGGCGCTTAATTATATTGAGAAGGAGAAGGAAAAAATATTGACATGGGCTGTTTAATGTTTAAATAACATAAAATTGTAGTTTGTTGTGTGCGGGTCGCGCTTGCTTGCTCCAGTATCTTTTTAAATCCAATGAAATGTGTTAAAGTCCTTTGATATCCCTTGAAATCCTTTCAGAATTCCTTGAATTCATTTTCTACTTTTTTATACTCTTTGAAATCTGTTGAAATCCCTCGAAATCTTGAAATCTGGTGTACGCTCAAAAGTCAAGTGAGCAACCTTACGAGCCGACTCTAGTCACAGTCAAGAATTTTTGCACACCCTTGTGTATGAACTTTTTTGAAAATCAAAAATCAGTCTGAATCCAAAACGATATCCTTGCAAATCACTTAAAAATTACTCGCTTAAATTGGAATATTACTGTTTGTTACAGCGGCCAAGATTTTCGCATCGCTGCCGCCCTTTCAGATCATTCATGTGCAGTATACTCAATGAATGCTGAATCTCTTAGCAGAATAGTAACACTGACACATAATCATGCACCAATTGTGGGTATTAAATTCAGTCCTACTTCTCGGAACATTATTTATACTGCTACCAGCGACGGTCATATTACAGCGTTTGATTTGCGAGCGAAGGGTAAAATTGGAATTGAATTTAAAGGTAATTATGTACATGTAGCTCTTTTGTAAGACACATTTTCATATAATTTAGAATTTGATGTCTCTGACGTATAGTGTAGATTGCAAGCCTTAAATATACCATATCGTTGGAAATTATGGGTGTGCCTGTTTTTAGCAGTTGCTCAAGTGCTTTAGATTTTATCATATTGAATTACAAACATTTTTCCCACTATAGCACGAAAGTTAATAACATTCTGCTTATAACAAGCTCAAGCTACAGGCATATGGGGCTTTCGTTTCCAGTACCGATAGCGGTTACACGTGTTTCTCGAGTGCTATCAAATTTTGTCTGGCGAAAAGGGGAGAGTTGAGTGAGGACTGTAAGGGTGTTGTGAGTAAGGGAGCCTGGGAAGGACGAAGAAGGGAAAATAACATTCACAGGTAAAGGGTACACCAAAATAGATTACATTCTGGCAGAAGAAAGAATAAGGAAGCTGATGGTTAGAATGGAAGTGGGCAATGAGATAAGTTCCGAGCTACTAAAAAAACTTGAAAGAGGGATTGATAAGGTAAGGAATGAGGTGAGACCGAAAGGAGATGAAGAGGTGGGTGGAATGACGAGTGCAGGGAAAGTAAAGAGAGGATGAGGGAAGATGTAAGAAAGTTGAGGGAAGGAGAAAAGGGAACTCAACAGGAGAAAAAGAGGTCACGAGAGAATGTTGAGTGAAAAAAATACAGAGAGAGAAGGACAGGACAGGACTGGTAGTGCCGTTGATCAGAAAAAAGAGGGCAAAAGGGTAGAGGAATATAGAGTTATCATACTCACGTCAGTGGGCTATAAAACTTACGCGGAAGTGTTGAGGAAGAGGCTGGAAAGACTGGTGGACGAAAAGGGAAGTATACCATATAACCAAACGGATTCTAGGAATGGAATGGGGGCTGGAGAGGAAAGGAAAAGGGGGGACAATATTGGGAACAGGCAAACTGTATACACTAGCATACGCAGACGATGTAGTTCTAGTAGCTGATAATGAAATAGGGATGAATCTGATGGTGAGAGCGTTTGAAGAGTATGTGAGAGAAAAAGATTTAAAGGTGAATGTGAGTAAGACTAAAATGATGTGTTTTAGAAATAGAAAGTGTAACATAGAGTAGAGTTCGAATGGAAGATAAATAGCGAGGTGGTGGAGTTGGCGGAGAAGTTCTGCTACCTACGTTTTTGGTTCGAAGCAGAAGGAGAAAACGAGCTGCAGGTGAGAGAGAGATTGGAATGTGCGAGTAAAGTAATGGGACAAGTTCAAGATACAGGGAAGAGAAGGTTCAAGGACGACTGGAGGATGAGAGTATGGATGTTCGACGTACTAGTGTGGTCAGTGTTGAGTTATGGAGTGGAAATTTGGGGATAGAAGGAGCATAAGAGTGTGGAGAGTCTGCATGAGTGATTGCTGAGATAGGTCATGGGGGTGAGTTGGAGCTGCCCAGCTTATATTCTGAGGGAAGAAATAGGGCGAGAGAAAATGGTCGCCAGGCAACTGAAAAGATCCTGGAATTTCGAAGAGAAAATGAGAGGGGGGAGGGAAGCAAGATTGCAGAAGCGTGTTCTCGGGAGATTATGGACAAACAGAGGAGGGGTAATGTGGGACGTTCGAAATGGGAGGAAGAGAGATGCAAAATAAGGTTTGAATGTGGCATGCAGGTCAGGGGTAGAGAATGGCAGAAAATAGAGGAAGAGATGAAAACAAGGCGAGGAGAGAAAAGATGGGGAAAAATCTCGGAGTCAAGGTACAACAGCTGGTATAGGATGGTAAAGAGTAAGGGAGAGCCAGAATACCTGAAAAAGATTAAAAAGGAGAGCAAATAAAAGAGAGTAGTGAGATTCAGAATGGATGGAGGGGGTAAGAGCATGTAGGTCTTGGATGAATGAAGAAGAGAATCTGTGTAGAGTATGTAGGTATGAGCAGGAATCATTGTTTCATGTGTTAGGGATGTGTACTGGTTACGAAGGGGGAGGGAGGAGAATGGAAGAGAGAATAAAGTGGATTTTGAATGGTAATGGTCAGGGTGAGGAATGGATGAAGATGCTGAAAGAGTTGAGTGAGAGGGGGAGGGGAGAGGACTGGTTGCACGGGCTAGGGAAAAGCCAAAAAATGACTCCTGAAGAAGGAGAATAAACAAGTAATGTTGCGGAATTGAGCTATAATACTTAGATTAATAGAGGTAAGAGAAAACGAAAGTCCAGGGAAAGGTCGTAAGCATATAGGATTAAGAATAATAGTTGAGACGATGTTGTAAAAATAGTTGGTAAGGTAGTATACAAGGATTGTAGATAAGAAAATATGTAATGGATATGTAAAGACTCTCAAACCCGTGAAAGGGAGAGAGTATAAATGAATTGAGAAGAACTTAAAGGCAAGTGGGGCAATGACATCAATAGTAAGCCACCTTAAGCTAGGACTACAGTGAGCGCTGAATATAAAGAGTCTGTTAAGTTGGGAAAAGTCGATACGCGTAGGTTCCATCTTCACAGTCATCGGAGATGGACAGGAAATCCCGCGAATCACTGACACTTTCCGATTGTCAGCTAAAGACAGGTCTTGCCCACAACCAATTGTTGTGAAATTGTACAATACTAGGCCTCCAGTCAAAATGATCTCGGCAAAAATAAAGAATAAAAAACACTCAAGGGTAAGGACCTAGACACCGATTTGGATGTCTCCATCTACGTCTACTTGAACCACTAACTAGAGCTGTATTCTCTCTTCATAACGGTTCAAGAAAGGATCAAGAAAGCGAATCTGAACTAGAAAACTTGGATCTACAAGATTTCGATTTGTATTAAACGGGAGAAATATTCAACTCTTATAAAAATCTCCGAGGACGAAAACCTAGACATGCTCTTCGATAGGTCTACACCAACGAGCCCTGTGCAGAATTCAGCAACCTGATAGCAGTTGTGTAGTTGCCGTATCTAGGGCCCGCTTACCAGTCCAAAAGTGCTTCGCCGACACCTGAAGTATTGGTTCCTGGGTTGGATGACGTCAGGTAAGGACCCTGACATCTCACTATCTGGAGATAGCTATTAATATTCAATCGAATTGTATCAACTAAATACCACCCCATGTTTGAAAAAATTGGCCTTGGTGAGTTTGGTCTTACCTGCGAAACCGTGATAAAAATTATTGATAATTGTGAAAAGAACCCGTACGTTTCTTATGCCGCCAGGTTGCGCGCACCACTATAAACGCACAAAAATATACTGACAAGACAATGGTGAAAACTCTACAAGAAATGTCTGAAAAAGCATTACATATGGTGGAGGGGGGCCCAAAATCGTCGGAGAATTGCGTTACGGAATATATGGACGTCCCCTTACACTGAGAAACCTTTTGCTGTACAATTTGTTGAAGATGACATTATATTTTACTAGTTTTACTTTACAAAGCATGGATATAAGGGAAATTTTGCAATATTCATTACTTTGAGTAGTAATTTGTAGCTATTAGCAGAATTACAAAATTTATTAGAAGAAATACTAAAAATATTGCATTTATATCTGCAGAAGATTGCAGTATTTACAAACGACTGTAGTAACGTTGACAGGGACCTTGCGCACCTAATTACTGACTGTTGTTAGTAAAATATGTTACAGTCGGAATATCAAAACAAAAAGTAAACTCAACACACGCTGCGCTGAACGTTACGCTGAACGTTACGCTGAAGGTCACGCCTTAACACAAGCGCACTCTAACACTTAAATTGAGACTCGCGGTCACAGAATATTCTGAAAATTTATCTTAGTTATATTTGTACACATTATAAATTAAATACATACATCGTAATTAATTCATTCATTAATTAATTTCTCATGGTTATGGGTGATTGTCAAAAAGTTGACCACTTTAGACAATAAGATTTTCGACAAGAAAAACATTTCAAACAGGCCAAAATATTTTTCTTTTAATCAAGTCTAACCCCAGAGAGTATTTAATATAAAACTAAGAGATCAAGGAATGTATTTGTGATGGGTATGCATTTTAACCAGAAATAGCTTCTACCTAGATGCCAAGTGACCTGATAAATCGGCCTTGACAATTAGTAAGAATTGCAAAAATGTTTTTTAAATATATGCTGAATAGGTGAAAATATTATAAAATATAGGAAAATTGCATGTTTTAGCAATTTATTTGATTTAACTTCAGCATTTTGACGTCCGTTAAAAAACATTTTGCGTTTTCTAACACAAATCTTGTTTAATTGTTTTCTTGGCCATTTGTTATAATTGACATTTAAATATTTACCGCGCTTCGAAAACGCCACTACTGACGAAAATACGTAGAAAGTCACTATCGTGACGCGTTCGCACCGTTGACTCTCAACGAGTTCCGTATATAATTTTCACCTTCCATGTATATGTGAGAAACGTTTTTTGCTAATGTTTCGCGTGTTTTTCTCTACAGACTTTCAAGTACATAAACTTACTGTACTTAATGAAAGTTGTACCAGTATTGGTGAAATTTAAGAGACTTATTTTCCTTCATTTTTTCTGACCAGCATTTTTGGCTAAAAAAGGCTAGGTTTTTGTTCTTCCAGAGAATAAAGTTGACAAGCGGAGTTTACTAAGACATCAAGTAACAACCGCCATTTCGTTCTCTACTCGTTCTTGCCATAAGTTATGTCGTCCCCGTTCTCTTCATTTCGTGTGTGAGAGCTAAAGATTATATTTATTATCAATCTACATGAGTCTAACTCTGGGTTCTTTTAATTTGAAAGGATCCTGGGTTATCTTAGTTAAAATTCGCGAATCAAACCCGCACTCCGGGTTCTCTTCCGAGAGGGTTCCGGCTTATGCCAGTTAAAATTTGCGATCCCAACCCTGAGTCCGGATTCTCCTCATTCGAGAGGGTTCCGGGTCAATTTATTTAAAATTCGCTAATAAAACTTACACTCCAGGCTCTCCCCATTTGAGAGGTTCCCGGGTTTTCTTTCCGGAAAAATCGTGAATTAAACCAATCAATTCGCTCAATTGAATAAAGGCTTCTGGGTTCTCATTCTAGAGGGTCTCGGTTTGTTTCATCCAAAAGTTTCGCGAACCTAACTTCTCCAGGTTTCACTAATTCGAGAGAGTCCCGGGTTTCATCCCCCTGAGATTAGCGAATTACCTACATCTATCTCCCAAACCTTCCAAAACCAAGGGTACATGGCTGGAAAATCGCCAGAGACGGGCTCTTCGACTAGAATGAAACCTTCACCTTTTTGAAAGCACCTCTCAAACGATCCAGCGTTCCAGCGCTGCCGTCGCTACCTAAAAGCAGGATAGACACCGACGTCCCTCTAGAGGTCGCCTTACAAGCCACTCAAAGATTCTCTGCAGAACTGACCGGATGTACCGCCAAACCTGCACGAAGCTGTCGAAGCATAGAAAGTACCCAATCCTGCGGAGGAGCCTTTACAGACCTCCTCCAGAGTAACATGTCCACGAACGACACCTGTAGAATATTTCTTGGAAATTTGGAGCCATCCTGTTAATCTCTTCGCTGCGAGGCAGGTATATTTTGTGGCCGAGAAGCGTAAACCTTTGAAAGAAGCGGAGGAAAAGCCGGGACCGGCCGTTATCATCTTTGAGCACATCACTCCAGGACTTCAGGAGTTATGGGATCTTAGGATCTCCCTCGCGAGTAAACTTTAAAGATAAGCGGCCTGAAAAGACTCGCCCCAGGGAGCAACGCGAAGATGCCTATCTAAACGAACATCAGTCGAACTTTTGTAGCGGAAAAAGGCTACTGCCTTCTTTCCAACGATCATCGAGAAAGCCGAAGGTCCACTCTCCTCGACGCTCACCAAGAAAACAAGAGGCCCTCAACCGAGTTCTCAGTCAGCAATGACTGTCCACATCTACCGGAAGCGTGTAAAATATACACGCTCGTCCGAGCTATTACAAAACTCCAGAGCGCCTGTAGTCGCTCATCGTCCGTCCTCTTCAAGTGGATGAAGTACACAGGGGCTTGGTCTGAAGTCCTCTCTGACTTCTCCCATCCTCAAGGCCGCTTATCGTACGCTTCGACACCAGTGACGACAAAAATACAAAAAAGGGTTAATTTTTCATCGACCAGACTTCTTCGGTGTCAGTTACAAAATATCCTCTCATTTTATAGTAAGATAAGTTAATATAGAGGATGACCTTACGCTTTATGAAAATATTGATTGATCAGTTTATCTTACTAAGAAATGAGAGGATATTTTGAATCGCTGAAGTTAAGGTCAAATAAATCGTGAAAGTACTTATTTTTCCCATATTTTAAAATATTTTTATCTATCCTGTGTATATTTTTAAAAGATTTTCAAAATTCTTATTTTATTATGACCGAATTTTCAGTTTATAGAAACACCATGGCTTCTCGACAGTTTTTGGTTCTGACCGTTCTGAGATAAATTGCAGTCAATGTGAGAATCCTGGATGACAAGGTTTAAATCTGTATACTATAGTGCTATATGACTAATAATTTTAAAAAACATATCAACTCGTACAAGGATTTGTTTTAAAAAGCCACTCAGTGAGTTTTCAATGTAGTGAAAAATAAGATCTTTGTGTTTCAAAATTTCTATAATCTCTGACACATTGTTAATGTCCTCGTTGGAATATATATCTCTGATCCTTTTGGATTTTTTCACAATTTTCTACGCTCGATTTGGATTATGTCTTTGAAAAATGATAAAGAAATACTTGTAAAATTATTCTACGCTTTGAAATCGTTCAAAATTTGGGACCGTCTAATTATGAAAGTTTTAATTTTTATTCGTTGAGCTTAGAACATTTCTAAGTCAACATTTCTAAGTTTAAATTTTGCAATTTAAACGTTTTTACTAAGTACGGTAACATTCATTATTCGGAACCATGCTCTAAAGAGCATCACGTTTATACATACAGAGAATAGTATTTTTTAAATAAAAATTCAGTCATTTATGTTATTCCAAATACCAATTTCTTCTAATCTTTTTGTATTCGTGTAGTTTAATAATTTCTCTGCTAATTTTTCTCATCTCAGATTTTACTACGGAAAATACACAGGCACACAAAAAAAGTGACATGTGCGGTGAACTAGACCACCATACTTATGTCTTAGGGTCCCTAACTTTAAAAAAAGCTTAAAAACTATCAAATAACCCATTTTGTGCTTGAAACATAACTCGTGATGAGCGAAACCTTTGGGAAAAAGGGTACCCTTTTGCTTTTGAGGTCGCCCTTCATTCATTTTTTTCTGTGGTATCGTGCTCTTTCATTCTCAAAAGATCTATGAAGAGGCTTTCTTTTACTTTTTTATGCCTTTTCCAACATGCTCTCTTTTCAACGTCCAATAAAAGTCAGCCATCATATTTGTATCCCATGTTCCTTGATATCGACGTTCCATTTCTTTATTTATATCACGTTGAAATCGCAGGTGACTCTGCCGTCCTGAGGGTGATAACCCTCATACCTCCCCAGGCCTGAGTATGAGGGCTTTCCCACTCTGACGAGGACAATGTCAGCTCGTCGTCAGACACACTACGGCTTCATCGTCACATTATAACGCCTCCTAGTCTGGACGCTATACCCATTTCCGTCAGATCGACGAGGCCCAGTCAGCTTCTTTGATTCTGATGCACGATGATCTCTTGATTCCGAATCTGTGTGGTACGTCTCTAGAATTTATGGGGTTTGCGAGATACTCGCAATTATGTAAAATGATTAATTCCCGATTATTATCTATGCATTTAATATTTTCAAAAATTACTTATGCATATCGTTAGAGTAGAACAAAAGCAATGAAAGTTTCTGAACATATTTGCGATCAGACGAATATTTATTGCCGAAAATAAAAGGAAAATTGCTGAAGAAAATATCTCCGTCAATATCTCAGAAAATATTGTTCGAACGAGAATGCTTTCTTGCAGATCCGAAAGTGCTGGTGGAAATACACATTTTTTGTTATGAGTATTATCCCCGTAAAGTTGATAATTTTTAAGGAAACAGAGGTTTTATTTTAGGAAATTATAATGCGTTACAATAGAAAGTCGTTTTTCTCGAAGCAAATTGATTTTCGAATCAAAATTTCTGTCAAAAACTATGCCTCATAAACTAACAAATACAAGTTCATATGACATTTTCTGTCAATTGTTTAAATTTATACAGATAGGCAGCATTGTTTAATTGGCTTACTTCAACTTGACATAACCTTGTAGAAAAAAGGCCAAAATGTCTGAAAATTGGCATATCTATTTTTCGAGATTCTACTACTATAAAATACTGGCTGTCCTGTCCTGATCAAAAGGCGAGAGTAGTTTGCAACAATGAGAAAGAGACAGACCAGTGTTGCTGATTATGTCAGGTTGGTAAGGCCTGACCAATTATTTGTTTGTGGGTTCGTAGTCACTCACAATTTTATGGGGATTACGTCAATAAAGTGTTCGAAATAAATGAAGTATAGTTAAGATAACAGATGATTTACTCAAAAGACAAAGAAAAGATAAATAGTTACATGAATTGAACTTACAATTATCTTTCTAAACCTGAAAGGGCAAGAGAGGTTGAACTGTCGATTGTATCTTCGATACGTCGTAGAGTAACTGCGGAACTCTCCCGGATGTTTATATGAATTTTTTTTGAAGTGACTCAATTAGTATCAGGCTGGGTCGACTCCCATGGGCGCGTTTGACCACTTATACTTTTGTAGTTATCCACCTCCTGTTAGATGGCTCTACTGTAGAGTCAGATATGGGGGTGATATTTTGTTCAAATATTTTCGTATCCACCATTTTAATGCCTTGTGGGGTTATGTAGCACATGTAGCTGCATGTCATCATCAGAGATGTCAACGTCAAGTTCATGCGTTCTGCATTTCTTCATTAATAAAAAGGAAATACAATTTCTTCTGAATGTACGACTGTGATTATTGTATAAAATCCATCGTTATACCTGTATCGTCATTAGAAGAAATTTTTTGACATAGGAGCAATTCAAATTAAACATTTTTACGAGAACATAGAGGACGTTCTATATTTAAAGTAGGTTCTTCATTTTCTCTACAAATTGCTTATTACAAATCATTCTCATGTGAATTTGTGTGTCAAAAAGGGTTCTTATACTTTGTTCTTGATTTTCTGAAAAAAAATTATTTTCTGATATTGCATATGAATGCAGTTACTACATTTTACTTTCAACTTTCTTTCATTTTGACACGAAATAATATTTTTCTTCCTATACACAAATTTATTTCTCTTATTTGTGCACTTAATTAAACTTCATGATCAGCCTTAATTTACTTTTGTTTTGTTTATTCTATGAATCACTTACACTTACATTCATTTTTCGAAAATACCGCTGAATGAGGGTAAAGATTGTGAGATTATGTAGCACTTCAAAGAACATATTTCAAATATTATATTTGAAAAACATGTTTAGTTTCAACTTTCAGTTACAATCAGGGTTTATGGGTCCTGCAAAACCATAAAAAAATTTATTTCAACAAGTTTCCATTAACATTTGTATAGAAATATGACTTTGTTCAATCCGTCCAAAATTTACCATGGTGTCGGACAATGTCGGTCAGTATCGGTCAGACTCTTGTCACTACCCTTCTCTACGTGTACCCCTTCGTCCCCTGGTCCTAAAACGAAATTCGCGAAATGACATATTGCAGACTGACATATTAGAGACTTTCAGTGTATTTAGTCAAAGATATTATACACATAGATGTGGTAAGTGGCGCGGAGTGGAGGAAAATCTCTAATAGCACGGAACGTTCTGGGAACGTTCCAGGAACTAACCGCTGGGACTTTCGGAACGTTCCAGGCACGTCGCTGGGCCGCGTGAAATGTCCGCTCTCTTGGAACGTTCCAGCAACGTTCCACTGGGACTTGAAGGGGACTTACCGTTATTGTTATTTTTAACAACAAATATC
>JAUMHM010000079.1:15998302-16013249 GCA_032362435.1 Melikaiella ostensackeni
GAGAAGTTCTTCGTGCCCCTCAGTGCTTTCTTCACCTCTTCAGCAGTGATTGGTGGACATTGTTCCTCGGACGTTATGAGGTTGTTGCACAGCTCCTTGAAACGCATGAAGTTCTCAATGTCTTCATCCAATGGGTGCTGAACTTCGTAAATCTTTCTCCAAAAAGTCTCTACCTTCTCGGACGTAGGCGGATTGTTGACCGAACAGGAAGGTCGCTGAAGAGGCGCAATGGGTCAGCGAGAAACTGTTAATTCTCCCTGACCCACCCCTACCTCTTCTGTATTCTCCTCCTGGCATCAGATAACACCCGTGTTTTGTCAACAATGTGCTGCTTGATAGTCAGCAGCTTTGACTTGTCTAATGTGTGATGGTGGATCCTCACTTCGTGAGCGAACTTTTGGACCCTCACCGTAAAAGGCTTACCAGATGTTATGTAGTCAATCACACACTGAATGCGGGACGTGTTCTGTCTAGTCCAGCCAATCGTCTTGTTGAGTTGAAACAAGCGCCTTTTGGGTCTTTTGATCTATCGTCGACTTTACCCTTTGATTTAAATCGGCCGAAGCTCTCGCCGCATCATAAACTGATCAAGTGAAGCTCCAGAGGTCGGACTCTTTCGAGAGATTAGTTTCCGTAAAATTAGAGTGAATTAAGAAGAATTCAAGGAATTCAATTTAATTCACCCTGAATATTATTTTAATATGAATATAATTCTAATTTTTTCAAATTAATTTGAATTCATTTGGAATTTACCTTGATTTTTTATTAATTTACCCTGATTTATTTTTCATTTTTGGGAATTCACCCTGAATTTTCTTGAATTCATTCAATTCTTCTAAATTCATTCCAATTTTACTGAAATCAATGGAATATTTTGGATTTTTTAAATTGGTTTAAATTCATTTGGAAACATTTGGAGTTCACCCTGAATTATTATCAATTTATCCTGAATTCTTTTGAATTCTTTAGAATTCTCTTCAATTGTGCTAAATTCTCCCTGAATTCTTTGGAATTCTTTTGATTTCTTAGAAGTCACCTCAAATTCTTCTAAATTCACTTAATTCTACTCAATTGAATGGATTTTATTTTTTATATTTTTTTAGTTTCATTGAATTCACCTTGAAGTCTTTTAAACTCACTCTTGAATTCTTAGACACTTCATCAAATTCTTATGAATTCCCTTGAATTCTTCTAATTTTACTGAAATAAATGGTATATTTTAGATTTTTGCATTTTTTTCAGTTCGTTTGAATTATTTTTAATTTACCATAGTTTGTTGATTTTAACTTGAATTGTTATTAACTCACTCTGAATGATTATGAATTTATCCTGAGTTCGTAAAAATTCAGCTGGGATTCTTATAAATTTCTTCGAATTCTTTTGAATTCGAAAAAAACATTAGTCTTAATATTAATGCACCTTAGTCACTTTTTGTCAGTTTTAGTTACTTTTTGGGTTAGCAATATGTAAGTCATTTTTGGTCACTTTTTCCGTTTAAATAGGTCACGTTTTTCAAGTAAATTAAGCCGTGGCTGCTGTTGTCATTCTCCGAGTTTTGCAAAAATCGCATATGATAATTTTTTTTCGTAATCTATATAAGATGTTGCTTTGAGAATTTTGATGTCCCAATTAAAAAAAATCTTCTAAGATTTCAATATTTTCAGTTTTTCTAGGACGAAATTTGATTTTCATGAAGCTTAAATAGCTAAATAATTTTTAAAAGCTTTGTAAACTATCTTAAAATTTTGTTGATCATGTAGGAACTTTATCAGACTCAAAATTTACCTTGAAAAAAATGAAGATTTTAGCAATTAAAGTGGCCAAACCCTGAGTTAATTTCTGAAATCTTCTGATTTTTTTTAGGTTAATTTTGAGTGTGAGAATGTTTCTATATGCTCAAAAAAATTAGGATAGTTTGCAAAGCTTTTAAAAAGTATTTTAGTTTCTTGAGGTTTATAAAAATGAGATTTCGGCCTAGAAAATCTGAAAATGTTGAAATCTTACAAGATTTTTTAAAACTGGGCATATTATGTAGATTACCTCAGGATATTAATCGATCTATTTCAAATATTGCACAGGTGATAAGGACAGGGATCACAGTCAGTCCCATATTCCCCTTTTTCCTCCTATTTTTCTCAAAATTCCCTATAATCCCTATATTTAAGAGTTTTTGCCATTTTTCCCCCTTTTTTTGAAGCTGTGATTAATTGTTCAAATAAAAACCTAAAAAAAATTCAAAAATGGGCACCATAATCTAACTATTCAAATTTAAAGACCTTTACCTTTTGAAAACTTTTAAATTTGAATGAATTTCAATAATATTTAAGGATATCTTGAATAATATTTCTTTATCTGAGTTAGCCCTAAGTATCTTAATTTTTATACTTTAAATTCAACTTTTGCAATAAATATAAATGCATAATATACACATAATAATAATGTTCATAATTTTTTTAAAGGTAACTTTCGCTGATCCAAAGGCTGAAAACTACGAAATTTGATAGCCTTTGATTCAACTGCCTTAAGATTTGAAAAATTTCTAACTAAAAAGTTAAAAAATTGAAAAGCAAAATTTAAAACCCATCAAACAATTTAAAAGCGTTCAGATTACAAAGGCTCCTGTTTAAAAAAAAAATCGTACAAATTTGAAGCTCTTGAATTTAAAAAAATGCAGTAACTCTTAAATTAAAAATTTTGAATTTGAAAGGATCCACAATGAGTGTGCATGATTTTCAATGCATTTTTTCTTCGATTTTTTTACTAAAAAAATTGCTGTCATACTGTGATATCGCGATCTTTAATTTTTATTTTCTCGAAATGGAATAATTTTTTAAATCAAATTTTGTTTATTCTCATTCAGCATCTCCATATCTCAGAAGCGAATTTCTATTTTTGCAAAAAAAATAAAAATTCTATTTTTGATCGCTATCCAAAACCGATTTTGAAAACCCATGAAATTTTAATCTCAAAATTCTCGGTCGGTTTTTTCGGAATTGGCAAACTTTTTTAAATCAACTTTTTCTACCCGTATTATCTCGGGAGTATATTTCTGTATTTTTAACAAGTTTCCTGTAATACTTTTTAAATTTTCGAAGAAAAATTCTCCTATTTTCACTTCCATTGAACTGCTGAACCATTGTGATCCCTGTAAAGGACCCAAAATGAAACTTTTCTGTGCTAGGTTATTTTTCATTTCCATTTTTTTTTCTTTCGATCCACCCTAACATCCATCTCTGGAAATAAGTAGTTAACTAAAATTGACAATGTTTTCCATGAATGTTAATTTGAATTATATGAAGCATCAAAATAATTAATAACCATTTTTTCTAGCAATTACACAACAAATTGCCTCGAAAACACCGAAAAAGACTTCGAGTTCGAGTTCGATTTCGAGTTCAAAAAGCTCGCCTCCCTCAGTTTCTCCAGTGAAAACAAGAAAATCTTCTCCCTCAGCTTCTCCAGTAAAAACGACGAGAAAATCTTCTCCGATAAAGAAACAGGAATCGACTAAGGAAATTGGAGAGAATCCAGCTTCTAATGTTAGGTCGAAGTTGCAGAGATTGGGCAACTTATACTCGGGTAAGTTGTAAGACATACGTACATACATACATTTCAATTCTGTCAAAACACGAAATAGGTAGTTAGAAAATCATACACAAAGTTAAATTACGAATGTTATCTTTTCATCGAGATATAATTATTAAAATTTGAAAAATAGAACATTGAGTTAATAATCCACTTTTTAAATTTTTCAATCGCATGAAATTTATATTATAAAAATTATATTGATAATTTTGCATTCTGTGGAGGTATTCTGAATTTCTGAAAGATATTTTTAAATTATTAATTTAAATTAAGGTGGTAGTTGTTTGCTATTTTTTATTAACTTTTTTAATTAAATTTCTTATACCAGAGGGTTGACGCAAAAAGAGAGACTTTTAGGGTCACATAAAATGAATGATTTCCAATTTTCAAAATTCAAGTCAATGCATTAAAATTTTGCTTTTAATTCAAAAACTTCATTAATTCCAATACAATTCACAGAACTTCCATATCTTAAGTATCTGAAAATACGATCACTAAATCATCAAAATATTAAAAATTAATATTTATGATTTGCTATAGTAATATTTCATTATTTAAATACATAACGACTTTGGGAGCCTTTATTTAAAAAATAATACAAGTTTCCTGAATCGTTATTGACACTTTTTTCTCAATCTTAAAATGAGCCAAATAAAACTGAAAATTCTCCATTATTACGGGAATGATTCCCGATAATTAATTTTTAAGAACATCTTTTATGTTACTAGAAAGAAAGAAATTTACAATCAATATTTTCAAAACATTGAAAATAGTAATATTTTGGTAATACGCTGAAAATCTCTAATAAGTCTGTCTGCGATATGTCTTTCCGAGAATTTCGTTCGAGGACTAGGGGACGACGGGGTAAAGAGAGCTTAACTCTAAAACCAGCAAACTCGTCCAGTACCGCACTAACGAAGCGTGCTTTTTCACAAGTGCATAGTTTCGTTAGTTCACACGGTCCGCACTTCGCTTCATTCGCTTTCAGTGTTTACGTTATGTGTTACAAAAATATCGCAGGAAAACAAGAGGCAGCGTTTATCCTTCAAAACAAATAATCGTTTAAAGAAATCAAATAAATATTTTTAACTGCGAACGAAAATCAAATAGAAATGGTTCATACGGTCCTGATTGCTGACATTCGAGTCCCACGGATATATGTCCAAGGCCATTTAAGGCAAGAACCAAAGTCGGACCTATATTGGAATTCCAGTGTATTCACCTTAAATAACCATAATTAAATTTGAGTAATTTGAGACTGAACAATTTTAAACTGAGACTCTCAAAATTGAAATTCCTGAAGAAAGGACATACTGTAGATTTTTAAATAAATGTCTCGATAAAAACAAAAATCAAGTATAAAATGAGAATGAATATATTAATGAATGGCTTAATTTCTTGCGTTAGCAAAATGTCATAATTTTTATTTTGCTGAATTTTGATTTATAATAATGAATTTTCATTCTTGCGAATCGTCATGTAACATAAATTTCATTTTTCATAAAAATGGCGGCCGCATAAAAATAGCTACGCTAAATTCAAAAAGCAATTCGGCAGAACCAAATTATGGTAAATAGTGATTCGAAGACATAAAACTGATGTGAAATAGTACTTCAAAAGAAAAAAAAATGATGTAAAATACAAACTCGGGGAAATTAAAATGATAGTATATGGCGATTCAGTAAAATAAAAATATGGTGAAATAGTTATTCGGTCACACGATTTTCGGTAAAATAATTATTAGAGAAAATAAAATTTAGCTAATATTAATGCGCCTTGTCATTTTTATATTTGAAAAAATAGCTTGCTTGGAAAAATCTTTTCAATACCTACCTTAGAACGTTTTACTAGCAGAATACATTAGAAAAAATTTACACGCCTAAGTAATCAAAACTGGAACAACAGCTCGTTCTTTTCACAGTCATTTTCGTGTATTCAAATTTTTCTTTCTTTCTATGTCTTAAAAATCTGTTGAAAACCTCAGAAATTTGTACTGCCACAAACACAGTTGGAAAAATCAAGAACAGGTGCAAGAATTGAAAATAGATAAACTCAAACGTGATAATTTTCAGATTGTACTGTTTACCTATTTTTGATTTTTTCAGCATTTCACAATTTTTCGAATGTCTTTTCATCAGTAGGAAGTCTTGAGCTGCTTGAAGGATTTTTTTAAAGCTAGCTAAAAAATTAATTTTACAATATAGAAAAATGACTACCATCAACCGGGGTAAATATAGACCACAGTGGATTAGTAATAATTATGGATCAATGCTATTATTCGGTAGAAATTATTCAATTTACTCATGGGATTTTACTGTATATTCTGAAAATATTGTTTGTGAAATGTACAGAAATTCTTTTTACAAAAAAAAAAGTAATTATGAACGTTAATCCATAATTACTCCGGTCGACAGAACCTATACTTATAAAAAATCGACTACCTTTAATAACTTCTTTACCGTACTCCATTTTTATAGAAAATACTACCTTTAAAGCGGGAAAAAGTACCCTATGAGCGTGAAAAAAGGACTCTTTGTACCCTTTTTTTCAACCCATGAGGATTGTGAGGCCTATAATTACGTCAAAAATAAGACGAGTTTCCAAGATATTAAAGACGGCGTAAAATTGCAAAAAAAAATTTCTTACTTCTTTCAGATGTCAAATTACAATTTTTTTCTCTCAGCTTAAATGAAATATTTTGAGTAAACAATGGAAGAAAAGGACTCACTGATGTCATTAACTAAAAAAAGGAAAATGCACAAATCAGTGGCCAGATTGATTTGTGTGGATTCGCAAGCTTACAGTATGGTTGAGAGACAGAGATTTCAAGATTTCATTAGTGAAAATATACCCAACTACATATTACCAAGTAGAACGACAATTTCCAGAACGTACGTTCCACAACTTTACTGTGAAATGCAGAGAAATATAAGGAACGAGTTGTCAACTTCCATCGATGATATTCTAACGGTATCGTTCACATCAGACTGCTGGAAGTCACGTGCGAGTGATCATTACATATCATCAACGCTGCATGTTGTAACAAATGATTTTTAATTGAAAACATGCACATTGGGAAACAATGAAATTGAAGAGAGTCATACGGCTGAACATTTGCGATCGTACCTTACAGATATGGTGGCTTACTGGAGTTTACCAGGTAAAAGTTCACTTGCTGATAAATAATTTCAATTATTAATGGCTCCAGTTCCTTATTACCTCCTTAATTAATTGCAGGCTCCTTATGCAACCTAATGTATGTACGTCCGCATGAAACGTACCCAGGTTATCGATTTTATTTTAGAAGTTACGGCACCCGCAAGCATCGGGATGGTATCCGGCTATATATCTCTATACGTAACTCCATACCGACAACCTGTTTTCTTTTCATACGGACGAACACATATTTATTTATTTTATAATGTTTAAATTTTTCGAAATCGGTACTTATGAAATACATTTATTTCTACAGTTCAGAGTACTGATATGATCACCGTTTTCATTTCAATTGATAATGTACGCAACGTTACATCAGCTGTGAAATTTATACCCAGTTGGATTCACATTCGATGCTTTGATCACACCCTCGATTTAGCAGTAGATGATGTAAAGCCAGGGGTCCCATTCATTGATAATCTTTTTTCGAAAATAAGTGTAAGAGAATGTTTTTATGTGTGTATTTCGATCGTTCATATAGAGAAAAAAGCTAAATAAAGAGATCAAATCCATTTCAAACCACACTTATATTTTTGTCAATTTTCTATCAAAGCTGGCCTTCTAAGAGGGAGACATTCTGTGACTTTTATGCGGGCTAAACCAATCATTTTTGTGGCAAATAGAATTTTTTCCATCAATTCGAATTTCGGCACTTTTCTCGGAAAGAACGAAAGATACAAGAAAATGTTGAGATAAAAGTTTGCACATCTGGAAAATTTCTACAAGAAATGCCTGAAGCTCTCTTGCGATATCTTCCAACGTTAACGAGAAACATTTGAAAATTATAGCAGGAACTTAAAAAAAAATATTGCAAAAAATGAGGAAGCTATCCTATCACTTTTATTCCGGCTGAACCATTTTTAGGGCCGAGAGAATTTTCGTTCCTAAAAATATAATTTTCAAATTTTCCTCGCAAACGTTGCAAGATATCACAAAAGAGCAAGAGGCGTTTCTCGCAGAACTCTTCTAGATGTGCAAGCTCTTACCTTAAAATATGTTTTGTATCTTTCGTTGTTTTTGAGAGAAATGGGAAAAGTACAGGTAGATTTGATGAAAAAAAATTCTCCTGACCACAAAAATGGTTGAACACACATAAAACACACAAGATGTCTTGCTTATAGAAGATGATAGATGAACTTCAACCATAAATTGGAAAAATTATAAGTGTTGTTTTTTTGCGAAAATCGACTTTTCATATTTTAAAAGGAATCGCGACCTAATTTTTTCTAGAAAAAAACAACATACTTCGTCGCTGAGAGATCCTGCGACTTGAGTTGTAGAATCTGCCAGATTTTCCGGAGTACTGAACGTTTATTTTCATGAATATAAAATTCTCATAAAAATCATTAAATTCAAGGCTTTTAAACTAAGAAGCTGGTAGGCTTTTTTGACTTCTTTTCAGAAATAAGGTCAAAGAGGTCGGCATGCGCTCTTAAGGGAGGGTTTCGTAGGCTACAGGATAAAAACTCTACATCATAGAGGTCTAACAGGCCAAATTTCCAAATTTCTTCCATTTCTTTAGCTTCTAACAGCATAAAAAAGAAGAATGTAACATAATAAAACTTTTATTCTTCATCACAATACTACGTGACAATAGCTTCAATTCGAGCCATACTCGAGGAAAATTGAACGAAAAGAAAAGCTTCCAGTGTAGAGGTCTGAAAAACCAAATTTCCTTATTTTTCTTATTTTTTAACATTTTAACCACTAATATAAAAAACGAGATTATAACCTAGCGAATTTCATTTGTTGTCGAAATTCTACATGCCATGAGTTTCAAGTTGAGCCGCGCCCGAGGGAAATCGGACTACAAGAAAAGCTTCCAGCATAGGGGTCTCAAAAACGAAATTTCCTTATTTTTCTCATTTTCTAACCACTGATATGAAGAAAAAAGAATAAAACATAGCAAATTTCATCTTGATACATAATTCTACATGCTAAGGCCTTCAATTTGAGCTGTGACCGAAGAAAATCAGAATCAAAGAAAAGCTTTCAGCATAGGGGTCTAAAAAGCCAAATTTCCAAATCTCTTTTTTTTCTTCCTAGTATTTTGCCATGATATAAAAAAAACCATAATAGATAAGCAGATGAAAATATTTTTTATCGAGTATATTCTGGTTGGTTAACATCCGTGCCAAATTTCAACCTTCTAGCTGTCTAGCACAAATCTTGTAGGAGCTAGGAGTGGTAAACGACGGATCGGACGTACAGACGGACATTCGGCCGTCATTAAAAGGGTTTTCGACGTAGTTCACGAAACCCTAAAAATGCTTTTAAATCAATATAAAGGGTCTAAAATCTTCTGTTGATACCCCTTTCTAATAGGGTGAGTCGACAACAAAAGTTTTGGAAATAAAAAACAGCTAAGGATGTAAAAGTTTCGTAGGGCCAAAAAAAGTTTTCAAAATTCGGTATTATCAGGATTCTGGAAAAATCGTAAATGTTAATTTTTGTTTTGTAATCTTAATAATATGTCCGATTATCATAAGTTTTGATAGATTTGTAATTTGAGTTCATCGTGGAGAAAGTCTCAGTTTTATGGATCTCATAAAAGTAAAATTAATTTTACAAGCTCTGGAAATGATACTATAATTTTTTGAGCCTCTAAAAACTTGCTTACACTAAAAGTCCCTACAGTGAAATTGGAAAGACTTCGGCGCTTGGAATGGAATGAATTTGCGGAAGTCTTCTCCATTTTTCAAGGTACATTTTGAGTCTGAGATAGTTTTCAGAAGCTCACAAGAATTGTAGAATAATTTTCAGAGCTTTAAAAATTCACTTTATTTTATCTTTCGAGATCTCTCACAATGAGATTTTCTTATACAAAATTAAAAATCGATCTAAATTTCTAAAAATTTATCCCAAAATTTACACAGGTTATAAGGGACCAACAATAAAACTCATCCATGCTAGGCTGATTATGATCTGTAAAATTAGTTTTCCACCCACTCTACCCTCTATCTCACAGAATGTACTCGCATTGTTTCTCCATCGACTGTTATTCAATATGATTGAAATTTGTCTATGTTTGAATCCTATCGGAAAATTTCGTTTAACTGTTCCCATTGGGTGTAATGCCTTATGCTCTTTTCCTTTTTCAGTGTAAGAAAATTGTAGGACGCGTCCGAAAATCTGATCCTGTGAAAAGAGCATTGGATGAAACTCAGAAGGGAAATGGGAATGGCAGAAATTTTATGCGTACTGCAATTGGTCGAAACGCGATGGGGGTCTGAACTGAAAATGGCTCAGAGGCTCGAGAAATTAAGAGTTCCATTATCCAAAATTTTCAAAATGAAACATCTCAGGTGTAAGAGAACTTTGAGCGAAACGGAATGGGACATACTGGAGATGTTAGTCAAGATTTTGGAACCACTGAATTCAGCTACGGAAGACATGGGTGGTAGTATCCTACACTTTCGATGGCTATACCCGTATTACATGGTGTAGATGATGCCTTGGACAGTTTCGTGGACTAATTCAGAGATGATGTACCTCTTGTTATTCGCCAGTATGTCGGCAAATTAAAGGAAGTTTTGGATATTCGTTTTAATCCGATGAAGGCAAATGATCTTTACTGAAAAGCTATGGTACTGGATCCAAGCTTTCGATGTCTGTTGATGGACGAATCTGAGAGCGAATCTGTAATAGATGATATAACAGCTGAAATTGTATTTCGCAGAAAGCAGAAGACAGCTTCCATTCTAGGCATATGGAATTTTAAGAGCGGAAAAAGACAAAAAATTACTAGAAGGCAAGCAATTCAAATTTATTTCGAGTTTATTTCAAAATTCTAAATTGTAGAATTACCTGTAGCCATTCGAGTACGCAACCCCACTTTTTATAAGGTTTTTTGACCCCCAATCTCTTTTCACTTGAAGAAACACCTTGCTTTCTCCTTTTTTTCTAATGAGATACTAAAATTGCTAACGATATGATTCATTTTCAAACTATGTCTGATTATCGTCAATTCGTGAAATTCTTTATATTTGTTGTATATAGATTGTGAGGATCAAATGCATCCGGGAAGAAAGAGGTCCACATTCTTTCGTTTGAAGAAAGTTGAAAAAGAAAAGGAGTTACAGAGCCTTTATACTGATCAAGTTAGAAAACAAGTCGGTATATAGTAATTTGTAAAAAGCATATTCTATCTTCATAACTTTATATACTTACTATAATTATTCATTTGTTTTTTTTTCTATTCTTTTTTCAGGTGGCATTGTACGTCAAAGAGAATATAATACCTGTCGATGCTTGCGTGCACACTTGGTGGAAAAGGAGTCAAAAAAGATTTCCAGTCGTAGCGAAAGCAGCGTCTCGATACTTGGCTGTACAAGCCTCATCAGTGCAAAGCGAAAGATTATTTTCAATGACTGAAAACATTGTTACTCCAAAGAGGAAACGTTTGCTTCCTGAGCATGTGACACAACTATCTCTGCTCGCAACCAATATTTGCGCAGAAGGAAAGAATAAATTTCTTCTATCATGTCAGTGTGACAGTTTATTAGTATAACTCAGTTTGACGTCTTATAAAAATCTGTTTCCACTTGAAGTTGTTTCGACTGAATGAAAATTCTTTAGTTTGAATTGAAATATCAAATTCTCATCATCTTAGATCGACATAACGATAATTTTCATCTGAAATCAGGATCATTTAAATTCAAAGTTATATGCAGTGCTGGGGAAGTTCCTTAAAAAAATGTACTAATAACAGGTACAGTTACTTCGTGAAAGTAGTAACTTATCACATTTACAGTCACTGACTGAAGTAACTTGAAGTTCCTGCATAGCTACTTCTTTATATACGAAATCATATGTTACATATGTGAAAAATTATAAATATTTCAAAAATGAATCAACGCTGTAATTTTTACTGTTCACAGTATCAAAGAATCAACAGCTGCAAATCTATTAAATTGAATAACTTTCAATTTTTATTCTTCATAATTGAACTATTTACAAAAAAATTCACTCAAAATTGCATAATTTTCTATTTGACACATTAAATATTGAAGAGTCTTCATCTGAAAATATTCCAACTTGAAGAATTTTCCATTGTAAATTTTCAAAATTGAACGACGTATTGCAAAGAAACGTTAAGAATTACATCATTTTATAATATAAACATTCCAAATTAATGAATCTTTAATTGTATATCCATAAAATTGTTAAAATTCAAGAATTTTCAATTGTTTGTTAAAATTTTAAAATTGAAAAATCTGTAATTTTGATGACTTGTATGACTTGCAATTGAAGAGTTTTTAATTTTGAAAATCCATGATTAAAAATTATGCAAGTTTTGCGTTTTAAAATTTAAAATTCTGTAATTTTTACGCCTTGCATTTAAAGTTTCTTCAATTTTTTATCTTTTTATCTTTCTTCTTCTTCTTATATAAAATTATAAATCGATCTAAAATTCTAAAAATTTATCCTATTTTAATATTTAGCTATTTTAATATTTATTTAAATTTATGATTGTTATTCATTATATTTTAAAGTACTTCAAGTTTGAGCGTATATTTTAATTTGATAATTGGATCCTTAAAATATGAAACATGTTATAAGCGCGCTATTTTCGCAAGTAAAGAATACTGTTTGAGGATTTTTCATTGGTTTTCTTTTCCACAACGCCTTTATCGTTTCAATGTTTCAGATATGTAAGAAGTATTATTTATTTACGTCCATAGAAAATTTATATCGGAATAAGTAACAAGTTCACTGCTACTTTTAATTTTACATCACTTTATGAATACGCACTCATTAATTCACATGTACAGAGTATATGATCAAAATTTTGTTTGATTAAGTTTCCGTCACTTGTGAAAATAATAGATTCAAGAATTCGGAACATATTCATTTAAGCTTCAGAAAAATCTTAATTTTGTGAACATATATACATTTTTTTGAATTGCAGAAGTTATTTAATCAAAGACACATTACGTCTCATGATACTTCGATCAATTTCAACAGTTTGATTTTTTAATTATTTATTTATGAAAAGTCAGGACTTGCTTCGGTTTATAGTATTAATGGACTATAGTCACTAGATTGAGAGAAAGTAAAAAAGTAAAAAACCGATTCAATCTAAGGCACATCGAATATTGGATTCTCCTACGTACGGGGCGATCGAATCGAAAAACCGATTCGATGACGCATTAAATGTCGGTTTTTCGACATTTGATCGGTGAGTCGATCGAATCGAAATAAACCGATCTGATTATGCGCGAGTCGAATGTCGGTTTTTCGACATTCGATCGGTGGGTCAATCGAATCGAAAGAAAACCGATCCGAGGATAGCACGAATCGAATCGAAAATGCCATATTCGATCCGACAAAGTGCACACGTCTATTTGATATACGTATATACATATTGCTTCCATTGCAATTATAATAAAATCGCTATATACATTTCTTACAGTGAACTATTTTTTTAAAATTATATTAATGAGTTTAATCGCTTGTGATAGAAAAATATTCCTTTTTACCTGAGCTGGCCAGTATTTCACAAAAATTGTATTTGAGGTATTTTACACATAAAATACATTCAGACAACATACATTTGAAATACATCGCAAGGAAAATACAATTCAGCTGATTGCGAATAATGTTTAATGTCAAGACACAAAGTTTACCTGAATTTTTATTTTTTAGTTCTTAGTTATTGAAAAATATATTTCAACCAAACAGACTGTATAATAATAACATACATTTTTCAAAAAATGTTCGTAAATTTGCCAAAAATGGTATTTCCAGCTGTGAAGGAAATTTATATTGGTATTTGCGCTTCAAAAAAATGTAAATTATGGTCAAACACAAGTCAAAAATATTAGGACTTGCTTTTTTTCGACTTTAATCAAACCTGATGAAAATATAGGCGAACGTACGTACTCCTGTCTTTCAAGTTGAAAGTTTCGGAACAGATTTTTTCACTTCTCTTTACTCCAAAGGTATAAATGCCGTGTACTACACAGTCCTGCGTACTATGGAATAGTACAGCGCAGGTCTATGTACCATAAGAGTGTACTGTGCACTTTCTTATTTTATAGTTGTTTTTAGTATTGATCTCTACTGCGCAACCTTAAATAGCGTAGGGTACTACTGCGCAGTTCCGCGTATGAAAAAGGTACATTGCGCTGCCCTGTGCCTTAAACTGTTATGCGCAGCCTTATATGGAATACGTGTCTGTTGCACATCCCTACGTACTGTAGGACTACACTCCTCAGGTCTACGTTCCATAAATATCTACTGCGCATCTCTACATATCGTAGGTCTCTAGTGTGTAGCCCCAAATACTGCAGAGCTGTACTGCGATAACTGATTAATATTTCTTCTATATTTATTTGTAATTTCGTAATCTATTGTATGAAAAGATACGAATTTTGATCGTATACTATATACATCTAAATTAATGAATGTGTATTCATGCAATAGTGTAAAATTAAAAGGAACAGTAAAATTGGTACTTATTCAGTCAGAGATTTTCCACAGAAGTAAATTAATAACAATTTTACTGAGAACTAGCAGTTTTTTTTACAAATGACATGCACTATTTAATTAGTAAGCTCTTACTCATTCAGATATCGAGAGTTAGCATCTTCTTTAATAATATTCTTTAATAATCTTCTTTAATAATATAATATTTATTGTATAATATTTATAACTGTAGAGTAAGAATAAAAATATTCAAAATTTTCAAAAAGGCAGACCAATAAAAGATAATCAAAAATTGTATATCTTATGGATATCAACGGAAGAGACCCAAATTTCGTGGAAAAATCTTGTTAACCCATTAACGACCAAGAATTACAATTTTTAACTTATGTTCAAGCCTCATTCTCATGGCTAAAAAGAGAAATTTTCAAACGAAAATCATGTTTCCTGATAGTTTTGGGTGTGCTGTTCAAGAATCCATGGTTAGAATTGAGTTTGGTCCAGAAGGAAATCCAATATGGCGTCAAATTTGGAGAAAAGTACCAAAAAATCGGGAATTTTTTTTGCATAATTTTTTTTCGACTCAAAAGGGTATTAGGACTCGACCCTTACTATGATCAATGGTGATCGAAATAGTTGCATTGCAAGAAAAAACTTGTCTCACCGATCTCAAATAGCCATACCCTTCGGCGGATCCAATATGGCGGACATGAAATTT
>JAUMHM010000079.1:16013349-16024804 GCA_032362435.1 Melikaiella ostensackeni
TCTTCAATATCATTACATTAGACTATATACAAAATTAATTTAAGCTAAATTTGAATGATCAAAGTTGATAATTGCATTTTCAGTTACATGTGGAACCATCCGACCCACACTTTCTAATCTATTTTTTGAATTTTTCAAAAAAAAATTATCCTCAAAGTAGCAACAATTTTTTATTTTTTAACTTTTCAGTACATACGAGTACTTTTTTTGTAAAACTCGAACATAAAGACATTCCCGCGAGTCAGTTTACGGTGAATAGCAATGCATAAATCTGTATGTTTTAATGTACATAATGCCTGCATAATTTCAGTTTTTTTACCACATAATCACCGCATAAAACACTTTAATTTTACCGCATAATTCAGCATTCTCAAATGCATAAAGTGACATTCCTGGACATGGCAAGAAGACATTTTTGGAAAATATCAATGTACCTAAACTTTCAGCTGGAAGTGCAGTATAAAATGTTATCTTGAATATAGTAAAAAATTTGCTAAATCAAACCAATTTTCGTGGATTCAAACTACGCTCGATTTATTTAAACATTTTGGTTGGATATCTCTATTAAATTAGGCAATGTAAAAAAATTTGTTGGATTCGCCATATATTTCTGAGCTGTAGTGCTGATGAGTTTTGACTATTGAGGAAAACATGCGTACTGCAGAAAACTTGCCTACCTTCAGACGCACAGCGAAAACCAGGGAAAGCTAACATTGAGCGACCTCACTATCGTTACTTGGGTTGCCTTATGCCAGGAGGCGGATTATAATTGCACTTTTAAAATTTTAAAACAAAATAGAAACAGTTTTACTAAAAAATAGCTCTGACAGAAAAAGAAAATACTGTTTAGATTATGTATGCAAAAAAAATGTAATAAAACCTGCAAAGCCTAAAAATTTATATAAAATCTATCAAATCTGAAAGCATTTTTATTATTCGTTAAGAGCGAGATCATAAGACACAATTTGATATGCTCAGACAGTGCACTTTGAAAATATAGTGTTTGAAGCGAGAGACTTAGGACACGACATCACTGCAGCGAATTGAAACATTTTAAACAATGGAGAAAAAATCAGAAACCGATATAAATGTGAATCACGCATCTTGTAACTAGTTTCTGCATTAATAAATCACGAAATTTTGAATGCATTTTCGGTCGAGAACGTGGAGAACACACTGATCGCTGAGTGACTGAGTGGAAAGTGTTAGAATGTTTGGGAATATTCTACAAATGTATGGAATGTTCCAAAATATTGTACAATGTGTTATGTATACCTCTGTCCTATTTTAACCATAGCTCACTCCCCTCCCTCCTCTCTCCTTTCAACCACTTCCCTATACAGATCTCATCCTCTTTGCATGAGGTGGCCATTATTCTTACCCTAGTAGCGCCCGCAAAGAATATTCTGCACACTGGTACAACCCCCATTAAAATCGATCAACACCCTCAAGAGTTAGGAGAGAACAGACAGGCAGGCACTCTCTTCTATTTGTAAACGAATAGTGTTCAAAATTGTAACTAAAAAAATATTCAGTTCTAAGAATTACGTTTACTCATTTCTTTTAATTTATCGTAAATTTGAAGCGGAATAGAATGCAAATTCTGTATGCCAAACTGTTTCGTTATCTGAAAGAGTATAATTTCATGTTCGATAAAAATTATTAGACTTTTTCTAGATAATAGTTCTTTATTTTTGACTTTAGTAATTTTTTTTTAATAAAACGTGTTCCGACTTATAAGGAATTTATTCAGTACTTATGTAATAACGATTAAGATATAAGTTTTGAGTTTATGTTACAATTCCTCATGTCTTCACATATTTCTAAAAAAAAACTTTGCATTGTCACGGCGGATTTAGATTGAGTTCAACCCAAAAGGGCTTGCACCTCTTGTTTTTCTTCTGAAATCATTTCAATGATGCCTCACGATTATTTTGAGACCAAAAAGGAAAAATCGCTGGAGAGATTGTATTGTTGAATAAACTTAATTTTCACATTATCATCCCAATGCGAAGGTATTAGTTTTATGTAAAATTTGACATCGCCAGTTTTCATCAAATCTCCACGTTTTGGGACCTCCTGAGAGAGAGAAAAAGGTTTTTACGAAGGTGTCCGTCTGTCTGCCTGTATGTAGGCACGATAATTTTCGAAAGAATTGTGGGCTTGGACTGTCATTTGACAAACTTTTTCAGAGCCCAAAAAGAAGGGTCCAGTTGGTTAACCAGCCTTTTTTGACCAACGGTTATGATTTTACCCATCAGAAATCCTAATGAAAAATCGAAAATTAAAAATGTTGAGCCAAATTATACGAAATACTAAAAAAATGTTTAGAATCAAAATTGTTCATCTTAGAAAGATATACAAACTTTGTTCAGAACATTTTTTGATAAGACACATGGTTCTTGTTTTAATCTTAAAAAATGTTAATAAAAATAAAAAATTCAATTTTTCAGCTAACCTATGCAATATACGAAAAAATGTTAATAAGAAAGATTGGTCATCCCAAAAAGGTCTAAAAATTTGCTTCAACTGTTTTTCTATTAAACATTGAGAATGCTATTGACAGATCGAAAATTCAATATTTTGTGATTATATAATTCCTTAAGGCCGATAGAGCCTTAAGTATATTAATTTTCTTTTTAATCTAAAATCAAAACGAATTTAACAATCTCTCTAAAAGTCGAGGTTTTGACAGTTTGGCAAAATTTGCAAGTATAAGCTTCTGTATATGTATTACACTGTGAAATAAGCCGAGCGCGCAGTGCGAGGACCGAAAATATCCGAGCGCGAAGCGCGAGATCCGACTGGCGCCCTCAAACTTGTTTATTTTTATTTTCAGGCTATTATGTATATTTTCGTAAAAATAACTCTAAAGTGGTGCTTTTTTAACTTAAACTCTGTAGTTTGGCAACGAAAAAAAGTACCTAAACGTTAAACATCTTTGGACATACAGGACCCATTAAAATTTCAGGAAAAATGAGAAAAATTACAGTTTTTATCAGTTTTATAAGTATTATTCACTTCAGAGCATGCTACTTTAAATTTGTCACAACAAAAGTTGAAGTGCATTAAATTTTGCGTCAAATTAAAAAAAAATGTTTGATCTCATATGGGCATATTTCTAGAATCTTTCACTTTTATGTTCCTCAAAGATGTTAAAGTAAGTTTTGTAAATTAAAAAGAAATTTTTGTTTCGGGGTATCCATTATAGTGTAAAGTATACTGCACAAATGGTTTTAAATAGATAAATACTCTAGATCAAAAGTAATTGAAGTTTGAATGTTCGATTTTTTAATGAAATCCGCTTGTCTTGATCCACATTTTCTTATGCTTTTTATGCTTAAAAACTATGGCGATATATGATAAGGTTATAAAACTCCGTATGCATTTCCAGTTAATTGAACCAGACTCATGTTCATTCAAGAAAATCTGTATTTCTTTTTATCCAAACAAAGTTATAGGTTTTAAAATGATGTCCCTCGATTTCGACATTTCGACCGTTATGGTTATATTTACATGATTTATTCATTGAAGCAAGCTTGCACACGTTTAAAAACTATTGAAAGATAAAATTTAAATAATAATAAAGGGGAGGAACCTAAGTTATTGTGCACATTTGCTTCTCGAAGGAATAATATTTCGAAAAAATTAATCGTCTGCGTACAAAATTTAAAAACGACTGTTATAACTATGATTGTCCTGGAAATCGAATTTAAATTGTTGGGAAAGTTTATAAATACCTGCTCGTAGTTCTTATTTAACTTTCTATGACTCTGCTTCCCGAACAAACTCGTATTTACTAATTTTTAGCAAATATATATTTCTTTTTCTTGAAAATAACTCTTAAACGTAACGAATATTATATAGCACAATATTTTTCGTAATTAATTACTCAATACTTAATTTCATTGCAGAATTTAATTTTCAAATGTTCGTCCACCGACAGTCAAATGTTTTTAAATAAAAATAAGATCCAATAGATCGTTTTCTTTCACATACTTGAATATTTTTTAGTCATTAATATCAAGTTGAAGACAGTAGTCTTCGTTTACAATTGAATAATATCATCAATATGTACCTTTAGCTAATAGAATTAACTTATATTCTGACTATTTTGTCTACAGTGCACAGGAAATATGCTATTTCACAAACACTAAACTTTATTTACAAATTTTTTAGAAAAATATAACTTCCGAAGGCTGTATCTCCTAAACTATATGAGTTAAAACATGATTTTTATTTAGTTTTACGAAAAATTTAATGCACCTCAGTTGCAATTTTTACACTTTTTCCAAAATTTTAATGGGTTCCGGATGTCCAAAGATGTTTAATCTTTAGATACTTTTTTCGATTTCAAATTACAGAGTTTAAACCAAATTTTTTACTCATTTTTGGTCTTCTTGGTGAGGCATAACTGAAATGATTTCAGAAGAAAAACGAAAGGTGCAAGCCCTTTTAGGTTGAACTCAGTCCAAGCTCAAAGTTATTGCATTTCATAATATCTGACATCAAATCATAAAGTTTAATCACATTCTTACACTATTATAAATAGTGATGCCGTCGAGCGAAAAGTGTCAAGCATCAAGAAAAGACGAGGCATACCTACCGCCTTGAATTTCTTGTCCTGAATCTGCTTCGAAAAGTCACGGCCTCGTTTTGGTCTTGTCTCGCCACCTCAAGTCTCCACGTGTGAACGCCTACCATTCAATAAAAATTCCTAACTCTAAGACCCCAGTTTACCTGACGAGAGCTTCAATTTATTCGCCTTTCCTAGGCGGTCGGTTTGGTGATGGAAAGATGCACATCTACAAAGGAAACTCAAGCCTTCTAGACGAGGCCTCGCATTTCGAGGCCTTGAATGTTAGCCTCCTGGAATTGTCTCGAAATACAAGTCCTCGAGTTATCCTGCCTTGCTTTTCTCGACTTTCGCTTCGAATTCTCTCGTCTTGAACGGCATCACTAATTATAAATTCTTTAGAACCGATAATCATATTACTCATATTTCATCAGGTGCTCCTTGTTCCAAGAAAAGACATAAGAATCCACAGCCGAAGAACGCAGTATGTGCATTAAATGAATTAAAAACGGGTGCAATTTACAAAGTTGTGTCCCAAACTGGCCCAACTCATGCTCCTATTTTCACTATAGCTGTGCAGGTGGACGGACAGACGTACGAAGGAAAAGGTCGTACTAAAAAATTAGCAAAGCATGCTGCAGCTGAACTCGCTCTAAGGAACATTGTTCAATTTAGAAACGCTCCTGAGATAGTCAGAGTTATCAGTACTAATTGTCCAACGACTCCACTGGAGCCAGATTTCACGAGCGACGTGACCGAACGTGATAACCATCTAGTAAACGCTTTCAAAACTCTATCCCAAGAACCAAAGAACGCCAGTAAATTTTTGGATAAGGGTCCAGTCGCTTTAATCAACGAATTATATCCAGGCGTTGCTTACAAATGCACTTCTGACACGGGCGAAAGTTATGCAAAGTTTACCATAGCAGTGACAATAGATGGAGAGACTTTCGAAGGAACGGGTCCAAGCAAAAAACTGGCGAAAGCGGCAGCGAGTAAAGCAGCTTTGGCTAAACTGCGAAATGTCCACAGCTCATCGTTCTGTATTCCATTACCAGTGAGAGTACTGCCTAGCTATGCAAATTCGGGACATTGGCAAGAACAGATGAGCCTACCACAAATGTTAGCAGATAAAATAGGAAAATTGGTCAATCAAAAGTTCACTGAACTAGTACAGAATAAACCACAACATGCAAGGCGCAAAGTTTTAGCTGGTATAGTTCAAACCAAAGGCACGGATGCAGAACTAATCTGCGTGACAACTGGTAATGATGCTTGAGATGAGGACTGACTTATATTAAAATTTAATGTAATCCGGTTTTCTAACTAATAATTTTTCTTGTAGGTACTAAATGCGTTTCAGGAGAGCATATAAGCGTAAGCGGTGGGGCTCTGAATGACTGCCACGCAGAGGTCATAGCTCGACGGTGTCTCTGTGAATACCTCTATCGACAGTTAGAGTTGTACACAGAGAATCGGGGAGAGCAATCCATTTTGGAACCAGCTAAGAAAGGATACAAACTTAAGCAAGGTATTCAATTTCATCTTTATATTAACACTGCACCTTGCGGCGATGCCAGGATCTTTTCTCCACATGAAGAGAACGAGTCAGTCGATAAACATCCAAACAGACGTGCCAGGGGACAGTTGAGAACCAAAATCGAATCAGGCGAGGGAACTATTCCTGTGAAGAGCTGCGAAGGAATCCAAACATGGGATGGAGTTCTCATGGTAAATATACGTGTAATATTGACACTTTTTTCAGTGATGCAACTATTTTGCAACTATTTTGAAAAAATTCTATTAATGCTCCGAATTGCCATTTGTCATAATTTTCATTTTACCGAATTAGCAATTACCCTAATTTTATATTTTTTTGAATTACCATTTGCCATTATTTGCAATTTTTTATAATTTTTATATAATCTGCTCTTATTTTTCACGAATGACCGTTTGGTACAATTTTTATTTTGCTGAATTAGTACTGTACCGTCTAGGAGTATGAGGACACCTACCAAACTAAAGATTAAAAACATGCACTCACTTCTCGCAGGATATTTCCGTAACAAAATGAGATAGAATAATTTCTAATAAAGCGTTGGAAAGGTTATTAGTTTCCGCGTCAGATGAACTCATTTTAAGTATTTTCGATAAATAAAGACTGAGTTAGTGAGTGAGTGAGAAAGACAGATGTAATTGTTGATTTTTGCCAATTTTCATGATTCAATATCAACTCCTGGAAAAATCTAGGAAAATAATGGTAAAATTTTGAAATTTGTTGTTGTTCACTGGGAGTGGAATGTGGATGCGACTCCCGCATTCCAAATCCTGTACCTGGCGCCATTCAAAAATAAATTAAAAATTCTGGGGAAATTAATTCAAAGTCTTATTTTTTGTTTTGTTTAAATAAAATGGAGAAATAAGAATCTTCGTTTTACTTTTTTTGGAAGCGCATTCTTGAATAGTCAGAAAATGTCATTTTTTGCAAATTCATCGCAATCTGGCACGAATCGAAACAAAAAATTTCGAATAAAACTTACGTATTTTTAAATTTAGAATCTGAATCTACAATAAAAAATATATATTCCCATTTAAAATTTTAAAGTCCCCCCCCCCCTAATGCCCTCAGGGGGTGGGGTGTAGGTCAAATTTTCGCGGCGTCGCTTTCCCCCTCGAAAATGAAAACTTTTCATCACGGACATTTTTTTCGTTGGATGCGTATGTCTTGAGATATTTCGATGTCCCAAGATCAAAAAAACACCCTGTATATTGATGAAAGGAGGTGTTTCGAGTTTCAATCGTGTGCAAAACTACGACTTGTATATTGTAACCTCGGACATTTGCCGGTTAACTAAATGTATATATTAATTACCTTTGTAATTATTTATACATGATGATAATCAATAAAACTCGTAATAGAAGGGGTTTCAATGAGAGAAGAAGTAACATTTCATGATCAATAAGAATATTTCTTCAAAATAAACCTGATTTAAGAAATTTTCATGTATGTCCCTATCATCTATTCTTTGATAATCACAAAACTCCCAAATCTGTATAAAATGTTCTCATGTGAGAAACGCTAATTTTATTTTTAATGCACTCAAGTGCTGATCGCTAGCAGTCTTCAATATATATAAAATCTAGTCCCTCATATTCACAGAGGGATATAAACGTAATTACTCTATAATCTATACCATTTATTTTTATTTTATTTCTCTGATATCGCTTTAATTGAAAATAGCACACGCCTGAAATAAATCTTTTTACACAGAAATTCTGTTTCGCCATTTCAATCAAAATCTCTTATCAAATTATTCTTACGTAGAGATATACTGTCAATCAATGATCTTCGCTCTCCTACTCTCGATTATAATCAAGATAGTAGAATTTAAATAAGAGAAGTCACTCCGTCAACCAGATGGCGAAGTAAACTTCGGTCTGTTCTTCAGTGATTCTCACAGAAAGAGAGTAGATCTAAATCTGACTTCGAATACAAGGATAGCAGAGATCTATTGACATAATATTTAGAATAAACCTGAAAGTTCTTTTATTTCCAATCATTAATTTTATTGTAATACTAATAGCCTCATAATCGAGGATTTAAAATAATCCGCTGTTAGGTTGGCAGCCTCAGCTTCAGGCTCGAAGTCATAAATTCAAAGATTATATTCCAGGTGCAAGAGGCACTCTGAAGGGACGCTTCCCTATTGCCCTCAGTTAAGACCTGTGCGCTATGGCACTGTCGATCCTCGTTCACGGGGGGAACAAAAAAGACAGAGAGAAGCGCACGACGCGTGAGAGAGGAAATCTCAAGATGGATTTATAATCCTTGAAAAGCTGTTCCCTTTGGGAATTTCAAAATTTCAAACCCGTCTTCTAAGAAAAATGTATTTTGTTTTGAAAATTCAGATGAGTATCTTTCTTCATCAGATTAAGGAGTGAACTCCTGTCTGCTCATAAGAAATCTCACCGTAATTTCCAGGATTCTTTTTATAATACGCTACTTTTTGGACTAGGGTAAAGGTAAACCTTGCTCTACTCGTCAGTGAAAATATTATAAAAACCAAATCATACCAAAATGCACAATAAAATTTAACCATGATAGCATGAAATCGCACAAAAATATCACCATGAGGTTCCTCTTTCGGATGAAAATCGCTAGACAACTTGTGTCGCGCCATACTGATCTTTTAGGAAGAAAATTCAACGCGCTAGAAAAAAGATTCTAAACACAATTGAAGTTCTCCTCTGTGGGGAGAAGTATAGAACAGGACAGAAGGATAAATCCTCGAACCACTTCCAAGGTATCCTCTGGTGATCCTTGCGGTACGCCCACAAGATTCCAACTCTCCGTTTTCCTCCCACTATCCGCGACTAAAGTCTAGTGGGAGGACGCGGATTTTGCGTTCTACATTTTCTCCTGTGTGATGCAACATTTCGTGATGCTCACACAGGAGAATGCCGTTTTGCCTATTGCCAGGCCATCCCCTGTAACCCCCACCCTCTGGGGGCGATAGGATGGGCAACTTTGAAATTTCAAATGGAAACCTATATTTTTTATTGCAGATTCAGATTCTCCATTAAAAAATACGTAAGTTTTATTCGAAACTTTTTGTTTCGATTCGTGCCAGATTGCGATGAATTTGCAAAAAATGACATTTTTTGACTATTCAAGAATGCGCTTCCAAATAAAAGTAAAACGAAGATCCTTATTGCTCCATTTCATTAAAAAATAAATAAATAAGAATACTTTGAATTAATTTTCCCAGAATTTTTCATTTATTTTTGAATGGCGCCAGTTACAGTATTTGAAATGCGGGAGTCGCATCTACATTCCACCCCCGGTGAACAACCCTCGGTTGCGCGAATCAAAAAAAAAATTTCGAATAAAAGTTACGTGTTTTTTAATGGAGAATCTGTATCTGCAATAAAAAAAATAGGTTTCCACTGAAAATTTTAAAGTAACCCCCCTACCGCCCTCAGGTTGTGGGGTGTGGGGTGAATTTTTGTAGAGTTGCTTTTTCCCCTCCAAAATAAAAAGTTTATATTACGGACATTTTTTTCGTTAGATGCGTATTTCTTGATATATTTCGATGTCTCAAGATAAAAAAACACCCTATATATATATATTGTAACTAGTGGGTTGCATGGTAAAGCCTGCGAATAGGCAAAGCAGAACACACATATGAAAATATCCCTGAAATACAGCATCTCAAGGGAGCACGAGCGAAGCGCAGAATCTGTAGCCTCCCACTGCACGAGAATTGCGTAAAAGTGGGAGATGAGAGAGAGGCGCGTTCCATAAAGCAGGACGCGCGGCCTGAAAATGACAGTTGAGATCTGACGTGCAAAGCGCTCTGATGTAGAGTGTACCTTGGGGGTAGCTGGGAGATTCATCTCTCGATCTAGTCCCATACATCTCTCTAAAGAGTGGGAAGAATTAGGGTTCTGGGACTTGGAGCCCACAACAATAATTTCTCTCCGAAAAAGGAGGCTATCTTTAAGAGTATCTGGGAAATTCATTTCCCATCCTAGTCTAAAAAAGATTAGTCTACCCCAAAATTTTGTTTGCGTATTTGCCGTGAGCTTTTAGCTTTCTTTGATTCCAAAAGAGCCTATTTCGTGCTATAAAATTTTGATTCTTTTAATTTGAAAATTTATTTGTGGCGATTGCCTTTTATTAATCTTGATTTATTCTATTTCGAAAACTACGCAATCTCAATTGACGAGCAGAGCAAGGGTTCACCTTGCCACCTGGTCTAAGGAGTTGGATTGTGAAGAATTTACAACCTGCCAATCAGACCTTAGCCTCTTATAAGCAGCTGAGGAGTTTACTCCTCACCCTGGTTAAGAAAGGGGCTAAGGCTGGATGCCAGGCTGAAATAGAATATCCTTTTTCCATTGAAGAAGAAGAATGACGTTTCCATCGTAAATAGTTCCTAGCCAAGGATTTATCTCAGGCTCAATTTGAACCCATTTTGGAAAAATCTTCCATACCCTTTTTTCGGCACTTTACTCTGTGATTCATTGACATAGAAAATTTGTATACCTGGAGTACGAGGGTTTCTCCACTCAGAGTTCCTTGTGAAATTCGACGGCGCACCGTTAACAGGTGTCCCACAAACCTGATGAATTTATGGTAGAGATTACAGTTTTATAATAGGCCACCATACAGATGAATGTTTAAAAAGATTATTCCCTAGGTTTAGAATACCTCAGAACTTATGTCCAATTAAGAGAATAGTTAGAGAATTTAAAAGTAGTATAAATAAAAGAGAGAGAGAGAGAGAGAAGAGAACACAAAAAGAAAAAATATATAGAATTAGTGAAACGAAAGAGGAGATAAACCTGAAACAGACTGTAAGAAAGTGATAAAATATAGAAAGATCACTAGGATCCTCCTCTTTTCCTGGCTACTTTGTTTTAATCAAATTAAATTCAAGGAAAAATGATTATTATTTAGAGGAATGAATGATTGATTGTGAAAAAATCTAGAAATAAGATAGCTCAGAAGTAGGCAATAGCTTGTAAAGTTAGTCAGCTCAGGGATTACTGAATAAATTTTATAATCTGTAAAAAGAATCTTATTCTTTCTCCCATGTAAAGCCCCTTTTTTCTTTATTTTTATTTTTAATCAGCTAACTAGACATAATTCAAATCATAATAAGAACAGAATCCTTTTGATTGATTAACATTATTCAGTTAACCTTAAAATCGCATGGTTACAATATATAATTTGAAAAATTGGTCAAACAACCACCGCAGGGTCCCCCTGGGAGCGACTTCCAACCATTAAAATGACACCGGCCCTCAGTAGAACCGCGTTAAATCACACCCATGGCCACGCCTCACAACCGTGAGATGATGATGATATATATA
>JAUMHM010000079.1:16042502-16052910 GCA_032362435.1 Melikaiella ostensackeni
GTCATTTTCATGGATGGCAGTCGCTCCCAGGGGGACCCTGCGGTGGTTGTTTGACCAATTTTTTGAATTATATATATTTATATATATATAACATACATCATTCATTTAAAACATTATTCTGACACAATCCCCAAAGGATTGCTAGTGACAACGTACCCACCTCAAATTATTGGTCATGTCATTATTGGTATTGTGAGGGGGACTCGCAAATTGAAAGGAAGGGTTAAGGAGGAGCAATATCGAGAACGGGTGAAGTCATTAAAAAAACTATAGTTAAGGGTAATATGGTTTATTGTACAACTTACAAGAGGTGCCTCTGCTGGCCCTGCTGGCCCCAAGTGATGTTGATCCTCGCCGGCGATGACCCGAGAAGCAGGTTGGTTGTGGCGATTGCCTGGATAGTGTCAGGGTTGATTTTCAAACTGTGTATGATGGCACCTACGGTAGCCATTACCGCGAGACTGATTCCGCGGCGGTAAGAAATGGGGATGAGACCCTGGTGCGGGTCCTCTTTGCACTTCCTGTTCTGGCCCGCAGGGCCGTATGTGGCAAGGGTTCTTATAACTCATTAATAACTTCCCCCCTGTTTGGTACTGGGTTAACTCCTTCAGGACTTTTTCTATAACAAAAATAAAAAATCCTACCTTCTCAAAAAAAAATTTAAATAAAATACTAAAATTTTTTGAATTTTTTTCTCCATTTCATTCTTAATCTAACGTATCTTTTCTTTTTCATTTCCTTGATTTATTTATTCTTTCTCCAAGTTTCCGGTTCCTTTTCTGCTATTCTGTTTTCCTTGGGTCTTCTGCTGAAAATTAACTTATATCTAAATTCCATTTTTGATTTTTTTCAATAAATAATTATTTTTTTATAATTAACACTTTATTTTGGCCACTTATAGCCTAATCTATTTTGTTGAACTCGTATAGCCGTATTAACTTGTAATTATGAAGTTCTAATTCAATTATTTCAACTATAAAAAAT
This sequence comes from Melikaiella ostensackeni, assembly GCA_032362435.1. Taxonomy (NCBI): domain Eukaryota; kingdom Metazoa; phylum Arthropoda; class Insecta; order Hymenoptera; family Cynipidae; genus Melikaiella; species Melikaiella ostensackeni. The sequence continues at coordinate 16,043,487 of JAUMHM010000079.1, forward strand.
TTTTCACCAATTCAAATAATTTGATTTCAATATAAGGCTTAAAATTAACTGTAGAATTTGTAAAAGGTTTTGGTCAAGAGTTAACTTGTATTATGTATAATAGTGTTATATTTTTAATTGTCTTCCCCCTCTACACATCCGTCTCCCAGTCTGTGATAGAATTTTCCTGGTCTTCTTTAATCAGAGTTAAGGTTTTTTTCTGTTTCTACTTTTTTATTTATCTTTTTGGCCTCCTTTCTGTATTTTCTCCATTTTCATTCTCCTTTCTTCTTTTTTCCCTTTCTTCCTCCAAGTTTTACTTCCTTCTGCGTCTAACTGACCGTTCTCCTTCTTCTACCTTTTTCTTTACACTTTCCTTTTCCTTCTTTTTTTTCCTGTTCTTCTGCAAATTTCTGGTTTATTAATTCTAATATTTTCCTTATTTTCTGTATTTCTTTTTCAGTCCTGATTTTTTCCTGTTTTTTCCTTTTAATTCTCACTATTGTCTTGTGCTACTAAGAAGCCAGCTTTTTTCCATGTTCTTCCCCTTCTTCTCTGTTTTTCTTCCTTTCTTCTAACCTTTCCTCTTCTTGTCTTCGCTGTTCTTGTTTTTTAATTGTCTTCTCTCTTAACTTTTTAATTTCAATGCTCTTTAAATATTCTTCTCTTCTCCTCTTCTCTTTTTCTTGCTAATTTCTCTTCTTCTGTTTCCAATCTCCCTACTGAAGGTTGGGCAACGTATACATTCTTGGCGCAAGCGTAGCCCCCTATGCTGCCAGCTTTCAGCTGTCTGTAGCATTTGCTACAGACTAAGGTCACTTCTCTCATCGTTTCCTGAAATTAAACGTAATTAGGTCTTTCCTGTTTTTGGTCACTGTTTGTGTATGTGTATTTTTGTATAGTTTCAGTAGTTTAACAATCAATTTGTTCACATGCATGCCATTTCGAAAATTTCAAATCTATTTTTTGATAATGTATTTTTTAGTGTCTTTCACATTTTTGTTTTGATAAAGAATGGTCCTTCAAAATTTTTATTCAATTTCTTTGCTATTTTGTTTGATAGTGTTTTTTCTCTTTTTAAAATCTTTTCAACTATTTTAAATTGTATTGGTCTACGTCTTAAATTATAGTATCTTTACTGTGTTTCATTCGCTGTATCTAAATTTGCAACTACTTCTTCCCTAATTGTTTTTAATTTTCGCATTCTATCTGCCCATTTTTCTGATTTTTGATATTCGATTTCGATTTTGTCTTTTAAAAATCCTTATTTAATGCTTGAATCGGTTGGAGTTCTCTTCCTAAATCTCAAAAAACCGGTGTAAAACCTGTCGGAGAATGTTGTATTGCTTTAATTAAGTTAATAATTAATTTTTTTACGTATTCCTTGGCGTTATCCGTAATTAGAATTCTAGGTGTTCTCCATTATGAAATAATATGTTTGTGAAATTCTTTTTCAACTGTGGATGCTACTTCATTTTTGACAACTATTATTTCTACCTATTTAGTAAACATATCCACAAATACCAGAATGTGTTGATTTCTCGACTTTGACATTGACAAGAAACCCATCATATCTAATGCTACGACTGTCCATGGTTCTTTAATTATCCTCTCTCCCATTAAACCTATCTGATTATTTACTTTTGGATTTATTCTTTGAAAAATGTTACATTCCTTCACATATTTCAATTTTTCAGAGTACATTCCGGGCCAAAAATAATTTTCAGAAATTTTTGCATACGTTTTTTCCATACCTAAATATCCTGCATGTTTATTATCGTGATTCTCAATCACAACTTGTTCTCGTAATTCTTTTGGCATTGTTAATTTTCACGGGTTGCTATCGAAGGCTAAACTTGATTTTAAAGGGTCGAGTCTGTAGAAATATAATTGATTGTCGCGTATTCTCTAGTCTGGATTCTCTTCTGGCTTATTTTTAGCATGTAATATTTTAATTTTATACCAATTATCTTCATTTCCTTTAAAGTCTTTTTCTTCAGATTCTATGGCACTAGCTAAAATACTTAAAACTCTTTTTTTTCATCTGATCTTGATAACGCGTCTGGGACATCGTTTGAACTTCCTTTTCTATAAACAATCTCGTAATCGTATTCTAGTAGTTCTAGGGCCTACCTTGCTAATCTATCTGATGGATTTTTTGAATTATGCAGCCTTTTTAAGGCAATATGGTCTGTAATCACTTGAAAAAAATAACGCTCTAAATATGGCCTAAACTTTCTAATTGCCTAGACTTCGTCAAAACACACTTTTTCTGAAGCTGAGTATTTACGTTCTGCCCCATTTAAACCTCTACTTGCAAACGCTATAACATATTTTTCGCCGTTTATTGTTTGTGTTAATACGTCTCCTAATCCTGTATCACTAGCATTATTTCCAAGTTGAAATGGGTTTCCTGAATCAGGGCACGCTAAAATCGTTGCGGATGTTAATGATTTCTTAATAGTCGTAAATGCCTGCTCCTGTGTGTCAGTCCATTCCCGCTTTACATATTTTCTTAATAATTTTTGTTGAGGTTCTAAAATCTCTAAAAACTTCGGAATAAATTTTCTATACCATGATGCCATTCATATTAATCTTTGAATTTGTTTGACTGTTTTTGGTTCTGGAAAATCTAAATCTATATATTTCAAAAATGTTCTTCAAAATTTTCTGGTACTATTACTATGTCATCAAGGTAACAAAATACATGTGGTCTTAATTCTGGTGTTATTATTCTGTCCATCAGGCGCTGGAATGTAGCAGGAGCATTTCTTAATTCAAACGGCATTCTCTTGAACTAATACATTCCTTTGCCTGGGACTATGAACGCTGTTATCGGTTTAGATTCCTCGTCCACTGGTATCTGATGATATTCTGAACGAAGGTCTATTTTAGACATGTATTTTGCTATTCTCAATGCATCCAATATTTCTGACATTATAGGAATTGGGTATAAATCTTTTTTAGTTATTTTATTAATTTTCCAAAAATCCAAACAAAATCTATATTTTCCATTAGGTTTTTTTATCATTATTATAGGGTTCGACCAGTCACTATTAGATGGTTCTATAATTTTTTTCTCTAAAAGTCTATCTACTTACTCATACTTGAATTCTCTCATTTTTGGTGACACATAATAATATCTTTGCTTGATTGACTCATGACCCTGGACATCTATATTATGGCTAATTGAGTGTGTCGGTTTTAATTCTATTCCCTGATCTATTACTTTTCTTTTAATTAAGTTTTCCAATTGTACTTGTTGTGCTCCATTCAATTCTAATATTCCTTCATAAATTTCCTCGTAAAATTCTAAATTTTGCTTTCTTCTTACTTTCACACGTGTAATATTATTATTTATCACCGCATTGTTTCTAAACTTATACCAATTACTTTTTCTAATCGCAGATAATTTTTCTATCATCGAATCATTTTTTTCCTCTGTTTTCTCAATAATTGTCTTCATTTTAGAATTCTCTTTCTCTTTATTACATTCTAATGGACTCTTAAATTCTTTTTCTAATTTTCTATTTTTATTTTTCGTATGTAAACTCGTGTTTATTTTGTTTTCGGTCTTTATTTCTTCGTATCCTCATTTGTTTTCCTACTTCCTCTTTCTATCTTTTGACCAGCTTGCTTATCTAATCTCTTGACGCCCACGCTGGTTCGTGCCAGTGTTGCGTCGCTCGAATTGTAAGGTTTAGGTTGTAGGGCTCCATGCCCCGCTAATCCTTTTTCCAACTGAGGCGTTGGCGGGTTTGAGCCTCTAGCGTTACCTGGAGGGAGAGCTTGTTGCGGGTGGTACGGTGAAACGGGAGCTGAGACTTCGCACGGCAGCAAATCTGTCTCTGTCCCTTGCATGTGGTTTCGCAGTCTAATCTTCGATCCGAATTTTAATTTCTCTTCCTCACTCTTCCTATTCTTGTTCTTCTCGGTATTCATCATTATCGGTTCCTGCATTTTACTTAAATCCGCTTCTATTGCATACTTAATATTTGGTTATTCTGGCAACCACCAAATCTTTTTCTCATAATCCATTTTCAAGCCTAATTTTTCTATCATATCGGTAACTATGATTCCTATCGATCTTAAATCTAGCACAAGCCTGAATAATAAATATTTTTCCATATGACCTATTTTAATTGAGATCAATATCTGACCTATCATTTTTAACTTTTGGCTATTCGCGACTACTAAGGTATTATTTATTGGTTTCTTAATTTCATAGTCTAGTTTTTTTACTGTTTTCACCGGTGTCAACTCACACTCTAAATTTATGATCCTTAAAATCTGTCATTATTTGAAATCTTGTTTCGTCCGCGTCACTTGTGCCTGTATCTAGATATTCTGGCGGTGTTTTGTTTCGTTGACTATTTTCCGCCTTGAATAGCCACCGTTTGCGTTTCCCTGACCTATAGCATACCAGAATTCGCGTTGGAAATGGCCTTTTTTCCCGCAATTGCAACATGTTATAGGTTCTCGCAATCTATAATTTGAGTTTTGGTTTCCCAAACCCGGATCCATGGAATCCTGCGCGCTTGAATTCATTTCAACTTCTTCATTATCCCTACTCTTTCCTTGATTTAAAGTTGTATTATTTTTATTCTGTCCCTGTTCATTATCTTTCTTATCTTCTGCCTTTTCATTATCCTTTTCCGCGTTATATAGAAGCACTGGTATTTGCGGATTGGTTTTATTTTCTCGTGTCTGTGTGTTTCCCAACAATTGACTAATTACATTTAATAATTGGCCCGCTGGGTTTTGAATTCTACACCTATTATCATAATCATTATTAAATCGCTGATTTCCTGTAAATTTCGAATTAATTTGAGAACTAGAATTATTTTTTTGAAATCTAGGATTAAAAAATCTAGGATTTACATTTGGAAATGTGGGTTAAAATTGTTATCTATTTTGTTGATTTTGGTATCTTGGTCTAAGCTGTCTGTGTTGATTCTGTTCCTCACTTTGATTTTGTTCCCTATTTTGATTTTCATTTTGAATTCTATTATGACTCTCATCATTTCCTTTATCTTGTTTACTTTTGTCATTTTTATTATTATCTTTATCTAAAATGCTTCATTGTTGACCTTTTATTATATATTTTGCTAATTCTGTTTCCTATTCTCGCAATGTAAACTTTTTATTCAATTCTTAAATTCTCGTATGTTTTTCCTAATTGCTATTCTAGGTTTGGACGTGCTGACAACTTTTCGAATAATTGCTTAATTTCTGTTATGAATGCGTGAATGTCTTGACCTTTCTTTTGATTAAAAAATTTTATTTCATTCGTTATGATTTCTGAATAGCTTTCGTTTACATATGTTTCTTTGAAATCATCAATAAGTTGTTCAAAATTTTTCCAATTGTTTCTATTAACTTGAAACCAACTTGACGCTTCTTCCTCAAAAACTGCATCCAAATTTTCCAAAATTTCAATTTCGTTAATTTGTATCCTCTCTTAAATCTTGATAAACTATTCAAAAAATGAATAGGACTATTTTCTGTATTGTTGTTGAATTTTATTGGCCAGTTTTTATTGCCTTAGCACTGGTCTCGGAAAATCTGCGTATCTGTCCCCTTGACCGCTATGCCTACTGTCTATTATTGTAGACCTCACACCTGCTAACGCGTGTCTCTGCTCATTAAAATCTAATTCTCATTCTTCGAATTGCACTGTATTATTGTTTTGTATTCGATTACTCTTATTCGATTTTAGTGATGCTCAGTTTTGTGCGGTTGCATTTATAATGCTATCAATTTTGTTATTTAATTTCCCAACCTTCTCTGAAAGTTCATTAATTTTCTTTTTATCACTTTTGTTTCCTTCGTAGTTGACTAATTCTTGTGCATCGTTCCAAAATTCGGCTTTGCTTTCTAAGTATGAATCAATTTCGATTGTTCTATTATCTATATTCTCGTTCTCTTTTTCCTGTCTTTCTATTTCCTTTCGTAATTTATCACGGTCTACTCTATCTTTCTCTACTCTTTTTCTTTCTATTGTTTCTCTTTCCTTTCTAATCGTTTCTTCCCTTCCAAATTACTTGATTTCAATTTTCTTTTGTCTCTTTCTAACTTTTCGAGTTCTTCTCTTTCTCACTCAATTTCTTTATCTATCTTACTCATTTTCAATTCCCGATTTTCTGAAGGAACACTATTCTTATCTTCTATTCGCCAATTACCTAACGTATTTTCTGTGTTGAGAGACAGTATGCCAATCGTTTGTACGTGTGAGGCACGGTCTTGTCTGTGGATGTTCGGTGTGCTTGCCGCTGTACCTTCTTTATGTGTTTGTGTTTGTATCGTAATTCTAGGGACTGTACCTGTCGCCTAATTTGACTGTGCCGCCTCCCATTCTAATTCTCTCCTAACAGTTACCAATTCAAAATTTCTATCCCTTATTTCTTTTCTACTGTCGTTTTGGGCCGATTGACTATCCCTGTTTTCGTTTCTTAAACTATTCAAATTTACCTGTGCGTTATCTTCTCCAATTAAAATCTCATGAATTTCTCTGTTCTTCCTATTCTCTCTTTTGTATTCTACTGGATTTGCCATTTTCAGAATATTTTAAATCTTCCCCGATCGCAAATGCATTAATTAAATTTTCCCTTGCTATTTAAATCTTTTCCCTTTTCGCCGACTAGCTCTTAGGTTTCTATATGGCTGATTGAAAACCGGCATGTTCACTCAGGTGATATCTCGGTTTTTCTACAGTGGGCTTGTGCGTGGCTTGACTGCGTAGTGGATTCATCCACTGAGGGCGGGAAAGTGTGAGGACTTCCGTTCTCGACATGGAAGATTTTTGAACTTCCAGGTTCGGCCAACGCTCTCCTGAGAGTTCGGAACAAAGGAACCGTGGGAATTTCGTTGGGTGCCAAATTTATGAGGGGGTTCGCAAATTAAAAGGAAGTGTTAAGCAGAAGGAATATCGGGAACCGGTGAAGTCATTAAAAAAGCCGTAGGCAAGGGTAATGTTGTTTATTGTCCAACTTACAGTGGGACCTGCTAGCCCCAAGTGATGTTGATCCTCGCCGGCGATGGCCTGAGAAGCAGGTTGGTTGTGGCGATTGCCTGGATAGTGTCAGGTTTAATTGACAAACTGTGTGTGATGGTACATGAGGAGTGATACCACCTACGGTAGCACTTAACGCGAGACTGATTCGGCGGCGGTGAGAATTTGGGAATGAGACCCTGGTGCGGGGCGTCTCCCCACTCCCTGCTTAGGCCCGCAGGGCTGTGTGTGGCAGGGATGCATATAACTCCGTTATAGTATCGGGAACATGTTGCCATAGGCTTCTAGGTCAAATATTAATCAAAAAGTCTGGATAAAAAGTACACCATTGTTGAATGATTGTAAATAAATTCAATTTATTACCTGTGCTTACTTCTGCAACCAAATTTTAATGAGAAGTCTGCTGTAACATATTATCAATACATATTGCAAGATTTTTTAATATCTTGAACAGTATTTAAAATTTTATCATTTATTTCATATTTGAATTTCCATTTTTTCGTACTAAATACGTGGAATCTTGAAAATTATTCATGATATCACAAATTCATGCAACAGTATCGGAACTATGTATCAAACAACCACATTCGCCTATTCCAATCTTTTCTAAACCTCCTTTTTCCATTTTCTACATCTGTTTCAATGCCCCCGCCCATTTACTTCCTCAAACTTTTCACCTTTCCATCTCGCGGTCCATTTTTTCCAATCCTCACTACCTTCGTTTTATCTGTATTAAGCCTTACTTTTTTCCCTCCAGGTATTTTCCTAACCTCGTAATCAAATTTACCATTTTTTCCTCATTCTCCGCCAAGATCACTGTATCATCTGCATATGCCAGTGTATATATTTTTTCTTTCCCTTGCCTTACTCCTACCCATCCTTTTTCCATTATCTTCTCTTTCAAATCTAAAATTAATATATTGAACAGGATCGGGCCTTCTCTCATCTTCTCCATCTTCTCTTATCTCTCTCTTCTCCATAACTTCATCTATCTCTTGCCTGTCCAATGAGTCAAGCACCGCTTTCAAATCCACAAACATTGCTATCATGAACCCATTCTTTCTTTTGATCCTTCTATTTATACTATGATTTGGCACACTAATATTATCTATCACTCTCATACCTTTTCTAAATCCTGTGACCCGCCTATAATCATTAACCCCTTCCCCTTTCCCTTTTTTCGCGATAGGTACCACTATTAAATTTTTCATTATTTTCGGCAAACCCTCCCCTCTTCGTACCCTGTTGCACATTATCCACGCCCACTCCTTCAATTCTTTCCCCAATATTCTCAAACTTTACTTGGGATTTCATCTATATATGCTGCCTTTCCATTTTTCAATACCCTATCGCCCTCGCTATTTCTTCACTCCTTCCCTCCTTTTTCCTTTCTATCCTCTCTCAATTTACTACTTTCTATTTCTCTTTCTCCGTGCTAATCTTTTTTGCCTCCTCCTCAAACTCCTCCACTACTCTTCTTACTTTTCCTTTGCTCACCAATTACCCTTTAATACTCATTTTTCTTTCTTATTTTCTTGGGCTATCCTCCGTTTATCTCTGTTTCCCGTCTCTACTGTCGCTATTGGTGTGAAATGATCCGAGTCTACGAACTTTTATTTCTCACGTACGTACTTAAAGTTTCTTGCAAGAACATTGTCTGTAAAATTATTTGTTTCATGAAAAATGCTTTTTTGTTGCAGTGCGATAAAATGACTTCTAACAAAAACACTATTTTCTAGAAAATTATTGACTTTAGGGTCATAAAAAAATTGTATTTCAGTTGGTGCTTTCAGAAGAGTGTTACTTTTTTCCATTCATAAAACAGTTTTTAGGTTATTGACAACCATATTTTTTTACTTATTTCACACGTCATTTGATTTTAAGCAATAAGTATTCGTCGGTGCAAAAAATGGCTGGAACAATTGTTGTTTCTCTTGATCTTGTATAACAAGAGATGAAATTTCAAAAATCTTAAATGTTGAATATTCAGTTTTTAGTCACTTTATAGACGGGCGGGGGGCCGATAGAGGCGCCCTTGGCGCTTAGGCTATAAATTTCATTGTGCAACACCCTTAATAGTTCGCCAAGGTGATCATTTTAGTGATTTTAACACAAATCTAGTGTTTTTCAAGGTCGCGTTCTGTTTTTTTCAGACAATGTGTTACAACACAATTTATTGTTTTTTAACAGTATTTAGTGAAAAATTTAGTGATTTTTCAAATTTTGAGTTCTTTTCGTTCTAATTCATTAATTTTCAGGGCTAAACGGTTATTTAACAGTCTGGTAGCAAATAACGATTGATCACGAGATTGCACTAGAGAACACCGTCCAATGAGAAGCATTCTCTAATATCGATTCGCAGTTGATTTGTTGTTGAGGTGAATTGGCTTCATGAGGGTCACTAGACATTTCAGCCAATGACAATGTTTCTGT
>JAUMHM010000079.1:16055610-16069295 GCA_032362435.1 Melikaiella ostensackeni
AGTGCTCTCTGAGGTGCGAAACCATCACTGTCATTCTTGGGTCGCTCCGTGTCCTTGAGATTCACGAGGGTTTCGCCGGCCCTTCATCGTGATTCCACCGTACCATGTGGTCACCCATCTCACGGCTGTGAAACGTGGCCATGGGTGTGTTTTACCGCGGTTTGACTGGGAGCCAGTGTCATTTTCATGGATGGTAGTCGCTCTCAGGGGGACCCTGCGGTGGTTGTTTGACCAATTTTTCTTTATTTATATCAAAGATAAAAATAAAAATAAAAAATATATTAAGAAGAAATTTATAAAAATAAAGGACAAAAGTTAAATATATATATATATATATATATTGAAATTTTTATCTTTTTTCTCTTTTTGTATGTGCGTATGTCTGTGTGCGTGTGCGGAGTTGTGTGTTGTCCTCCGTCGCAATATTTTTGAAAAGAGTCACTGATCTTAGTCGCCGTTAGTAGGTAATGGGGGTGATGACGAATGCACGGATGGTGTAATAGGCTTGGATCCCTATGAACAGGCTCTCTAGTGTAAATGCCGGATCCCTATAAATAGGCTGTTTATTGTGTATTTGATGAATGCGCAAGCAGAATGAACCTGAAAACAGCGACTGACACCAGCGAACCTTCTAAGCACTTGCCGCGTTCGCGACTGTGTTTGTTAGCGAAGTACCGTGTCATACTTACCTGTGGGAAGGGGTGGGTCATCATAATGACGCAGATAATAGCTCTAAAAGAGCATCCATAGGCGATTAACGCTCTCGGTCGTTGTGTAAGGACAAGAGCTGTAAACGGCGAACTCCAAACTGCAGCATACACCTAATTTTGTGCCTACTACAACATCGACGCTAGCGATATCTCATCGTATTGAATTTATATCATCTTTACCTCATCAGACACTTAACTTAGTCCGTGGCTGTTGATGAGAAATCGGGTTTAGCCGAGAAAAAAGTTCAAAAATGCAAAAATAATAATAATTGGCGTCATAGTAGGGTTTGAGCTTTCCTCTCATGGCTTTGACAGCTATATTGGCGGTAACATTGCTACTGACAGAGTTTTCCATGCTAGACAGACAAAATACAAAGAGGAAAGGGACTAAGAGGAACACCAAAGCCCACAAAAAATAGGTAATTTACGGAATATATTAAAACGATGGTCGCATCTCGAGGATCGTCGGGGTGTCCCTGGAGCCACCGCTGGGTGCCGCAGCATACGGGATGGTGGTAATGGTGAACTGCGTGTTGGTCAGGCAGATCTCACGGATTAACAATCTGGCCAGTAAGAACATCTGCGACAAACGGCAAACAGTGGAACATCAACCGATGGCCTGATTCAACCAGAGGCACAAGCAATTCAGGAACCAAGAAGGCGATTGAAATGGACATACGATATAAACAGAAATTTTGGCCAAGCTTCACTACAGTTCAGAGATGTAGAACCAACACAAGGGCATTCTGCGCCAAAGATGTTTATTAGGAGGGATCAGCATGCACTGATATGACACCAAAACAGCAAGGTATTGCCTATGCATTTGAACGCACTACTGCATTACAGGTGAAAACTCATATGGATTGTGCAGCTGTTGCAAGAAGGCAGCAAAATCGAAATTTTCAGGTAGATGAAAGAAAATTCTATCGTGAATTATGTAAAGAGAGAAATATCCAGCAAGACACCGAAGTTTCTAATTTTGAAGACATGTCTGACTACTGGTCGGTGTTGAGGGAAAAACAAACAGAAGCAACTTACACACTGCGTGGTTCCAACTAGAGAAAGAAAGGGCAAGCAATAACCCTCTAATGGAGCTTACTAACATCAAAGACACAGACGTTTCAGCGGTTTTGAAAAGGGCGAGTAACTGGAAATCCCCAGGTGCATAATTTCTTGTACAAGTACCTGACGAGTTTGCATCATGTATTGGCAAGGTGTTTTAAAAAAATCATCGAGCATCCAGATCTGATGCTAGGCTTTATGCTCAAAGGTACAAGGTATATGCTGCCTAAAAAACCAGACGTTCAAAATCCATCTAAATTTCGACCAACAGCCTGTCTTGCAACGATTTGTAAGTGCCTTACAGATGTAATTGCAGATAAGGTTCACTCTCCTTGCGACGGAAATAACATCCTAACAGAAGAACAAAAAGGATATTACAAAAACCCTCGGGGCAGTAAATATCTAGTCACGATTAACGCAGTCGCCATGACGCAAGCTAGAAAACATCAAAGAAACTTGTACATGGCTTACATTGGCTACAAGCAAGCGTTTCCTCCGGCATCACATGACTTTTTGCTTGAAGTTTCAAAGGCTTACAAGATCTGCTCACGTATCATCGCCTTCTTGGTCGTTCGATGATGTTTCGAGAAACAAGAATCAAGTATTTTGATCATGGACAACAAAGGATAAATAAACTAATTCGCGTTACGGCGGGTATCTTTCAAAGAGACTCTTTAAGTGCATTATGGTTCTGTTTAGCGTTGAATCCATTGAGAAAAACACTAGATGGCATGTTTCATGGGTTTAAAATACATAATAATGAGGATGGTCATCAACTGACACATCTTGTGTACATGGATGACCTAAAGTTATCCTCTAGTTCAAATAGGAACTCGAGCATGTGATCCGAGTCACGATGCAGTTTCCTAATAACATCCTCATGGAGTTCGGAGTACATAAATTCAGAACAGTGCATTTAATCAGAGGAGTATCAGAGGCCGTAGAATTGGAGAATGAAGGTCATATTGAAGCAATGGCTGAAGGTGAGTCATAAAAATATCTGGATATTCTTGAGTCTAAGGTTATTTAGCAATCGATAGTGAAGAAAAGTCTGATTACTGCCTTCACTACAAGACTCAGATCGGTTCTGAAGAGTTCTCTCAAGTCGGCCAACAAAATCAGGGCTATTGACACATGTGCCATTCCTGTCCTCACGTACTCTTTCGGGCTTATCAAATGGTCGAACACAGACCTTGAAAGGATAAACAGAACCATCCGCATTGAAATGACCAAGCATTGAATGCACCACAGTAATTCGGCGATTGGAAGGGTAGTTCTATCACGACATAGAAGAGGTAGATGCGTTGTAGATATCAAGCAACTGTGTATATCACAAGTTATACAGTTGCGAGACTATTTTAACAGCAAGCGAGATGTTGCGCCTTACAACACCATCTGTGAAGCAGATCTTGATTACTCGCCCTTGAACTTGTTCTCAGAGGAAGCCTTGAGTATCAGGGCAGAAACTATAGAGTAGTTACAAATGCAATAGAGACAAAAAGCTATCCACAGCAAGCACCTTAAAACGTTAGATCAACATGAAGTGGACAGAGAAGCATAGAATATTTAGCTAAAAATGGGCGTCCTGTTTCCGAAAACGGAGAGGTTCATGATAACGATTCAGGACAGGGTTGACAGCACCTAAAACTATCGCAAGTACGTGTTACATCAAGACGTGGTTGATAGATGCCGATTTTGTGGAGATACCAACGAACCTATCAAGCACATTATTGATGATTGTCTCGTGATAGCTCAGAGTGTACACGCACAGACATAATGATGTAGTGGGCATTATACATTAGCAGCATGCCCTGAACCTAGGACTCTTAACAGAAAAGATGCCTTTCTATGAATACATTCCGGTGCCCGTTTTAGAAGACGAAGACGATATCTTATACTGGGATGTTACTAGCGAGACGGATCATTATATCAGAGCCAGGCAGCTTCTCTGACAAGGGGAGTGCCACATTCTCGGAAAGCCGATTCGGGTGCCGATTTTTTTCGGAATAGGTATCACTTAGTACTATAATTGTGCAAAGTACTACTATCGATTTCATAAATCCTGGTATCTCTACAAATGATTGAAAAACTCAGTGAAAAAAAATCGCTTTATAAAAGGAAACACATCTTGTCAATCTTCATTTTATTACGCAGGCAGCCAGGAACGGTACGCTGACACCAAGTAACGGAACCGGCACACCGACCATCTCAAAACGGTAGTATATAACGAGCGTGGAATTTTTCAAATACGATTTTCACCCAAACGGCTCAGCTTTGCGCCCTGGTACTTTGTACAATTATAACATTAGGTGTTACCCATTCAGAAAAAAATCGGCACCTGAATCGGCTCTCCGAGACTGTGGCTCTCCCCTTGTGAGCTAAATTATTCTTTCATCTCTTCAAAGCGTTTGTACAGCTCTAGGGCGTGGTTTGGTCTTATCTGGACCATGACATCGGGAAGCAAGGGGTTAATCTCTGTGACCTTCAATTTCTTGTCTTTTGATTTTGAAGCAATTAGATCCACCCTCGATCTCACATTCTTGAATCTGACGATGATAGGCCTTGGAATATTTTGACTTCCTGCGGAAATCCTGAATACATTATCGATGTCTTCTTCAACGATTTTTCTTTCTACTAGAGAGCCGATGATTGAGATAAGTGTTGGAAGATCCTCGTCAGGGGTAATTGGGAGGGCCGCTATGATCGCTTCTCTGTCGTGTTCAGTTTGTTCAAGGCGTCTGATGCGTCCCTCGTGGAAGAGTTTCCAAGAATTCAGCTCAGCCTTAGACAGAAAAGTTCAAATTCTGCATGTCCTGGTATTGCCATGGGGAAACTCGACCTCAGGTGCATTATTTGCTAAAAAGATCTGCGACAGGGACACTATTTTCACTTTAAACGAGCTTGAAACTCTAAGTTGACACTCTTGTTGTTCGATCGCCACAGCAGCCCACGTTATCTCTTGAATTATGACACGAAACTTTGTCTCTGACCGCATTAGTGTGAACGTGGGAGGGGGGGGGGAGATCGAGATTTGCAACATAAAGTGAAGAACAGGAAAATTACATTAAACACTATTTTCTTCGATAAAACTTACAAACACACGAAATCAGTCACTCGTCCAAACGACACTTTAGCCCTCTAGCGGCAAAAAATGTGATTTCACTAAAAATAAAATTATGGATGTATCTCAAAGTCAAGTAATTCATTAACAACGCCAAAAATAGGCTTGCGAGATAACACTAAATATTTGTTTATTTTGACAAAATTCAGGGGACATTCTGAGACGGAAAGGAAATATTTGTAGGGGACCAATTGTAGAAGAAAGCCTTTTTCTGAACCATCTAAATATATATTCAAATGATGAATTACCTTGGATCTAAGATTATCGCCAGATGAGTAACTTCTACATCAGAGTTATTTAGAAATCGGCTATTTATTTCACTGAGGAGTGTCAGAATGAAAAGCCGTGAGTAAAGATCCGTTGACTCCAATGTTTCTTCAGAATTATAATTGTTTATGTGACGCAGGCATGATGTCCGCGTTTTATCAGCCTCATGCGCATTCGCTGTTCCCTGTGTACGATTCGTCAACCTCACCTCAAATGTCAGATGTTATAAACTTATATGTCATACCTTTATTTACAAAAAATGACTTGATGCACAGAAAGAACTGAATTTCATTACTTAACAGCAAAAAATACAACATTTTGAGATATGATTAAGAAAACAGTTTCAGCGTTTCTCTGTTTTTTTTCCTCCCAAACTGATTCCAGTAGTTTTTTTATGGTTACCGAGTGAGTACGCACGTGAATTGTTGAGACAAGTTGACTTTGACATGGTTAAACAGCAGTGTGAGTACACACTTGAATTGTTGTGACAACATGACTTTGGGAGGGTTTTTTAGCAGTGTGGAAACGCACGTGAATTTTTGTGACAAGTTAACTTTGAAATGGAATTTTATTAGTTGACTAAAAAATTAGTTCAGTCCCAATATTTTAATCTGTGATTCAGTAATTTACTCTCGAATCAGTGGAATTCAATCTACCACTAATTAATTATTATATGTCCACTCATCTCATTTTTCAATTTCTACTAATGTTGTGAGTGAGTCATATACTATTAATTCAACCTAAGAGAGCACACACAAAAATTCACCTTGCCCCAAAAAGCCATCAAACTTTTTTTTTTAAATTTGTATAACCGCAAGTTGAGGGAGTTTTTCTTGATATAAACGATGAAAAGCTTCATTGTTTTTTATGAGTTTCTAAAAGGTCGTGCAATCGTTTTGCACTTCATCTTTTTTTCTTTCAGGAAATGCTAACTTATATTTATTAAACAAGTCTTGGAACAACTTGTTTTTATCCATTTTGTTTTGACAGAATGACAATTTTTGGTTAACTTCAGACTTATTTAGTGAAGCGCGGTAAAATGTTAAACATCAGTTGATCAGAGTTACAGTCCCGCGGAAGCGGAAAAGCGGGAAAATTCGAACGGTGGTTTCGACGTTTTTTCCCTTTAACCTTTTTCCACATATTACTGAATACTTTTTGCGTCACGTGGCGCGGCGTGAAACCCCCTCTCTCCCCATCGTGACATTTGTTGACACTTCTCGTGACCCTCCCTCCCCCCTTGGAGCGTCACATGATTTGTGGACGGTCCCAAACAGTTTAATGTGGAATCATTACTTTTCAGCGATAATGGAATGAACAATGGCAATAAAATCTATACCCGTTACCCACTCATTCCAGCATTCATGAAAATAAATTGTCGATAGTCATAGAAAATTGCGAGACCAAAGTGACATAAGGTAAAAATCATTAAAACATGTACTAGATAACAATGGTAAAAGGTGATCCGAGAAATGACATATGTAATTAATAACAGCATTTCAAAATGATACTTTACGGATCGTCGATTTTTTGTAATTTGACGCAAAAGAGAATTCGATTAGTTCATGTCCACGTTTGTTAAGGATTAACTGAAGGCCTGAGTACCCCTTCGTTCAACCGGTATCCAAGATCGAGTGTGTTCTCGTCGAAAATCAAGAACTATACGGTTAATGACATCATTTGTATTATATGTGAAGTCTTGCTTCAAAAAGAAGATATAATAAAGCGCCCCGCTAAAAACAAACGTAAAATTCAGCGGAAAGTATTTTTGTTACTAAACAAAACAAAAAAACACTATCAATCGTACTAATTACTTACCTGCATGGACGCAGGTGCTCCGCTACAGCCAAACTGGCGTAATACAATTTTTGGGAGAAGCTTCCTTTTTTAGCACTCGAACGACAATTATGAAGCGAATGATCTAAAAATTTGGTTCCGCTGAATCGGTCGGGTTTGCCCACCTTAAATTCATCGATTTTCTTTATAGCGCGAAAATTCAAATACCAATAAGCTTATAGCATTTTGCCGCGAACCACCTAATAATATAACAATATTTCGCCACAGCCTCGTTATTGCAAACTCACGCTCGGCTAAAAAGACTACGTTTGCCTTCTAGGTGCACAATATACTATAACAAGCTTACGCATGAGCGGCCGAACTATGGAAAGTGTAACTGTTTTTTCGGCATACAGTACAGTTGTGACAAGCTGCAAAGGTTTTAATAGCTCCACTAACTTCTCTATTAGTATCGAATTAAACAATTTCAGTTAGTAAATGAATGTTTCAACCGCCTCGTACATGATCATTCAAAATAATTCAAAATATTCATTCAAATAATATATAATTCATATAATATAATTATATAATATAATTCAAATAATCATTCAAAATATTGCTCTCGTAAGAGACCACGCAGAAGTTTTTCTCTTTTCTGTATTAAAGCAAAAGTTGTTTAATCCCTCCATACGTGAGGTTCTCTTGCATCTCGAGTAATGTGATATTCATGTATTAGGAAGACGATCACCCGAACAATACATGTACATGAATGGTTAGAAGACGTTACTGTACCTGCGAATTTATTGTATAATGTTCGAAGTTCGAAGTAATATAGAAACTAGAAACTTTAAATTCGTCATGGCCCGTATTTTTTTACTGACATTAAAAGAAGTTATTCCTGTAAAAAATTTGTAATTTTCAAAGGTAAAAATAAACGTGTTATAATTAACCTATTCTTGAAATTTTATTACTTTAAAATATTTTTTAATTGATCTAATTTCATCTGATTTTTAAGTTAGTAATTGATTAATGTTTAAATTTAATTTTTGTACGTCCTGTGACTTAAAAAAATTAATTAAAAATATATTATTTTTCACGCATTTTATAAAATAATTTGATTGAAATTTGAACCATCAGTACTAATCAGTACTAATAAAATAATTAAATTTTTTAAACGCAATATAATGAAGAATCAAAGTTATCAATTAAATTTTAATTGAAAATAGGTAAACTAGCTGACGAATTGAGTCTCCTTTCTAGTCTAGTTCAGTTCTCAAGACTTCTAAAATGTCCCGCGTTCTAAGACGAGCGATAGGCCCAACGCTAGTTATGACCATTCAAAGCTCTCCGATTTAAAAGAAGTTACTGAAATATCAAATTCTGAAGTTTGCATCTATACTTTAGAACATGTTGATTTCACTAAAAATTGTTCTGGATATTATTTACAGTAGACACAATTACCAGTGATTCTAAAAACAAAAACCCCAATGACCTAGCCCCATTAGGTTCAGTTTTTTAAAATAGCTCGTTTCTGGAAAATGCTGCGTAGATCTAAAAAAGATCTTTGAGCCCTCATGGATAACATGGGTAACGGTCACTGAAAACTATACTTGCGCCTGTATTCCAGCATTTTGATGACAAATATGTATCTGTATAATTAATTAAACATACACTATTTTTAATTTTGCATAACAAGTTATTTGTTTGAGAATTTTTCAAATAATACTCTTCACACAATCTATTTTGTTCATATTTTATGTTTTTCATACGTATTATATATGTTGTTGTTTTTCAACTTTTTCTCGGGCGAAGATGTTGTATGGAGATAAAATTTAGTTTTGGATCATAAGGTTTCAGTTGCTTACTTTCTGAAGGTCTAGGAAGTTTCTTGCAATGCGAAAGGTGTTTAGTAAACTCGTTTTTTAGCTGCTGCTAGTACCCTACTGACTCCTAAATGCTCGATATGTTCAGTACATTTTTCGTGCACATTGCTTGTAACCGGAATCACAATAGGATGAACAGATGCATGTTTCACATTCCTCCATATTGTCTTTACTTCATACCTTCGCTCGCTATACTTGTGAAACTTGTTTGTATAAGTTGTCTTTGGTGTTTTATATCATATAACAAATTTTTAGGTGGTAATTTTACGAAGCATTCATTGGACTTTAAGAATATTTGAACACAAAAATTTCAATTTCAATGTTGTTTTTATTGCCTAAAAATGTACATGTTAGATTTTACCTCACATAACTAGCACTCCGTTAGTGTCTAAAATGAAACAATAATATTAACCATGACATAAGTGTTAACATTTGAGTTTTGCAGAAGGTCATTGATCACTTGCACACCAGCTTGTACATGGGAATTTTGCAAAAGTGGCTTCGGGTGTATTCGGGAATCTTCAGAATGAAAGTGGTGAGTTGAAAATTTCCGAATCCATCAGAAGCGGTTTTCACAAAGTGCGGCGTACGCGTGACCACGGTGTGTGTTTTTGACTTCAGCTTGCGTTTTCGGTTCAAAGAATAAGTAATTTAATAAGTATGCTACAATGACTTACGTAAAGTGGAATACCGGTTCTATTAATGAACATTTCTGGAGGATAGGACCCGAATAAAACAGAGGCTGCAAACTTCCCTCAAATAAACAGGTTTTGAGAGTCTTTATATTTCACCATAATGTAAAATATCGATAAATTCAAGTCAGTGCTACATTTGCTGCCGAAGCTGCTATTTTATATTAGAAAAAAGGTAGTATACCCAAGCAGGACAAAAAAATTGTCATCCGCAATTCGAAGACGCTATGCAACGAAATGCAGTTGTTGAAAAAATCAAAAGATAGGAAGAAAGGTCGTTCTTTGTAGAGTTTGCTTGAGGTGCTTGGGTCCAACCAAAAGTCCAAAAATTGAAGGATTTAAAATCTTTTTTAACATCTGGCTTAGTTTAAACGAATCGAACTTCAAATCATGCACCAAAGACAAAAAAATCGTGAAGGACTTGACTGAAGAGCATTAGCTCGCTATACTTATAGATCTTGGTTGTATAGGTTGCCTGCAAATTCCTGTTTAAGACGACAAGCAATGTCGATGATACAGACATTTCCACCTTTTTTCTCACGTATCACGATGTTGGGTCGATTGGCTCGGATATAATGATCCGTCTGGATAGTAACATCCCAGTATAAGATATCGTCTTCGTCTTCTAAAACGGGCACTGGAATGTATTTATAGAAAGACATCTTTTCTGTTAAAAGTCCTAGGCTTAGGGCAAGCTGCTAATGTATAATGCCCGCTACATCATTATGTCTGCGCGTGTACTCTCTCTGAGCCGTTATGCGACAACCATCAATAATGTGCTCGATAGATTCGTTGGTATCTCCACAAAATCGGCACCTATCAACCACGTCCTGATGTAACACATACTTGCGATAGTTTCTGGTGCTGACAATCCTGGACTGAATCGTAATGACGAATACATCCGTTTCTAGAAACGGGACGTCATTCTTCAGCCAAATGTTGGAGGCCTCACTGCCCACTTCATGTTTCTCTAACATTTTGGGGTGCTCGCCGTGGATAGATTTTTATTTCCATTGCTGTTAAAATAGTCTTGCAACTGTATAACTTCTGTTTTACACAGTTGATTGACATCTACAACGCCTCTACCTCCTCTATGTCGTAGTAGAACTGCCCTTTAAATCGCTGAATTACTGTGGTGCATTCGATGCTTGGTCATTTCAACGCGGATGGTTCTATTTATCCTTTCAAGATCTGTGTTCGGCCATTTGATGAGCCCAAAAGAGTACGTAAGGACAGGGATGGCTTAAGTGTTAATAGCCCTGATTTTGAAGTAGCCTGGTCTCTTTATTATTGAAATAATAATGTAATCCATATAATATAATATGAATTTATAATAATAATAGGAATTTTATAAAATATAAAAAAAAGAAACCTCAGGCACAGCCAAATACGTCTGAGGCATTTTTGGTCTTGAATTGGAATTTTCTGGGCGAAACTTTCTACACGGGGCTGTCCCGGTATGTATCATCAGTCGCAGATGCATTTTTATAATGCAGTCAAGTGACCTGATGAGAGTAGTATGCCTAAGATGACGTATTGGGCAGCTGGGTTTCTTTTTTGCTCCACCACCCACGGACTGGATTGCAGTCAAGTGCATGATGGGGGGACTTACAGCATAAGATAGAATCTGAACCACCAGAACCTCAGTAAAAGTACGTAGAAAAATTTCTAGAGGTACCGGCTCATGGATCGAACCCGGGACCTCTAACACATTTAAAACTAACGAAGTAAAAAAAATTAACATTTGAATATAGTCTATTGAAAGAAAAGAATGCCGATTTCCATATTTCGGGAATGAACTTTCGAAGCCGTCCAAAAGGCTAGCCACTTCCTTCTCGGTAGCCCGAGAACATTTGGTATATGCGGCAGGTGCTAAGTAAAATTGCCTTTTCCATAGCAGCAAGCACCCTATCAACTCCCAGGTCCTACAGGTGACTTGAGTCTCGCGTGGTTCTTCCCTGTGGCTGAAATCCCAAATCCCGTGTATGATCCCAGCAACATCATTGTGTCTGCAAGTATACTCTTTATGAGCTAGCTTACTGCAGCCATCAATGATGTGCTCGGTGATTTCACTGGAAGTACCACACAGTCGGCACCGATTCTCCAAAGGTTAATGGAGTAGATGATTTTGGTTGTTCTTGGTTCCGATTACCTTATCTCGGATTCACATTTTTAATCGGAGTATCATGATGATTATTTAAACAACATACTATTACTTGTCCCACTATACCGCTCGAACTCAGGTCGCTGATCAATCTCTCTAGCAGTCACTCCACACGGATAAAATTTATTAGTGAAAGATTACCGAATTAGTTCGGTAAATGGAGAACATAACCATATTGACATAATTTTTAACATTTTTTTTTTCGTAAAATCAACACGTTCCAAAGTGCAGACGTGTAAAGTTCAGAATTTGATTTTCCAAAGGATGAAGGTGCATAAGGGGCCAATCCACAAACTTTGGAAATCGATTTTTTTGTCTGAAAAATCTCAAAAGTTATAATACATGATCTCCTAAAAGCGTTTGCTTTAATTCGCTTTTTTAGTATTTAAAAAAAAAACATGAATTATTAAATGTTGTCAAATCACAAAGGTGACTTACTCCACATAAAGTGACGCGCTTGCGCAGTGACGTTTAGCAGAAATCGAACGCATTTTGGAAAATCACGAGTAATTTTCAAACTCTAGATTTTTATATTATTTCTCTGAAAACACACGACTTTTTGAAAAAAAAAATTTATCGCATTTATCATATCTCAGGAGCAAGCTTTTCCTTTATTTTAAAAATGTGAATTACAGTTTGAACCGACGTTAAACTTCCACCATGTCATACGCCTTTACTTGAAGCTACAATTTTTTCTCCACTTTTTTCAACACTGAGTGATTATTTTGAAGTAAATTTTGTTCTATTCAATTCATTAATTCAATATCTCGAAATAAAATTTCTATTTTGTTTCTGAATTGCGAATTACGCGTTTAATTGCTATTCAATGTCCGTGGCGTGTCAAAAACGACGAGCGACATAACCTCAAAATTTATCGTAGCTTTTAAAGTTTTCGAATTTAGATGACTTTTTAAACGCAATTTCTGTCCGAATTAATTCATCAAGTCCATATCTCGGGAGCAAGTTTTTATTATTATTTTTTTATTAATTGCGAAAGAGAATTTAGAAAAAGTTTTTTGTCCCTCTTGAAAAATTCGATTTTTCTGGATTGGAAGCTGGGCGTATTTTCGACAGTAGTGCCTTTATGATATATATATATATAAATTAACATACATAAAGTTCGGACTTGTGTGGTTCACACAAGGCCGATTTCTATTTGTGTCAGTTTAAACATATAGACTCTAGTTCCTCATCGGAAATGTGATGAATGCTGAACATCGTATATGGAAAAATACATGGGACTCTTATGGCAGCTTCTACTCCCTATCACTTCCTCTTTGATATCCATTGAAGATTTAAGGTCCTTTTTTCACTTTTCTCTGAATTTTTTCTAGTTTAATTTTGCTGTCGGGCATTTTGCTCTAAACTGCACTGGAAAATGATTGCACTGAGCAAACAAAAAAAATGTTTGGTAAGAGGTTAATTATAAGCGTCTATTAGCTTTTTTTACCCTAAATATTTTGCCCTCTAAAATGTACTGTTTTGAGCTGCAGTAAGGTTTATGACACATATCACTACATTTTTAATCGACATATATAAATTATTGTAGGACAACCAGAAGCAGAAGTGATCAACTGCACGACTGGTAAAGATGAATTAGGCAAACCGTCCAGAATATCAAAACAAGGGCTCTTTCGAAAATTCTACTACCTTTTGGGGAATCTTAAAACCATTGACGACGCTGATCAGAACGAATGCCGCCATTATTTGGAAGCTAAGGCTTCTGTGCAAGATTATTCGGTAAGAAGTTTGCAGAATTTATATTTACTAATTCAGTAGTATTATAATCAATTTCCTTTGAAACATCTGCAAACATATGGAAATTCCACCCAAAAAAATGAACTATAAACGAAGTCATTAAGCTTATTCTATAAGGAAATATTCCAATGTTCTCGAGATCATTTTTATGGTAAATTTACTTATTTTTCTAAATCATTATGCATGTATGAATTTTCTTGGCTTTTCTCATCCCAACATCCACCTCACGCGAAACCTATAAATTTTGTTACA
>JAUMHM010000079.1:16103653-16123084 GCA_032362435.1 Melikaiella ostensackeni
TTTATAAACTACTCTAGCAGAATTGCTATAAAGACATCTAGTTTTTCAATAAAATTATAGTTTCAATTGCGCAATTTATGTAATTTTCATACATATGATGCATGCATCTGATATTATTAATTGCAAGCATCTCACGCAATCCATGTAGCGAGGGACATTTCAAATCGAGCATATCAACAATTTTAGTTTATATTTTTACATATTGTTTCAGTCAATTCTTTTTTCCCAATTTTTTACATAAATTTTCGTCGCATCTTCTAAAATGCTCTCGAGTATCACAGGTATAAAAGTATACAGTAAGTCACTAGAATTTCAAGCACTCCCATGAATATTGCGTTCTACCTAAATGTTCATAGACTTATATTTTAATGGGACGCAATTCCACGTGCAGGGCGATCGAAAGAGAGAACTATAAGGATTTGCGTCTGTATCATCATAGATTGGGGATATAGCCAATTCTTTCAACACAAATTTACTCACTAGTAACTTGAAGCCCTGCACATCCACCACGTATTCCATCATGAATATAACCAAACTATTTCTACTTAGGTTACAATAGTTTTATACCAACTTTTTCACACCACCACTTATTGGTTTATACTTAACTATGAGATCATGCAAAATTAGGCAATATGGTAACGTTTGAGCGGGAAAATACTCATTAGTTTGGAATTTCAATCAAATGTCAACTGGCCCATATTTCAGTGACTCGTTTTGTTTAGAACAGTCAATAACAACTAGAGGCGCATACACTATAAATTCTCCTCTCGATAGGAATGGTTGTGGTATTTATCTGCATCATTGAAATTCCCGTTTTAGCCATTGATCGACTGGTTCGGTGCATCTCTGGATGCCCCTGGACCCCTTGCGGAGCCCTGATGGGTCATCTTGAAGAAGACACTACCTACCCCTAGATGGGATCTGTAATTCAGGGTCGCCAGAACCCTGATTGCACCTCCAGGGATACTTAGTTTCAGAATTCAGCCCGTCTTCGACGGCTTATATGACTGCCTGTTGGCGTATGCCCTACAACACTCCGTTCCTAGGGTAGGGTTTTGGAAATTTAGGCGCCTCAGAACGACCGCCGGATCCTCGGGGATACCAGGAATCAGTACGGTCGCTCTGCAGAACCTTCAGAGGCACCCAGTCCCCTGGATCACCAAGTTTAGTCCCTTCTTGAGCCTAAACATTGGTGTTTTCTCTATCAGCCAATCCCTCGATCGGCTGTCGACAGCCAGCACTACGATGGCTTCCGACCGGAGGAGGATGTAATTGAATCTGGGGGCATGCCCCTCGCGGGGTAATGCGTCAATCTCCTGCGAGATTTCCTCCCTGAGCCTGTCCAGATCCTTGGAGTTGGGCAGGCATCAGGATAACCCGAAGCAATGACAACTCCCACCAGGGCGTTGTTCGCTATCTGTGCAAAAGTAAGGCCCTGTGTTCCTAGAGCCTTCGATTGCTTCAACTCCCTACTCGGGGGAGTATTTTTAGAGTCCTTCTTCCCGAGCAGGAAGAGTGGCTCTAGATGTTCCTGACTTATCCTAGGCCCCTCGTGAGGAGGCTTGGCTACTGTTTAAAAGCCACACTTGGCGGGCCTTTTTTTTCTGGGCACCATCACGGTTTTTCCTTTTTACAGAGAGCTCACTTATACTTTCTTCCACAGCGACAAATTGACGTTGCCGTCAGTGATAATTGTTTCTACCGCCTCAGGGGAGATGGCTTATGTGGAGCCGCCGACCTTTCGAGATAGGTTAGCTGAAGTTCCCGAAACGAAGCCCTTGATGTTAATGTTTCAATTTGTGTCTACGATTTCGGTCCCACGAGTAGCTAGGCAAAATAAAGAACACCCTCTGCAGAGTCCTGCTTGCAGAGGAAGGGTCTAGATATTAAGGCATTTGACCCGGTGTCCCAAAATCTCCGTTTAGACGCTTTCCTTGAAACCCCGCCATGTCCGCCTTGTTTGAGGAGGGCGACCCGGGGTGTCAACGGATTTGTTACCCTGATGCCATTCAGCGCTTGACATGGGATCACATTCTGGCTTCGGAGCATGGGAACTCACGCCCTCCATATTCCAAGGGGCTTTGCTATTACCCCTGGAAGAATCACTCCTTAGTCCAAGTCCAGCAGACAAAAGCCCCTCAGTTCCCTAGAGCAGCCACACCTCGCGATACGCTCCCTCTAGTTCTTCTTCTCCAGGTCTCTCGTCCGATTAGACCCTAAAGCCCTTCCACCAACTGCAAGGACTCGTGATCCCTAGGGAAGGGTACTGTGGGTAATTTTGTATATAATGTGAAATCATTTTACTTCTAATGATTAGTTTTATTTTGCAACGTATAATTTTTTAATTTTTACTTTTGATTATACTAATTCCATTCTCTCTTATGAGAGCACGATTCCACTAAACTGCAGGAGAGCCTAGAAATCCTACTGAATAGGAAAATAAAATAGCACCCCAAAGTCAGAGACCAATATCTATTACATGATTGAATCCAATATATTATGTATTTCTGAAGTATGTGTTCAAGAATTATTCAATAAATTTGAAACACAGTGTAAACAAATAGTATTCTTATTATTAATGTAAATAGTCATTTATTATTTCTAATGGCTTGATATGTGGATTAATATTTCCTGAGGATGAATTATTCTTTTCTCTTAATTATTACGAAGTCGACGAAAATGTGAAAAATGTAGAATTAAAAGAAAAAGATGCAATGTCACAGCACATAAAACTCCCTCTTCGCCTTGCCCCTCCCTCTCGCTCTCCGTTTTTCTCTCCCTATTCCTCTCGCAAAATATTTTGGTGGTCAAACGAAATATTTTGGCAATTTGATCAAATATTTCTGTAAAATCTACCAAACTATTTATATTTCGTGAATTATTCAACAAACTTTTATTAACCGAACAATTTTTTTTGTGAAGCAGGTACTTTGTATTCAATAACCATATTTTGTGTTTAAACTCCAAAAAAATTGAATTGACTCAACCAAATTTTTGTCAGAGTGAACGTAGGAAAAAAGAAAATATTCTTTGAAATTGCTGTTTTTTAATTAAATTCTTCGAAAATCTAAATTTAATCATAAAAAGAAGTAAGGAGCTGTAATTTGAAAAAAATCGATGATCAATTTTAGTTGTCAGGTAGCCTGGGATCAAGTGCAACTTTTATTCCTA
The DNA here is from genome assembly GCA_032362435.1 of Melikaiella ostensackeni. Taxonomy (NCBI): domain Eukaryota; kingdom Metazoa; phylum Arthropoda; class Insecta; order Hymenoptera; family Cynipidae; genus Melikaiella; species Melikaiella ostensackeni. The sequence goes on from JAUMHM010000079.1 coordinate 16,106,825, forward strand.
ATGCGCCCATACCAGCTGAAGTGAAAAAAGTTATGGCTTCTTATGGGCTTAATAAAGTAGTTTATGCGATACAAATACGAAAGCACCTTCTTCATTTAAGAAAATTGCTTGTCTAAAATCAGACTTACCCAAGCTACTTACGATGTTGGAATTGAAATATATTAACAAGCAACAAACATAATTAATATTGCTGCAGCTTCTTGAATAAACCACTAATTGCTTAGTATAATTTATTTTCCACTGTGTATATTAATTAAAAGAAGTATAAAAAGATGAGAGATGGAGATTATCTTTGCTTTTCAGATTGGGAACCACATAGGAAAGATTGAAATAAGGAAAGATTGAAATGATAAAAGACTTATCAATAAGGTTCTTCCTTATTTAAACTGAAAGTAGGTTACAGAAATGGAAAATGTGACAATTATAAGAGTTTGATAACAGAACGCAATCGCGTGTCATTTTTAACTTTATTGAAACAATGAGAAGGCAGTATTGTAAAACACGTAAATAGGATATGTCAGCTCCGCCAACATATCGTATTCACAATTTATATTGCTTTAAAATAGAAAAATTTGAATTATTAACTCACTTGTTCTTCTTCATACTTCATTCACATTAATAGTAATACCTTCCATGTATGCGCTCGCAGTAACATCATACGAGATTTGATAAAACAAGTATTGATCCTAGGTCATTAGAAAACGAAATCACATACATACATATTACATACATACATACATACATATTCTTCTTTCATCATACACATATGCACAAAATGTCTTTTTTATATATTTATTTATTTATTTAGAGCTTGAGGGGCTTGCACCCTTCATTACATTAGAGAATCAAAATGCAAATTTAAATTTAGCACGAATATTAACACGCGTCATGCAAAAGAGACTGTGTGAGATGTTATTGTTTCTTTTTTTCACGTTTGGGAAGATCTGAAAAAATCATTGAAAATTAAAATATCGACAACTTTTAGACCATCAAATGGTCTGGAATTAAATTAATGATCTGGAAGTTGCTGATATTTTAATTTTCATAACACATGTCATGTACATGTGATCTATATTGATAACATATGGCGCACTCTTATCTCTGAGACAAATTATGGTATTTAACCTTCATGATTATTTCTTCGTGAATTTGTCCCACTTGTGTGAACATAATCATCAGGCACTACAGAAGGTATATAAACATTTTGCAATCGGATTCATTTCTTGAGAATCAAAAAAATTATTGTGACTCTGTGTGTATGAATTAATTTTTCTTGTTACTGAGTAAGAAGGAATTCAAAAATGGAGTTCTCAATCGCTTTGTTGGCATTATTTATTACTGGTGAGTATGCACCTATATTTTTAAAATTATTTTCCATTCCTTACTTCGTAACTCCGATGTTTATGCAATATACATGCATGTATTTTTTTTTTAATTTATCACTTAGGAAGATAATAGTAATGAACTGGGTATACATTTATGTTATTTTACAACTTGACATTGCTTCGCTTTACTTTGGTTTTAATTTCGTAGAAAATCTATAATACAATTTCCAAGTCAAATTAATAAGTACCTCTAGGAAAATATTGTTTCGGTAACATTTTTGGTTAATTCATTCTTGTTTGTGAATACTTTTCGTGGATTTTATATATGAAATTCATAAAAAAATTTCCCAAAAAAATGGATTTCATCATTCGGGATAGCGATCCATTGATATTAAGTTTTATAATCCAAGATTTTGAAAGTTAACATCTAGGTTGTACGACTATGAACATATAGGTGTTTAACGTCCCATATTTTAACATCCAAGATTATAAACGGAAGAATCCATTTTTCTCAGTTTACACATTACATATTTAGAAAAACAACAGGTCATGGATTTCGAATTTTTAGGTCCCAATCCGTTCCAATACCTCCTCCTAGATTATTTGCCAAGTTTTTGAGATGAACTTATACTTTTTCTTTAAAACTCGATTCACAAAAACGCCTACCCTGATTTTCTTTATCATTTTTGATTTTCACTTCTGAATGCTCGTCCTGAACAAAAATTATAGAATAGTGGGCAAAATATGAACTTTTTACCTCGCCTGTGACAAAACTAAATTACAAAAAAAAGACTTTTTGATTTTTACTTTCGCATAAAAAGATATTTGGTCCCTAGTTAATTCTATATTTGAAGCCGCGGCCGAGATAACGTTGTATCAACAAACATACTCTCATTCAAAAGCATGTTTATAGTATGACAAGAGATTTCTGCTCAAGGTATTCTATTATATATGTGTAAATGTAGTAGTGAGAAAGTAAGTGGAGTAGATAGTTAACGCTTCTTCATAGCAATTTTCTTCGCATATCTCCATAAGTGTGCATAACTTCAAAAAAACTTATGAACAGAAAATACTGATTTCAATGAAATTCATATTTTTTATTCTGTATAGTTTTGCGTTATGATCTGTCCTTTTCGAGAAAAATAGATTTTTCTATGAAAACGGACAAATTTGTCATGAGCGACCTCCAAATATTATCCAGGGTACGCGTCTAGTCGGATTTCGCACTTCGTGCTCGATAATGATGTTACCTCGCGCTACGCGCTTGGTTTATGTATTTCCCCCATATTTGTGGAGAAACCTTTTAAAATAAAAGTTAAACCACTGACAACTGTAATTCACTAATTCGATGATTGTGAATCATTTTTTGTTAAAGCTCCTTCGGCTTTAACGAATACATTCTCATCACATGTCTCGCATTTCGCATTTGATTAAATTATGTCCTAAACGCGAATTTTTCTATATCATGTTGAACTCTATTATAATAAATGTATGTTACATCGGTTTCTGTACCTCAATTTGTTGAGTTAATTATGTTTATCATTCAATAAATTAGATTATTGTATTTATTATTATTCTTATAATTTTTCAATTCAATAAAAGTAAAGGTTGAATAATTAACGGGACTTCAATTTTAGGTGAAAAATTTTGCCGTTATACATTTTATTGTATACTGTGTTGTTTTTCCATAAATTTGAATTTGTTATTTTTACAACATTTTTTCACGACTAAAACGAAAACTACCCGTCTTATAAAAAAAACTTAATAACGAATTTGTAGACCTTTTTCTGGTAAATAATTTTGTCATTAAACATCCAACACCTATCTTGTGTGGTATTTTGTGTCTCGTATATTTTGTCCTTTTTCCGAAAAATACAATTTTTCATTCTTAATATTATTTTTCACGATTAAAACCAAAGGTATGCGTTTTATCAAAAAATGGTTTGAAGACAATTCGCAGATCTTCTTGAGTTGAACAATTCCATTTGTTAATATTTTTTTTCTTATCTCGTACAGTTTTGCTGAAGAGTGAGATTGTTCATTCTTAATAACATTTTTCACGAATAAATCAAAGACTATGCGCCTCAGCGGAAAAATAGTAGAAAGCAAATTTGTAGATATTTTTAACATGAACAATGCTGCTGCTTAACATTTTTCTCGTATCCCGTATAATTTTGCTGGAAAACGGAATTTTTGATTGTTTAAAAAGCACCATCTCACGGTCGTGAGACGTGTCCATAGATGTGATGTATCGAGGTCCTACTGGGAGCCTAGATCATTTTCGGATGTCAATAGCTCCCAGGGGGACCCTGCAGTGGTTGTTTGACCTAAATTTTTATGAATATATACACGCTAATGAATAAGCTATACAGGAATGAAAAAGTGTATCAACATATGCTGACAGTTTGTGAAAAGATTCCAGCAAAGATTTGAAGCTCATTATTTTGACCAAAACTCCTTTTCTACTCTGTCAAATAATTCGTTAAACTTACATGCAAAAATACTTAGAAATAATCATTTTATGAATAATTTTAGAGGAAAAATTCATTTTATAAAATACGTTTCTTAATGCAAGTCTTACTTGTAATCGCACTAAATTACGTGCAGTTCATCTCATAAGTATTTTTTATGGTTTCGCAGACTCAGATCGAAATCCTTATACTTTCCGTCGGGGCCCGTCTGTCCATCGTATTTGGGCCTCATATTTTTTGGGCTGATATGGTTTTAGACCTTACTAATTGGCAATTTGTCTTGCGGCCTGGTATTTTTTGGGACTAATGATTTTGGATCATACGCTTTTAGGATGATGATGATGCTCAATGTTTGTTTATAGGTAGCCTGGGGTTAGGTGCACCTTTTTTATCTGATGCGCCCATACCAGCTCAAGTGAAAAAAAGTTATGGTTTGACATGGGATCAACTTAATGAAATGTGCGATAAAAATACAAAAGCACCTTCTCTATTTAAGGAAATTATTAGTATAAACTCAGATTCTGGCCAAACTACTTTCGATATTGGAGAGAAAATATTTGATGAAGCAAGAAATAAGCCCAAAGTCGTTGAAGCGGATTGGAAAAAGTGGATTCAAGAACAATGTGTGTCAAACGCTGCTGTTAAAACAGTTTCAACATCTGTTATTGATAAAGTACAGGAATGTGTGGGTCAGAGCAAAAAATTGAGTGAGCAAAAGAAGTTAGAAACTCAAGGAGATTTGATTAAATTAATTTGTCAAGAGGTGTTAGCTGTGTAAGTTACATTATACAAATACTGGTCAAATACTTGATTATTATTTTTAATCATTATATTATTCTAATTCTTCTTCGCCTTGTATTATTATTTTGGTTTTATACTTCTACCTTGATTTCATTTAATCAAGTTTAAATTTCGTGTTTCAAGTTTTAAAAAGTATATTTTTTAGTGGAGTTTAATATATCAAATACTTTTTTAATACGTTTAGTCATAATAATTATATTTTATTTCAACAGAGCTCAAAATGATTATTATCCACTCTTGGCAAGAAAACCTGGAGACCCTAAAAATAATAATTAATGAAACCTTTAACCTGGAGAAAACACGATCAAATTGTAGGATTGAATTAATTATTCTATAATGTATTTTCCAAACATCCAGGTATAACTCAGAAAATTTAAAATAAAGTGAATCGAAAATGAAAAATGTTTGTATTATTAATAGAAATAATTAGTGGATAATGAAAGGGCTTATTTCATGAAATAATGTCTGTCCAATACAAATTATATGCTATTTTAATTATAAGGAAATCACTCCGCAATTGAAAAATTTGGAATTAGAAAGAAGACATAATTTCAAATGAAAAAATGCCTGAAATATAACTGCAAATACAAATTATGTGCAAATGAAAATATGTCCGATATTCAGAAACCATGATACAAAAACTAAATTTAGCTTAAAAAAATATTCAAAAATATAAAAATGAGCCTACATTTTGTTTTGTTTCAACATACTGAAGTATATTTGATCTCGTATTTAATCATGAATGGTTTGAATTTTAGGATATCTTATTTTGAAAACTTTAATCTAAAATAGTGCAATTTGAAGTATTCTAATGTAAACTTGGAATTTCGAAAGCTCAATTTCAGATTGTTCCAGTTTGTATATTTTATTTTGGAACTTACAAAAATTTATCGATTTGAAAAAATTGTTAAATTTGACCTAGATTAATTCCTCATATCACGAATTTTAGTTTATTTAATTTCCAATAATTAAGTTTTAGATTATCCGATTTTGAATTTCCGAGTCTAAAACGGTTAAAAATAGAATAATTATAAATTATTCGTTTTTGAACGTTTCGATTTGAAATTTTCAAAATAATTTAATTAGACTTCGTTCTAATGCTGAGCAATTTGAAATGTATAGTTTTCTTATATGAAATTGAATTTAAAGTATGAATACAAATGTAAAAATATTTTGAGTTTTACAAAAATAAAAGCATGTTTTTTTTTAATTCGATGCGTCCAAATTTGAGATTACAATTTCAGAATTCAAGAGAAATTATTTTTTTGAATTTGCGCATTCAATATGGATGATAAAAATTTGAGAATGTACGCAATACAAATCATAAGAATGGGTATTCCAAAGTTTCTTAAGCATTTACAAATCCAAATTTGTGATCACGATTTCAAAATTCAAAATAACAGATCCAATATGGCGAATCGACATTTCAAAATACATTGAAAGTCTCTAATAAGTCTGTCTGCGATATGTCTTTCCGAGAATTTCGTTCCGTGACCAGGGGACGAAGGGGTACAGAGGGCACCACTCTAAAGACAGCAAACTCGTCCAGGACCGCACTAATAAAGCGGTCGATGCCACGCAAGCGCATAGTTTCGTCAGTTCACACGGTCCGCACTTCGCTTCATTCGCTTTCAGTGTTTATGTTACGTGTTACAAAAATATCACAGGAAAACAAGAGGCAGCGTTTATCCTTAAAAAAACGAACGAACTTATATGGGGATTTCAGTGTAATTTGATTTTAAAAAACTGCTTGTCCCAATTTTTTTGGAGTAGCTAAATCTATATTTGAGGTCAAAATTTGAAAATTAAAAATAATGGATCCAATATGGCGGATTATTATTCGGATATTGTTTGAGTTTGAGAAAATAGTTATTCTAATCTTTTTGGAGTAGCTGAATCTGAATTTTGTTGTCTTCAAGATTTTAAAATTACTGAAGCAATATGGCAAATCGAAAATTGAAATTGGTTGGACTTTTATTAAAGTGAGTGTCTCAATTTTTTCATAGTTGTTGAATCTGGGGTCAAAATTAAAAAATTCAACATAACAGGTCTTTTAAAATTCCTCAAAATTGAGAATGTCTACCTCTCATCTTAGTAACGATAAAAATCATTGTTGTTTTAAAAAAGTTTCCTGTTGTGACGAGACTGGAAATGTAAACAAAGATTACACACGCAAGTGATACAATATTCATATGCTTAGCAACAAATCTATTATATTGCAGTCATTCCTGAAACCGATTATTTTATCGAGCTGAGCGATAAACTCTTGAAGTAGTATAATGTCAGTTTACTTCAAACGTCCGACAAGAGTGACTCTTTCGTTTACAATTCTGACATTTTTAAGGAGACATAACCGGTAATCTTCGAAATACTCTGCACATACATTTTAGCCCGGCAGTGTTCATATTCAGTTACAAAATTTTGGTTTGTGATTTGAAAATTGCGATCATGAAATATTTCATTTCAATTTTAATGACCATTGCCGTCAGTAAGTATTAATTTACCCGAATCCAAGCCATAAAATTCAGTTAAAGAATAATAACACCTGAAAAAATGATACACCTCATGTAGAAATCGCGATCGGGATTTGGAAGGGCCCTGGATAGTTTTCCCTATTTCTGATCGGGGCTGATCGGAGAAAATGAAGAGCACCTGGCTAGTTCTGTAACGCTGTTTTAGCCGGGCTCCATCTGGAACTTCTAACCAGGTTCGAATAGGAACACCCTCCCACCGCCCGTCAAGTCCCTTTCTGTTTTTCGTACGTTCAATAATATTAAAATAATTTTTTCTTCATTTCAAATAAAATATCGTTATTGTGATAGGTGAACAAATAAATTAGTTAAAATTTGTTGGTGATATTGACACAGTCTATTCAGTATATATCAGTAATGAGTAAGTTAATTTTTCAAAGGAACTAGTTATAGTTGCCGTTACATCACGAAAAAAGTAACTACTTATCATTATTGTTACCGATTCAAAATGTAACTTTTTCTTAGTAGCATTTTCCAAAAAAAGTAACTATCGTTACTTTTTTAGTTACTGTTGTATTTTAGAAATATATATCCAAATTCAATTTTTATAAAACTTTGTTCGTAACTTTCGAGTGATAGTTGTTACACATTTTAATAAAAGTCGTAGGTTAGTCATGACTCACATAATATTTCTAAAACAAGGAATGTTTTTGAAAATGTTGAATTTCAGCGTGGAAGAAAAATTTCAGCTTTCTTCTTTTGGGCTGGAAATCTCTTTGGCGATGAAAGTTCATTATTTCTTTCTAAGAATGTTTCTTTCGATATACCTAGTTACAACTTCCGCTTCTAGAAGATTTACAATATTTCAAGACTTACAGAAATGTTTTTAAAAGACGTTGAATTTCTAACAAAATACATGAATCGTCTACTAAAACAAATAAATTTTCAACCAAAACACACATATCTTCAACAAAATACATGAATTTCCAAATGAAAAAGAAAAATATCCAACCAAATCGTTGAATCTTCGAATAGAGAATATAAATTTTGAGGCAAAAATAGAATGCTTAAATTTTCATTTTAGAAAATGAATGTTTAACTAAAAAAACGTTAACCATATATTTGATTTTTCAACGAATGAGATGAATTTTCAACTAAAATGATGAATCTTCAACACCAAAAAAAAAAAACATTTTTAACAAAGTATTCAACTTTCAACCAAAAAAGAAAAATTTTCAATGAAAAAGGTATTGGTTGAAATTTCAACAAAAACGTATTTTCATTTTAATTAAATACAGTTGAACTCAACCAAAAAATACGAAATCTCAAGCAAATAGGTAAATTTGAAACCAAAGAGATGAATTTTCAACCAGGAACATAATTTTTCACCAAAGAAACACGAATTTTCAACAAAATACATGAGTTTTTTTCAATTGAAAAAAATAATTTTGAACGAAAAAAGATGAGTTTTCAACAAAAAATGTAATAGTTGGTATTTCAACCGAAAAATATTTTTATTTCAAATCAAAAGCAGTTATATTCAACCAAAAAACAATTCTTAAACAAAATAGTTGAATTTGCAGTCAAGATAGAAAAAAAGTCAACCAGATTGTTGAAGTTTCAAGCCAAAATGGCAAACTTTCAATAAAAAAAGTTGATTATCAACCAAATAATCAAAATTTCTATCCAAAAAAGTTTAGTAATTCTCAATGAGAAATGTAATATTTTAAATTTCAACCAAAAGAGACGAATTTTCAACAAAATAGTTCAATTTCAAGACAAAAAAATAAATTTTCAACCTAGAACGTAATTTTTTACCATGAAAATAAGAATTTCAAACAAAATACATGAAGTTTCAACTCAAAGAGATTAATTCTAAACCATGAATGGAACAGTTAAATTTTTAATTAGAACGATTATTTTTTAATGAAAAAAGATGAATCCTCAACGAAAAATGTAATAGTTGATATTTCAACCAAAAAACAATTCAATTTCAAATCAAAAACAGTTATATTCAACCAAAAAAATAACCTTCGAAAATTGTTGAATTTTCAGTCAAGAGAGAAATGAAGTCAACCAGATTGTTGAAATTTCCAGCCAAAAAGGTAAATTTTCAAAAAAAGTTGATTTGAAGCAAAATAATAAAATTTTCATACAAAAAGACGAATTCCCAATGAAAAATGTTAGAGATGAAATTTCAAAGAAAGACGAATTTTCAGCAAGATTGTTTAACTTGAAACCAAAGAGATGAATTTTAAACAAAATACATGAATTTTCAGCTACAAAAGATCAATTTTCAACAAAATAATGCAATTCAAAACCAAAAAGATGAATTTTCAAATGAAAAGATTAATTTTTTACTAAAAAAGACGGATTTCGAACAAAATATATGAATTTTCTGCTAGAAAAGATCAATTTTAACCAAAAATGTCATAGTTACATTTTCAATTGAAGAAATTAAGTTTCAACGAAAAAAGTTGAATCATCAACTAAAAGTATAGTAGATCATGCATTTTAACAACAAAAAATTCAATTATAAATCAAAAACAGTTTAATTCAACCAAAAAGCTAATTTTCAATAAAACAGTTGAATTTTTAACCGAATGAAATGACTTTCTTTCAAAATCGTTTGATTTAGAACAAAATAATGAAGTTTTCAACCAAATGATAAAATTTTTAACCAAGATAGATGAATTTTCAACTTAAATAATAAATAAAATAAGTGACATAGTTTGATTTGCAGTTGAAAAATTCATTATCAACCGAAGAGAAATAAATATTTAAGCCTTGATTATTTTTTATTTCTTTCTAAGTGTTTTAATAGATTTTAGAAGATTTTAAATTCCAGAGTGGGAGAAAAATTTCAATTATCCTATATTGGGCTATAAATCTCTATGGCTATCTGCCGCCACCATTTGAATAGTGAAAATGAAAAAATAGCTGGAAAAGCAAGAAAAGTGATTGAATGTCGTGAAAAAAGACTTGTGAACTACATTTCGAAAGAAATTAAAAAAGTAACGATTTTTATAGTTACTCTCACTGAAAGAAAGTTAACTAGTTATCAATTCGTTACTTACTAACGAAAGTAATTTCGTTACTACTATCGTTACCAAAAAAATGTAAATAGTTACAGTAACCAACTGAAAGGAACTAGTTACTTCCCATCACTGCTATATATATTGAATGAAATTTAACGAAACTATCACTTGTACTTTATTTTGAAAAAAATTCCACTCGTGTTATTTTCATTAAAATCGCGTGTTTATAAGTATAAAATACTCAGATGCTTCGGATAAAAATAAGTGTAACTTTGCTGTTTTCTATACAGGCAGTTCAGGCAGCCATTCGCGTGTTCACTAAAGTATAACTTACAATTAGTAAACACAAATTCCTGAAGATGGCACTGCAGTATATTATGCAGCGCCATCTTCAAAAATTTAGTCTGGAGTATGCTAACTAAGGCCCGACCTGTTCCTAACTATAACTTTTCGGTCCTTTAATCCTAAACAGGACTCCATTAAGGCCTGGGTAAAATACAAGATTGAGGCCCAATTAGACGTACATAGTTTTTCTAGTCACAAAGAATAGAGAATCTTAGCAGGGAAAAGAAGGGCCCTGGCTAGAACTTCCTATTCTAGTTGTTCCAGTGAGATTCTGACCATTGCCCTAATTGAAATAGGGATAAATGGGGTGACTTCTACATGGAATTATGAAAAAGTTGATTAATTATTACCAACAACATGAATAATGAAAGAATACATTTTTCAGTTTCAGAATGTGTAGAATCTTTGAAATTTATAAATCCCGTAGTTCTTGTGGCGAAACAAAAATTTGGATACTCTTGGGATGAGCTAAAAGGAAAATGTGACACTAAGAAGGTATCCCTCTTTCCTAAAATAGAGGAAATACGTGATCAGTACGATTTGAAATCGGCTGAAGTTAAAGATGAAATTTTGATTGAAGCCAAGAAGTCTTATCCTATGACTGATGAAAAATGGAACGAACTTATCAATGAAAAGTGTTTCCCAAATCAGAGTTTAATTTCTATAGCACATGATGCTATTGATAATATTCAACTTTGTTTGGATACGAAAGATCAATTAAATGAAGAAGAGACGGTAAATGCTAAACGAGAGCTTCTGAAAAGATTTTGTTCAATTATAAAGACATGGTATGTTCTAATTAATATAAATTAAATTTGTATGCAAATTTCGCGGGGCTTCACGATTACTTCTGATGACTTTCAATCACTTGAGATCACTTCCGATAACTCAAAATAACTCATTCTGACTTGCAAAGTTAGAATTACTCAAAATATTTTTTATTGCAATTTTGAATCACTCGAAATCACTTTTAATGACGGTACTTATGGGAAATCTCCTTCAAACTTATTAAATTAGTTCTAATCACTTGTAATACACTCAAAAATGCGTACTATCACTAGAAATCACCTGTCCATCACTTTTTAATACAAGAAAATACTCGCAATCATTTGCGGCCACATGTAATTGTTTTAAAACACTGGAAATCGCCCGTACTTAGGTTAAATAAGTCATAAGAAATTAAAATTCCCGAAAATCTCATTCGAACACATCGTATCTGCTCTAGCCCTTTGGAATACATCTTAAGTCACGTACGATCACTTGCAAACGCTTGAAATCACAGTAAATCTTTAGAAATCACTGGAAATCTCTTCCATATTGCTTGTATTTACTTTGAATTTATAAGACCTTATAATACACTCAAAATAATTCACGATCAATTGCTATCATTTACTTTCCTTGTAATCATCTATAATTGCAATTAGGGGCTGTTCAAGTATTACGTATGCAAACAAAAGAATAAATATGTGAGAGATAATTATATGATCAATACAAATCTGAGAAAGATGTCAATATGACACTTATTCTTTTGTTTGCGTACGTAATACTTGAACAGCCCCTTACTTGCGATCTCTTAAAATTACATGAAAGTTGGAATTGATGGCAAACACTTGTAATCACTTAAAATCATTGTAGATTCCTGGAAATCGGTTGCAGTTACTTGAAATTGTTTGAAATTAATTAAAATGACTTATTATTGCCTTGCAATTAATTGGAATCATATGAAATCGCTTAAAATGACAGTCAATAAATATCTTAAATCAACTTTCAATCACTACTCAGTCACTTTTAAATTACATTGCAATCGATTGAAATCAATTTAGTTCTCTTCGAATATTATAAGAATTAAAATATAAAAATTCAAATCACATTAGGTCACTTGAAATCGCTCAAACAACTTGCAGTTACCAAAAATCTCACATCCACATTCAAATCATAAAAATTTAAACGTATAATATTTGTAGTAGATCAATTTCTGATGTTTCAGTTCAAAAATTTGCAGATTCAAATTTAAAATAAATTCGATATTGATAATTTTCATTATCTGTATATAGTTTAATATTTATGTTATAACTCCATTGCAATTTATTAATAATTAATTTGTTTTACAGGTCCAGATTCACATACATGAATCAACTAGAGGTCAATGGAGTGCAAGGAACAGTTTAGAAATTCCGAAAATGTATCGATAAGAACTTGTATATTACATTTAATAGGTCCAATATTAGTCCCTGATGGTTCTTGTCCTCTGGAACTTGTAGTCCCATATTTCGCAGCCACTGTTCTCAAATTAGATTTCCTTTATTTTATTGTCCTATAATTTCTTCATATCTTGTAATAAACGATTTTAAAATGTATTCCTATTTTATTATTGAACAAATATCAGCACAAAACAAAAGGGGTACAAAAATGATTGAATGAAGTATCAAGTAAGTTTCGTGAATTATCTTTGGGAGCATATTATAAGTATATATAATATACTTTCTTCCACAGCACACCACAAGTAGAGAAGATAGACTCAGCCAGTCCTATTCCTTCAACATGCAATTTTTCGGAGTCCAATATTGATGCAGTTTCCACGACAAACGCTTCTTTCGAAAATAGCGTGAAAATGTGTGAAGCTAATGTATGTGAATCTAACAGTAATTTTACAATTATCTCGACTCCCAATTCAATAGGCAATCATCAGCGTTTTCAGCTTCTTTTGGAAACTCTAATAATATGGAGGTTGCGGAAAATTGTCCAGTGCAAGATAACTATGCTGAATTTGATAGTGATGCAATACAAAGCAATTTATCCGATGAAGACTACCAAAATAGCGACTGCGAGTCGGACGGTGGTTGCGAAATCGACCTTGATTTAGATATTGATTTGCGCGATATTATTTCGAAAGGATTCTGAGGGGAAAAAATAATGAATGAATTGCTTTAAGTCTTAAGAAAGCACGGGCATAGTAAATTACCGAGGAACTTTTTTGAAGGCGCCAAAAGGCACATCATTCGAACTTGATCCGCTTGGTGCTGGTCAGTACTATACTTCTCATCTTGAACCTTGCATTGCCCGTTACGCTAAAAAATACTTTTAGATGAATTCCAAATAGCTTTCAAGTGGTCATACGTATTGATGCAGTACCTTTAGTAAAATGTTCTTGTAGTCTCTTCTGGACAATATTAGGTTCTATTGTTGAAAGTTTTTGTAGAGAACGGTTTCGGATAGAATTTCGGATGCAGATTTCGGAAAGGATCCAAAAGAAATGGAAAGCTTCGGAAAGAAACTTCTATCAGAAATTTCTAGCAGGGTGTACAAGTAACTACTAACACGCTCATTTGCAATGCGCTGGCAAGATCTCAAGCAACTAGAACTAAGGGTTATGCAGGCTATTTAGATTGTCTAAAATGCTCCCAAGAAAGCGAGTGGATTTGGAACAGAAAGACTCTTGCGAAACTGATGCTAATCCCAATACAGATCCTTCTTTTAGGAAAATGTTACAACCCGATCACCATACACATTTTCTTTGTTTAGATGAAATATTGATGAGCTGTGGTTTTGGACTAAAGGTCCTTTTCACGTAAAATTATCAGATAATATCATTCACAGGCTTTCCGACCGTTTAATTAGCATGCAAGTATTCATATCAAGAGAACTGGCATGCAAACCACAATGCGCTGAAGATAATGACAGGTGGAAACCACTGAATTCCAACAGTTTTTGATATACACAGGTCCAGTTGTTCTAAAGGTAATTCTTTGAAAGACGTATTATGCTCATTTTTTTGCTCTGAGTTTTGCCATAAGGATCTTAGCTGATGGAAAATTATGTTTCTCAAAAAACTAAAGAACCTTATCATACAATCTCATTTGTTGGTAACTCGAAAATTATTGTACCTTGTAGGGTCCAGAATAAACAACCTATACCGTACGTGTTTTATCTCACCAGAATACGTACAACAATTCGCTCCCCTAGATAAAGCTAGTGTCTTCAAGTTTGAAAATCACTTACAGAAAGTAAAAGGAATATTTACAACCAACAGCAGACTAATGCAACAAGTTGTTAACCGAAATACATAAAGTTGTCAAATGCCTATTAGGCCTCCTTATCCAAGAACTTACTACCCCAAACTTATAGCTACTTACAGTATTCAAGAAATTCACGTATCTATTGGAAATAATGTTAATTGCTGCTTATTGAAGGATGTCTCTGTAGTACTCGTGACGAACGTATTCACAGAAAGGGGTATCATCTTATCAGAAGTGGAGCACTTTACAAATACTGAGCCATTCTTTACAGGCATTAAGTTAAAGGAATGTTGGTATTTTCCTAGCTAGTGAAGCGAAACTTTCAAGTGCAACAAAAACTAAACTCACAGAAATTGAAACAAAAGGTGTCAAAATCACGCAAGAAGATAAAACTTTCTTTATTGTTGCAATGATATATACGAATAATTGGATAACGTATAAACACAGAGTTTAAATTTTTATTTTTATAACTTTTAAATAAACTGAAAGTTTATCAACAACGAGGATTAAAAAGTGTTACGCATTCTAGAATTATATTTCGAGTTTGCTTCTTCATATATAACTAAGTAGTACCGCTTGTTCAAACATGAAGTTGCAACAATGCACAGCCAAAAAGGCGATCTAGTTACCACCTGTATATTCCTTATTTCCTTAAGCCTCATAAAGTTTATTTGTGCACTACGCGTCACATCGTCAGCGATATTTTTTTTCGAAAAAAGTGCAGTTATGTTCAGGAAAATTGGAAAGTCCTTGTGTGAAAGAAGACCCACTTCTAGATCTCGCTATTCTTCGCGTTCGGACAATCTGGACAAGGCGTGAGTATAATTTTCTCATTTTTTTGAGACAGTAGGCGCATACGAGGTATAAGATGTGCTGTGCCATAACCTAGACGATGCGCCCTTCATGAGGGAAAGGACATACTGTGCTATCATGACGGCAAGCCTAAAAGTAGTTACATGAAAGGTTGAGCGTTATAGTCGATAAAGTAATTACCGATTCCTAACCTATAAAAATGCTCGTTACAGGTCGACCTACTTCAGTGAAATCAGACTTGTCATCTGCAAAATAAAATTTGGAGTCTTCTGGAAAGGATAAAAAGGCTAAAGACGACCCTATGTAAGATCAGACCGAAGCTCAGAAATCAGAGCCTATCAATGAAGAATCCCTGGCGCTCTTGGGTAAAAAAGTCTCTTTGGAAGGGAATAATGACCTCAATTTGCAACAAGAACTTGGTGATCTATGGTAGAGTTGGTCTGAAGAAGGTCTAAAGATAATGATAAAAAAGGGCTTCTTCGTAAGTATTCCAGAAAGGGAAATTATCACTCTGAGGCACCTGAGTTTAACCCAGGTAGACAGGTCAAACTGTTCCAAAAGATTCATCTTAATTTTGAAGAAGTTAGATCAGTTTTTAACTTTAATTTATTTCAAAATAGAAGACTTTCGCACCGTTGCAACATTAAATTCTCAAGACTCGTTTATGGCGAACATAGATCTTCGCGGTGCATATAATACTACATCTATTTCGAAGCGTGACAGGAAATACCACCTTGATCAAAAAGTTTTAGGACTCGTCACCGTGTGGCGCTCTCGTTGGACCGACTTCAATTCTTCTTTTATATTGTATTGTGTACATCGATCTTTGTGTGTGGTTTAGATTTTTCACAAAAAAAAAATGTCATCGACTTTGCATCAACGAGTTTGCATTAAATTTTGTGCTAAAAATGGATTTAACGGTGCGCAGACTTTGGAAATGTTGGAGAAGTGTTTCGGCAACGATACTCTAACGAGATCGA
>JAUMHM010000079.1:16146133-16160859 GCA_032362435.1 Melikaiella ostensackeni
AACATCAACATTCCTCACGAATAATACTACAATAATAATACAACACAAAAAGTCTTGTATTTTCGACTGCTTGCGACTAGTAAAAACCCGCAAGTCCACTTCCTAACAGAAATTGTTTTTAGAAATCCATTTTTTATTGAGAATTTGAAAGAGCACATTATTTTACCCAAAAAGTGTATCTAGATTATTCAAAATTTCAAACTTTTATTCGATATTAGTGTTGTTTGGGCAAACTATTTTTCTCGATTTGTTCATTTCACAGTAAATTTGAGGGTATCGTTTTGGCTGCAACGGCGAGGGGCTGTGTATAGAGATTTTATGCGACTGCGACACGACGCAATTCCCTGTTACCTTCTCATGGAATCTTTCGCCGCGCCGTCTTTCGCTCTGTCCCTGGCAAACTCTGCCCGTCGCATCCGTGTTGAAATAAGACGTGCTTTCTTCAATACTTGAAGAATATGTAATATAATGTTTTTTACGCAAATTGCAATTTCAAATTGTAGACAAAACTCAAGTCATATAATTGATCCGGTAAGATAGAGAGCTATGATTACGATTTAATTCTAGGCATGATATCTTACTCGAATCTAACCCTAAAGCCAACCTCAAATATCAATGCAAATGGTTAAAAATGTAGAATAAAAATATGAGAGACTGAAGATTGGCACATGAAACTTTTTTTTCAAATAATAGATATTGATGATGTCAGATATATGGCTTAAAATATTTTATATTCGAATATGACTTATTAAATAATGTTTCCAACGTTTCCAAATTTTATTTTACTATCCATGGCTGTATCCGGACGAGTATCACCAAGTGTGAGCGCATGGAGAATAGAATAAGGAGACCAAACTAATGTAACCGAAAATGAGCAAATTTTATTCGTACGAAAATGGTTACAATACTTCCCAAGTATGGCGCTAGTGGGACATATGCAGAAGTGGCCGCTGTCTACGTTTACATGTTTTCAAGACAACACGTTAACATGAACGGGCGTCATTTCTGAATACCATATGTCTCACTAGCGCCACGCCTCGAGACAATCTAGCATTTCAATGCATGTATATCCGACAGGAAACTGCTCGTTTTTAGTGAAGTCAGTGTATACTGTATAGGACTTTAGTTTCTTTATGTCTATCCTCCATGTGCCAGCGATTACAAGGGATTGAACGTCGATCTGAGAATGGGCGCAATCCCTTTGGAATCTTTTGCAGTCTTTCGTGCCGTCCTCGCAGTCATCTGTTGAAATCTCATTGACCGATTTCTCAGTGCACAGCCCCTGCTGCAACGGTATTCAATTGATACGGAAATCTGTATCAATATAAAGAAACAAAAGACTGTTACATCCTTGGATTTTTCTGCTGCAGATCAAATTGATAATTTCAGATTTACTGTGTTTGAATGAGATTGAACTTATGTATCTTTTTACTTTGGACGGCAACATTCCCTATTCATGACACATGCAAATTCTCTATTTAAAAATGCGCATCTTCGCTCCCAAAACGCAATCTCTATCCGTCCAGCTTCTCCGCCAATCAAGCTTGCAAGATTTTCGTTATTCGTTCTGAAAAGGTTCGTGACTAGCCACAGCCCTCTCACAAACATTACTATTTCAGATTGACAATTCTTTAAAAAAATTTTTTAAATCAGAAAAAAATTTCAAGCATCATTTCCTATGAAAAACAGTTTTCCAGGAGGCCGTAAATAGCGCATTTCTCAGCGAGACTCGACTTCTACCGGTCGCCCAGTAAAATTCTATTTTTCCGTGTCAGTCCCCTTTTCTCGTGGCACATCACATATGTAGACTTTGACTGTATTCCAATCACTAAAATGAAGCAAAATAGTACAAAATAAAGTGAAAATCACATTGTGACAGTATTTAAAATAAAGAAACCGAAATGTCACAGAAAATGAAAAAAAAAATGAATGACTTGTTTTTTATTTGATGAAACCTTAAAGTTTATAATTTGTTTCTCACTTAGAAAGTGACATAAAAAAGTGGGAGAGATATTTGAAGTAAGTAGACGTGGATATTTTTCGTTAACTTGTATTTTTTATTAATATGAATTGTGTTCATAGGAGATGTCCTTCCAGCAAAGTGTACCGTTCGCGCTCGCGCAATGCAGTAACATTAAAATACATGGGACAAGTTGAACTTTGCGTGCATTGCACTGGAGCACCAAATAGTTACATGTGCATCTAAGTATTATATTAACACAAGTACATGAATATAATAATTAAATGCACACTTAATATATATATATTGCATATAAATATATGTGCATACATACACACACATACACTTTATTGGGCTATTATATATTATATGTACATTATGCAAGTATACATATGTATGTATATGTATGCATAGTTTTAGGTAAGCGACACCTGCAACGTATAACATTTGACACCTCTCGCAAAGAGGACGAGTCGCGATTTCTGGAAAAAACAGTAATAATTATATATCGTAATCGTTCAACTTGGATGATGTGTGTGTGTGTGTGTGCTATATGTACGCTGTGTTAACAAATAGAACAATATATACATAATATTAATCACCATGATGTCATATATTTGTACACACAAATTATTGCGCAGGAATCGTGAGAGAATAAAGACATTGGTGTAAATAGGATTCGCTGGCGAAAGAGCCAGAAAAAACGATAACAATCTGTAAGATTTTACTTAGTTTTCGAATGTCAGGTACACGTCCCAGGTGGAAATTTACTACTGGCGCTGTTCTGCGCCAGACTATTTACGGTACTTTAGTAGTACCGGAAAAATCCCTAGTGATGACTATTTTCTGTACTGGCACGCTACTGGCTAACTATTGGCGCCAGTACCAATAATGGCCTGGTACCGCGTCAATTTTTGATCAGTAGATCAGTAGATCAGGTTTGTCAGTATAGTACTGGGGCGCTACTTCAATTTCCACTTGGGCAACAACAATACGTGTATATATATATATGACGTGTCACGAGAAAAAGGGACTAACGCGGAAAAAATCGAAAATCCGTTTATTCTCTCTGTTGATAGTTTTTAAGTTGCTCTATCCAACACAAAAACCAGAAAAAAAAATTCGAGCATTATTCCTTATAAAAAAACAGTTCTCCAGGGGGCCGTACAAAGCGCATTTCTCAGCGAGACTCGACTTCTATCGCTCACCCTGTAAAATTCTATTTTTCTGCGTTAGTCCCCTTTTCTCGTGGCATGTCACATTCGTATATGGAACAGTGTCTACTTAGATGCGCATATGTGTGTGTGTCTCTGTATGATTGTACAATATCTATATACATATTTACAAGTAACTAAGGTTATCAACGACGATCATTATAACTATAATTATAATAAAATTATGGCCAAGAGGTTTTAGGCAGCGTAGAAGAACAAGGCTGGGGAAGGGGAACGTACAACATTTTAGGGGAGGGGCGGAAAACCGGGGTTTAGCGTGACCGGTGCACGGTGCGTAATAAAAATGATTATAATACTTAGAAGAATAAGCAATTGCACAAGTATAAATGATTGTACCGTCATGCGATTGAAAGACACGAGATCCAGGATGCAAAGGAGTGTAAATGCAGATGTCTATGCACAACTGAACATGAATTAGCAGTACGATAAACTCCAATAAACATCTATAGACGTACAAGAAACGTCAGCTGAATATTTCACCAAGGGAATTCCTTAAACAACTTGCAATATTATATTGAACAGCCAGTTGCATTCCAGTAGAAAATCATTTTATACACAGAGTGGCCAATAAAATCTAAGAGAAATTGCCGATCATTTTTCAGGTTGTGCCAATTTTTCCCCGGTCATTAAAATGACTAAATCAAGAGCTTTCGAAGCTAACTACTTTTCATTTAAAGTTGAGGAGTTGGTCATTCGATTTTTGAGCGTACACCAGGTTTCATGATTTCAACAGATTTAACGGATTTCAAATGACTTTGAAGAATTTCAAGAAATTGTTGAAGACTTCAAAGGATTTCGAGGGACGTCGAGGTAATACGAAGGATTTCATTGGCTCAAAGGTTTTGAAAGGTCTTCCAAAGATTTTAAAGATTTTAAGAGATTTCAAAAGAATTCAAGTGATGTGATGTAATTTCAAGGGACTTCAAGGGATTTTCAAGGCCTTCAAATGGTTTTATCGGATTTCAGAGGATTCTAAAAATTGTAAGGGATTTCAAGAGAATTATAAATACTTCGAGTGATTTCAAAAGATTTTATAAATATTTACAGGGAGTTGAATATTTCAAGTGATTTAAAAAGACTTCATATGGTATGACTTCATAAGATTTCAAGGGGTTTCAAAGAATGTCATATGCTTATAAATGATTTCAACAGATTTTAGAGGATTTCAAATAATCCAAGAGATTGCAAAGAATTTCAACGAATTTCAGACTATTTCAAATACGTTAAATGATTTTAAAAGAACTTTAAATATTTCAAATGATTTGATAAAATTTCATGGAATTTAAGATATTTCAAGGGATTTCAAAGGATCTTAACTGCTTTCAAAGGATTAAAAATATTTCGAGAATTTGAAAAGTGAAAGTGAAAGTACTTAATTGATCCCTAGTCTTTTGCTTAGAACTGAAAAATCTGAGTGAAAAATAAATTAATTGCCGATCGATACTTCATATAGTCGATTATTATCACCCATGAGTCATACTCTCAAGACAAACCATTTTCCTAATTTGTCCTTGTAAACACAATTATTTTCATTCTCCTGTATCAACATAAAAAATATCTCAGAGAATCTGTGTAGAAATATCGATTCGACGCGGATCACGTATGTCCGCTAATTCCAGACAAGCGCGCCACCCTGATAACCGTGATAATCGGCAAATCCCGAATGGACAAGGTCGATTTTCTATCTATGACGAATCAGTCGTTGACGAAACTTCGTCGAAAGGTCTCCATCACGTTTCCGTCAGCTCCTCGGAATATCGACTCGCTGCAACTTCCAGTTATCAAAACCAATGACTACACTTCCACTTAAATTGAAACGGAATTGAGTTTATACAATAACTACTATTTCGATTATTTCAGACAAAAAAATATAGAGCTCAATTCTAACAACCACTGTGAGGTCTTTTGAGCAATAGCAGTACTGTATAGGAATGCGATGAATGTCGTAGCTGGCTGTTGCAGACAATAATGAAACGCTAGGGATGTCAACTTTATGTATTTGAGAATACTGAATTATGCGATAAAATTCAAGTCTTTTATGCAGTGATTACGTGGTAAAAGTGCTAAAATTATGCAGGCATTATGCGAGTTATAATACGGACTTATGCATTATTATGCACCGTAAACTGACTAGCGCGTATAATTTTGTGACAAGGGAGGGTTAAAAATGTTTGACTGACAATAATCTGTGTTCTCTACCGAATAGCTTTCAGCACGAAAAATCAGAGCATTTTACATTTTAAACATAAGTGTTTAAACAACAATTTAAGTGAATCTTTAGAATTCATCAGTTGCCAAACCCGTTTTTTTTCTTTTTTTTCGGAAAAAGGTACAACAAACACGTTTGCGTAAATTGTTGCTTTCCAGTGCATGCGGGAACAAAAAGTGTTCTTTCCACAATTAAAGGAGACAAAATGCTGCGTAAAACTGAAAAAAATATATTTTTTATTTCCACTAGGTCACGAGCTAAGGTGATTTGAAAAAAACCGTTTTTTTATATTTTTTGAGAAAAATCACTGCTTTTCAGAAATTTCTCTGTACCAGTGAATCTATTAACTTTATAAAAAAGTGTTCTGTACATCAGTAAAAGTAGACTCACTTTGCAGTAAAAAAAAATGATATCCTACCTATAATAGGTCATAAGGAAAGACCTCTCAAAGTTAACCATTTTTGGCATTTTCATAATAAGTCTTTTCAGGATGAATATGTAAAAGCGGGTTTCTTCAAATGACCGTAACTCGGAAACTATTGGAGGTAGAATATTTTTCGTTTTTTCTTCTAGTTTTACGCAGAATTTTGTCTACATTAATTTTGGTAAGAACACTTTATTCTCGGATAAAATGGAAAACAACAAACCACGCAAACGTAATTGTTTGCACCTTATTCAAAAAATGGAAAAATGAGGATCGGCAATAAATCTATTCTAGAGATTTTAGAGCATGAACATGGACCCCCCACGAAGCATTTATTTAAACTGACATTATCATTAAGTTCGAGTAAAAGTACCAGATGCTTGGGCCATTCGCACACCCTCCATTCCGGAAGAATCGCGAGCGCCCTGAGCGCGGGTATTTCGAATTTTTACCGCAGAAAAATTTAATTTCGCCGTGAGTGGTTGAACATTTTCCTCGCGGAGCTCCCGAAATAGCCGATTTATGCGGGCATGATGCGCAAAACGCATTATGCATATGCGATATTATGCGGCTTCAAAATTAGGTGGAATGGTCCCAAAACATGACCAGAGACTAATATTCAATCACTTTTACCACTTTTGAAAAATTATTCAATTATGTACTTGCATAAAGTTGTCATCCTTATGAAACGCTTACACACGGATGGGCAACCTTGGCTCCCTGGCCCTATATGCGCGTGAAATGCGGCTTTACTTATGCAAGTTTTGCACATGTCAAGTAAAAGCTACATATCGAGCGAATAATTTTTATTCAGTATTTAAATATATCTTAATGGTCCTGAAACGAGTAGTAGTTGCACATTCTTGCGTCAGAAACGACGTTCAGTATACGCACATTGCACATATATATTCACTATGCTTAGCACTCAGTGCATCTATATATTTCAGTACAATTTCATTCGGATAGGATATTAAGGCATTCTGAAATCTTTCAAATGATAAAAAATTTAAAAACGATAATTTCAATAACATTATTCAACATAAAAAGTTGTAAGAGAAATTTCATCAGTTTATCTAAACTCCGTTTTCTGCGCGGGGCGAAAACATAGTATGTGTTTCTTTTTAGGCTGCACTGATCTTACTGCAACAAGTCGAACTTTTAGAGTTTGGATAGTAATGGCGTGACATTCTCGAGAGAAAAGAGGCAGTTTTGTACTTAAGCGAAGTGAGCACCTACTACGAGTTTACTTACTAGTCATTAAGACAAACGCCCTTATAGACGAAGTCCTAGTACGCAGATGTACTCGTATGAGCGGTCACACCATCTTCGAATGCTTTTTTTAACTTGACTCATAATACTCGATTTTTACTTGATCGCTAGATAAAGCGCTTAAATACGAATGTTTGTCTGTGAGTGTGTGAACTTACAATGATTAGTGTACTACTGATTGCACGGCGACGAAGCCGTGTGAGTCTGGGGATGACTCCGAGACGAGGAGGAATGTGTCGCCTCCCGTTTTAGCCTCTGTTTCAGATGGACCTTGGCGTGTCGTTTCTTCTCGTCACTTCTGGCAAATTTTCGACCACATTGGTCGCAGCAAAAGGGTTTCTCACCCGTGTGCGTTCGCACATGTGTCGTGAGATGGTCACTCCTGGAGAACGACCTCATACAGATTCGACATTGGAATGGTTTCTGGCCGGTGTGAATGCGAATGTGTCGTGTCAGTTCATCACTTCTGGAGAAGCGACGATCACATCCATCTACGGGACAAGCGTAAGGTCGTTCATGGACAGGAGTCTTGCTGGGTCGATTGGGATACTTTCTGGGTTTCACCGGAACGAGTCTAAGAGGGAGAGCACTCTGCTGATAGACCTGCGACAGAATCTCGTGACCTTTGGATGTGCTTGGATTGTATTCTGCAAGCTGAACTCCTGCTGCAGTTTGATTTGATTGTTGCTGTTGTTGCTGCTGTGGTTGTTGTTGTTGTACAGGTTGGTAACCGGGTGTTACCGAGGGCTCTTGTTTCAAGGTGGGCTCCTGGTGATGTTGCGGGTGATGATGGTGCGTGTGATGCTGCTGATGATGGTGTAGTAGTCCAGAATCGTAGGCTTCTTCATGCGCAGTGAGCCAACCAGAAGGTGTTGAGCTTGGAGTATCATGATAGCCTGGAGGTGCTGGAGGCTTGGAGTCCACTTGGAGAAGCTCTACCGTCTCTCCACCATATGGGCCAGTATGGAGAGAAGGGTGAAGAAATGGTTGCCCAGTAAGAGTGAGGGTTGGGGAGGGTAATGATCCCCAGATCTCCTGATTCGGTGTTTGTGGCTGTAGCTGTTGCTGTTGTGGGGTCTGCAAGTTGCTTAGGGACGAAGATTGTGTACATGTGGTTGTGAAGACTCCACGATATGTTAGAGTTGGAACATTGCAGATATTTACGCTCGTAGATGGCGTTGAGGCCACATTAGCATTCGAATGGGGTGCAGAATAAAGAATCACCCCACTTTGAAGAATATTGCAACGATCGACGTCATCCTGGGACTGGTGCTGGGACGATGGACTCGCTGAAGGTGCACCCACTGAATGATCTTGAGATTCCTGATGGTGGTGGTGATGGTGTCTATCTCTACTCGCAGAATTTCCCGTATCATCATCTGCTGAGGGTTCCTCCAAAGATAGGTCCTCGCCCGTTAAACCACCTGTAAATATAAACAAAAACAAAATGAACTATACATGATATCAGAGTGGAAAGGGAAAATATATTTGGAAATTCGAAATTATTCTTAAAAAAAAACTTTTAGATAAATAATTCTGCTGCTGCAGACGAAAGTTATTTTTTTCCTGACACGCAATGAGAAAACGGCCGGAAGAGTCAAGCGATAGGAAATAGCGAGTGAGGTTTTATCAGGAACGAGCAAGAGTAGCCTGGCATATCAGTCATCTGCATCCTGCCTTCTGTAACTTCCTTCCGAAATTTACCATTGGTACTGAGCGAATCTTGAAACTCATTGTTGGGAGGACCCTATTACTTCCATGAAGGGGCACAATTTAATTCGGTTATTTTAAATTCATGCAAGCTACTTTAATTTTGATATAAAATCGATGATTTTGGTGAAGATTTATTCGTACAATTCTGTAATCAATTTTACGTGGAAAAATGGTAGAAAGTGGTATGAGATGAGTATATCTAAAGGGGAAAGAGAAAGTAGGAATCTTTTTGAGAAGAGTGGAAGCACCCGGGAATGATGTTCAGCTGGCTGATGGAAAGGGGTAATCGTGGCAGCTGAGGTGGGAGTTGTGGGGTAGAAGCATGAATGAACCTCGGACGGTTAGGAGGGGGTGGCGGTGGAGGATACTAACTAGGAGAGACTCTGAATGTCGGGGTCGCCAAGTATTGATCTGTCGCAGGCAGATTCGATGTTAGCAGTTTCGCGTGTGATACGCTACGCCACCGGATCTTCATAATATTCGTCCGTTTTGAAACCGACAGATATCAATTTTCTCAGACTTTATCTCTTTCTTCTCTCTTTGAGACACAAAATTTATGACTAGAACGATTCACACTGATTCCTAACGATAAAGTTAACCATGTGGTTCTCAGACAATAAAATTCAAAGTACAGGAATTTTGTATAGTTGATAACATTCTGGATGTACTTGAAGACATTAAGATCATATATGTGCACTGTGCATTTATTAGTATATACATTTTGTGTCGGCGTTTCGCGGGAAGATTGCAAACTACGTTTCAACGTTAATTCATTTTCACGAAAAAAGCAATATTAAAAAATGGACACTAAACTAAATAATGCCTGTTTAGTTGATAAAAGAATTTTAAAAAACTTGGCCTTGCCCATACAGCAACGGGATCAAGCGGGATATCCCGTTGCTGAACAGGTAATAAAGAAAGTCTTTTGAATTTGACCTGTTGATATGATACTGGATTAAAATAATTGTGAGAAGGAGAAGTAGAAGCGACAAAGGCCGACATTTTCGTTTAATCTTTTTAGTTTTTTGAAAGAAAACTGGTACCTGTGATCGGTGGTGGTTCCACGAGGGCAGAGGGGCCGAAGAAGGAGGGCAAATCGCTGCTGGTGGTAACCGGTGTGTTGAGATCGCCAGCCTTGTCTTTCTCGGTCTGATCCTGTATGCTGTCTCTGCAGTCAGGCATGCATTCTTGGTCGTCCTCGACCCTTTGTTGATGCCTCGTGTCATGACAGGGGTCCCTGGGCGAAGCAGGAGCATCGACATCGGGTTGCAATCGATGATCTTCGTGTCGATGATGGTGTGAGTGATGATGATCGTGATTGTGGAGATTGGGGTGGTCGTGATGATGGGACTGCTGAAGATCAGGCGAGGCTGAGGGAACAGCATGATGCTGTTGATGGAGAGCAGGAGAGCAGGAGCTCATCAGGGAAAGCGACGGAACATCTGCTTTCCCAGAGATTGAGGAAGTATTCGTGGCCAGAGATGAAGACCCGCCGTGCCCGGCAGCCGACGATACAGCATTGTATGTTAGACAGGCGTCGAAGCTCAACTGTACCGTTTGAAGGTTGAAGGTAGCATGGTGGAGATGATGATGGTGGTGCCCAAGGGGTGGTGACGACAAGAGAAAGGGACTTGTTGCGGCCGCATGGGGTTGCGAGCCCATCACCTCCATGCCGTCCATCGTCATCCTTTGAAAGGGATGATGTTGCTTTCCTGCTGGACCAGCGACTTTCTCAGGAGTACACGTATCCTCTCCTGTAGTTTTTTTGTTCAACGCAATTATTACTACTGCACTTGCACTTTACAATCCTTCCTCGGTCACTTTGCAACACATATTGGGATAAGTCGGTCCCGTTTTTGAATTATTACCATATTTGGGTGCAATAAGCGGTTTCTCACAATTTCGTTACGGATACGATCTATGATTTCTCGATTTCTATGTGTCTTCCCTCTTCTGATAAAACCGCGATAACCGAAATCAGTTCGCAATTCTTCCAATAGTTTTTCAATTCCTGCACCTCTATCGAGAGCTGAATAAGACGACACCACCGCCCGCGCCACTGGCTGAGAACGAAAGTGACGTGAGCACGCGCCCGCCCGCGCTCACTCCCAAACCCTCAATCTCACCGTCTCTCGCCTCCTCTTCTCGTTCGACGAGAGGCTCGTCGCACGATCGCGCCGGTCGACGAACCGACCGGGTGGGTCTTCTCGCGCTTTTGCTTCTTTTTAGAGAAGAAACCAAACGAAACCACCCGGTCCACGATCCTTCAAGTTTGCTGATCGGTGTTCTCCGTTGAGGTACTGCGGGGGCAGCGAAAATCAACGGGCTGAACCATCAAGTGAGTCGAGGGGGCACACACACGACTTGGTCAGTACTACTTCGCGAACGCGCTTGTGTGCGCGAGAATACGTGGCCTCGATGAAATGTGTGTGCGTAACGCGTTCCACGTAACGTGCACGGCACACGATATGCGTGGGGGTCGCGCACGAACTGAGCTGAGCGGCGACGCGCCCCGTAGTTTTATGAATGGACCACGGAGCCTGTCCCATATTTGGATGTGCCAAGCGTATTCCAGCCAATCCGCGTTCTACGTACCTATCTATACACGCGTGTGTATAGCCGGCGACTCTCCTCTCATGGTATCCCTACCACGACTTGGTGCGCTCTTCCCCGCTCGCTCGGTTTCACGGTTCTCCAGTGACGTCGAGAACCATGACGTAGGACTGTGGCGCGCGACCGCTCTCCCTCCCACGAGACATTGCATTTGTGCGCTCGCGCTCGCGACCGCACGCGAGAAGTATCACGATTCGATTCATTCGACTCGCCTTTTGTGCTGTCTACTCGATTCAGTCCTTCAGTGTTTCGGGTTTTGGATCGGGTCTGCTTTTGAAACTGTCTGCGACCATAGCGTCTTCTATGAGCTGCGCAGGAACCGAAAGCGAAGCATGCGCATTTCACTCAAACTTATAAAGGGTGTGTTATGTGGAATTGCTCAGGAGAAATATTTTTATCTGACACTGAAAATAAAATTGTACTTGGTTTACTTATTTTAAGTGTACTTCTTGTCGATTTAAGGTACGAAATCAGAGGAATATAACAAAATCACATGATCACGAGTTAACGTTAAAATATTCTATTGCTTGATAAACTTTTAATTCTGGCTCTTCTGCTTTAATGTACTTTAATGGATAGATTCGTTAATATCTCAATGTGCACTAAACTGTTTATAATGTAACAGTTTGCAGCATCGGATTGTTTATCAATTTAATGAGTAAAGTGTATATTAAATGTTAGTTGAATATAACCAATTTGATTACTGATCAATTGAAGGCTTATTTTTCATCAGGACTTGAGTGAAATTTAAAGGGCATCTTCAAAAGAGCGTATGAAATCGCAAAATAGTTGAAAAAAGTATTTATTGTAATAAGTAAATTCATTGTAAAAATGTGAATATCTAAATTCCTGATCAGCTGACTTTATTGACAATACTAAGGAACAATTAAATTAATTTGAAGGGATTTCAAGAGATTTCAGGAAATGAAGGTCTATTGAAGGATTTCATAAAATTTTTAAGGAATTTAAAAGGTTTTTACAAATTTCAGAGTAATTCTAGGTATTTCAAAAGATTGCAAATGATTCAAAAAGACTTCAGTGGATTTCAAAAGCGTTAAAAAGATTTCATGGGGGATTCATACGGATTTCAAATAATTCAAATGGATTTCGAGGGATTTTAAGAGTAATCATGGTATTCCAGAGGATTTCAAGCGGTTTCAATCGATTTCAAAGGATTTCAAGGGCTTTCAAGGGATTTCGTGAGGTTTGTGAAATTGGCTGATAAAAATTGATGTCAATTGTTTTACACCAAATGACAAATTTATCTGGCGGCGGATTGAAACGCTGCAACGAAACTGTATCTGAAGTTATGGGATAAGAAAAGCTCGGTGTTTCTCTGTGTTTCAGAGGATTTCAAAGCGTTCTAAAAAAAATGAATGGAATTTCAAATCATATCGTGACACTTATTTAAGGGATTTTAAAACATTTCAAGGCATGTTTTTAAAAGATTTCGAAAGATTACAAGGATTTACAAAGAATTTCAAAGGAATACTAATGCCCGTGTGGAAAAATCTTCTGGCGTTGGCCAGGGTCAGACCAGACCGTCTGGGTTCCAGTCTTAGTGCGGACAATACGGTCTGGCCTGGGCCTGGCCAAAAGTGGAACGTTCTTTTTGGCTAGCCCCAGGCCAGATCGTACCTATGATCAGCTGCTAGGTAGATAAATAATAGAATTTAAAAATTTGTTTGTTCCTGGAAAGCTGATTAGCACCAGACCTGGGCCAGACCTGGCACTAGACTGCCATGAAAATTTCCCACGTGGCTGGTTACAATTTGTATCAAGGGATTTCAAGGGCTTTCAGGGAATCTCATTAGGATTTCGCGGAATTTTAAAACATTGATAAATAATTAGCGTATGTAAATATTTAAAGAAAAATAATTCAAGTGATTTCAAGGAATTCTAAAATATTTTGGTGGATTCTAAGAGTGCTTGAGGGATTTTATGGGATTTTAAGAGATATTACAGGATTTCAAGGGCGGTTACAGCCGATTTCGAAGGATTTCAAGAGCTTGTAAGGAATTTCATGCACTGTTAGAAATTTCTATAGTGATTTTATTATAAATGTAGTGAAAGCAATATGCATATACGTATAGTAAACTTACTATACATGATTACTACTCTAAATTATGAGGAAATGATAGTTTCTTGTGATGTTCATTGTAAAAAAAATATATATTATACTTCAATTATGAAAATTACTTGATCTGTAAATTATGAAATTTATAAATTGAATTTTAAAAATGATTACTACAGACTTTACTACACATGTGTTGTAATTAAGATTACTATTCCAGGGATGTAAATTTACTATAAAAAATTATAGTAAAAGTGTAGTAATATTACAAACATTTTCAGTTGCGGACTAAGAGTTTTTCAGGCCCGGGGCGGTATTTACTGAGAGCTTGCACCCCCTCTTTGAAAATTAATAACTTATCAGCGGTACTTTGAACACCACTTTCATAGCTTCTTTTCACTGTCAAAAATTGAAGAACTCATCAATGAAATATTAATTAACGTCAAAACATTCACTGATTTTTCAGGTTATAAACAAACTTTTGAGATAGACCTGTATTTTTGTCAAAATATATTAACTTACTTTTCTTTTGTGATGTTTACGTTCAATCAACGAAACGTAATAAAATAAAAGTTATCATTGAAAATAAGCCTCGTACAAAATTAAACGGTAAATAGTTGTCGAAAAAACCACATTGTGTGAACATTCAACAAGAAGACTTTTTTTTATTTAACGTCTGTTGACACTTTCAGCCGTACCTAGCTATAAAGGGTTTTTTAAAGTGCTATCCTTAAAATGTGAAATGTCGTAGCAAAAAAATGGCGCCCGCAAAGTTAAAATTGGTTGGTATTACATGACTTTTGTTAGTTCCTTGTCGCGATACCAATCCATTTTAGATTATTTTTAAATGGGTTGGTAGATAGGTCGGTAGAAATCAGCCACTATGCTGTTTTATTGAACCAATTTATCGAAAACTTATTGATATCATATTATTTAGGTTTTTTTTAAGCATTCCATTGATTCCCCACCGGTTAGAGAGTAAGGTCCGCCCGCTTCATCGAGCCAAAAGGGGCCTCCATATTTGAGGGACCCGGGGCAGACCGCCCACCCCCCCTTAGTCCGCCACTGAACATTTTTAACAGTGTGGAATTACATGGAAGCTGAACATCAGATTTCAAAAGTTCAGTCTTTCCGAGATTGATCCCTCGTCAGGGCCGACGGAGTAAAATTTTTCAGTGTATAGAGTTTCTTGTTTGATCGGCAGGGGAGGGGGGGGGGGGCAATTTTCG
>JAUMHM010000079.1:16167398-16183469 GCA_032362435.1 Melikaiella ostensackeni
CAAAGCCACGGAAAATGCCAAAGATTAACATGAGAAAACGTTTGTTTTCGGAAAAATAAGATTCACGTTCCTGAGTTTAAACTTTTATTGTGGGAGATTATTAGAATTTTTTGGGGAGTCTCCAACGAATAATTTCTGTTAAATTACTTTGAATTTTGACGACCTCCAGGCCTCTTTATGGAGCCCAAAAAATGCCCAAAAAAACTGAAATTGACAATTTTGCACAAAATCGACAAATGTGAGCCTGTTTTTCCGTTTTTTGTCATACATTTTTTTTATTCGACAAGTATAATATTTTAAAGCATGATAGAAAACTTTAGCTAAAAAAAAATTGATTCACTTTGCCGTTTATTAATAAATATTCACGTCATTCAGATATTACTACCCCATTCTATTACAAATTGGTATTTGTTTAAATAATTTTTGTTTGGTAAAACAGTTTTGTTCTGAAATAAATGTCCGAAAGTCATATTTTTCTGTAATTAATGCAGTAATTTGTCATTGTTAAGTGCAACATTTTTTGTTGAAAACGTCCAATTGTTTAAACAATTTATTAAAGATTAATTGTACATTTTGATGTCAATGCGATAAAAAATCTGAATTTTTCCCCAAATTTGGATAAGTATTGGATAATGGTTTCAGCAAAAAATATTGCGCATAATAATTATAAATTACCGAGTCAGTTACAGAAAAAAAATTGGGAACATTTATTTCAGAGCGAAATTGTTGAAACAAAAAAAATATTTAAACAAATACGAATTTGTTACAGAATGGGGTAATAATATCTAAATGGCGTAGATGTTTGATAATAAGCGACAAAGTTAACCAAATTTGTAAAAAATTAGAGTCTTCCACCTCTTTCTGAGAAAAAGTTGCAAGTAAATAATGACTGTTTGTTTAAACAATTGGTAAATGCTTGAAACAAAGATCAGTCTTTCTGACAAGAACTAATTATCAAATTAAACGTAAAAAAGTACCTTTTAATGAGTTATTAGGAAAATAAAATTATTTAAACGCATGAACATTATTTAAGCGATTGTAAATTAGTTACAAAATGTTCAAAAACATTCCACTTGTCGAATAAAAATAATTTATGGCAAAAAAGGGAAAAACAGGGCTCATGTGTGTCAATTTTGAGCAAAACTGGAAATTTCAGTTTTTTTGGGTCATTTTTGTGGCTACATAAGGGGGTGCGGGAGGCGTAAAAATTCAAAGTAATTTAGCGCAAATTATTCTTTGGAGACCCCCCACAAACTTTGATAATCTCCCGCAAGCTAAGTTTAAACTCAGAAACGTGAATCTCATTTTTCAGAAAACAAACATTTTCCCATGTCAATCTTATCTTTGCAGCACGTCTTGATAATGATCGTTTGTCTCAAAATTAGACGGATTTTTTTTCCAAATACCTCACGAAATGGGGTGGAGGGAGGGGTGGCATGCCTTCTATTCGAAAGCCAATTTTTTGGACCACCCTAATGTACATTGCTGATTTATCACTATCAAGCCAAACAAAGTACATTTAAAAAAAAAGTACCTGAAGCATATAAAAATTGCTGAAACTGCGAATCTGTTTATGCAGTTTGCTTATAACACTAACAAAAATAATTTATTCTATTTTTAATGTTGGAATATTACTTGCAATTAAAACACAGACAAAAACTGATGTAAATATATATATCTAAAATCATTAAAAAATATCTTACTATTGTTGATAACAATACAATTCTTAATAAACAAATTATTTATCCACAATTAACCATCATTTTGTGCTGTACGACATTTTAAACGATTTCACATTAATATCATTCAGTCTGAAAAGCTTACGTGTTAGTATTGCATCCACACCTTAAAATGAACAGTTTTCACGAACTTTATGTTTAAGTAAGAAATTTTTTTTTTTAATCTATGGTTACAAATCTTTTAACAATTTATTTATTTTCAATTCAAAAAAAGCTTCGAAATCGGTTAATAATTCTAGATGGAATCGTCTCTTGAGCATTTTTTCATCATTTTGCCCCATACGTTCTGTATCAAGCCCGATATTCCGGGCGTTATACAAAACGGCCTGTGCACATCGCGATATGTACAAAAATCGCTGTATACTTCCCGCCGTGTACAATTTCGAACTACCATATTATACTTTACAAAGCATTCTTAAGCATCCTGTCACTGAAATTTTCTTAATTATTTGCATTTTCAATTATTAAAACTTTTGTTAATAAAGCTGATCAGTTTTATTTTGTGTTTGAGCTTATATCGGGCTGACCCATAGAGCGCCCATAGTGGGCATACAAGTCTGGCTCCATCAATTAACCCCAGTTATAGGTAGAGACAAAAAGTCTGCTGTGGTCTGGTGATATTTACATCGGTAAATTGATTCTAAACTACATCACATCAGAAATAAATACACATCGGGATGACTTTGATAAAAAAGCCGTACGAATGATAAATTACGCCTACGGGTTTAAAAAAAATCAAGCAATTGAAGCAAGAGTTAAAGAAAGATTTGAAGAAAACTCGAGGGCTGATGACGATGGGGAGTTATTTTAAATCAAAATAATAATATTAATAATAAAAATAATCAGTAAGAGTTAAGTATGGAAATTTAATCATTATTGTATGTACTACTACAAGTTCAAAATTTAATTAGGAATAATATCTAATTATAGTTATTATATTATCTTATTCTGATATATAAAATTATAATATTTTCATACTTAATTATTGTTTATTTCAGAATATGTTCAGGACATCGACACCGACGAAACTTCAGAAATTCGTAAACAGGAGAGTTCCGAGGATGAAAATTATACCGAGCAGGATTCAGACCGTGCAAATTCTCCAAATGTAGAAGGATGTAATATATAATTTCACATTGAAATTATAACATCAAACATGAATGGAAACGTAAGGAAGGCACTCTGAAAGACTAGAATACAAAAATTATATTTTAGTCAACACTGACAAAAAAGATTTAATATTTTTGTGTTTTTAAAGTGGCAGTCGCGCGCGCCATTTTATGCTCGGTTTGTTTAAGTTTGTGTCATCCGGATAGTCTAAGAAATAAAAAGTAAATAGATACTATTTACTATTAATTAATATGTATATCACTTCAGAAATAATTTTTTACATATGTTAACATTGAAATTTTTTTCTTCAAGATGGACGTGAATGCGAATTTTGAAGATGAATATATGGATGACCAAATTCCTTTAGGCCCTTGAGTAAATTACAGATTGCAAAAAGATGGAAATTTTTACCAGAATAAAAGGATACACTATACGTAATATGCATATATGTAGGTAAATTATATTAAAACTAAGAACTCTTAAAATATCATATCTTAGAACTCTTAAAATTTGCAACTGAATCCTATTTCTTAATTTCAGTTAAAAGTTTTATTCAAATTTAAATCTTCTTTCCTTCACTGGACAGAAAAAAAATTGCCCCGCTTATGCCCAATTTGGGCATTGGTTGGTATGAGCGTTACAACCCAGAGCGTAGCCTAGTTGGGCAGTGATTGGGGTTCCCAGTTGGGGCCCAACTATTAATTAGGCAATCTAGTCAGAACCCAGTCTGGCCCCACTCGACTTTTCTACATGGGAAGATGTCAGTTAGATACATATATACGAGTAAAAACTGATGTCTAATTGTGTAGGAATTTCTAAATGAACGAATTTAGTTTTCCGAATTTTTACATGCAAGGATAGTTTGCAATGCAAAACTCGTTTCTTACTGTTTGAAAATTTCTCAATATTGCTGTATTTTTGAATCACATTATAACTGAATTTACTGTGACACAACACTGACTTCGTTTCTACGACATGAAATGATTTTGGCAATGAAGACGAAGAACACGGGAGCGATTTAATAGTAGACGACTAAGGGTGACGAATCTTTTTTATGATCGCCAGAACACGTTTTCAGTGAACTTATCACTTACTACGCTACGACTACAACAACTACGTAAACGAAAATAAAAATAATTTCTTCAATTGCTTTTAATGTGTGGATAATATTTATATGCTGAATATCAAAAAAATTAGTCAACAGATTCACGTTAAAAACATTATTCGAACATTTTATAACAATCTAACCTTCGTTTTTAGGTAATTTTTTTGCTTATTATTTAAACTGGTAGTTGGATTTCACATTTTTTTATGGCGGAACAATGAAGGCAAACATTAATGGTCTTGTTCATTAGAATATTTTCGTTACACCTTATCAATAATAATTAAACACAAACATTATAAAATGTAATAACAGATTGTTTATTAGCTCTATCTTCAATTTTTTTTTAGACTTGGCAGTGCTTTTCTTTGAGTTTACGTACGTCACTTTTCTGCAGTAGCTGCGAAACTTGAATATTGATAGTAACAGCTGAAAAATAGTTAGTTTGGTATAAGAGCTATTTTCCGATGCTTAAACAAACATACGAGGGCTTGGCTTCAAGACACATTTCAGTCGACTATAATTTTCGGTTATTTTTATTTTGGTCAATGTTTTTAAATTTAAATTAAATCATTGCGTTAAATTAAATATACTATACTATAATATATACTATATGGTATACTACATTATATATAAATATGGCCCGGATTGAAATTCAAACGCGGATCTGATCCGATCACCATCAGTGGAGCTATTTCTAGGAAAAATCGTGTATGATTGAAGAGTTAACTATGTAAATTCAGGTGGTGAAGTTGCGGGTTTTAATATAAGTTGACCCCGTAAAGTTAATGATTCCCACTTCCTACCGGTTTCATAAGAAGTATATAGTCGATGTAGAGCAAATTTGAAGCGTCCACGAGCTCATTGAGTCTGATTCCAATCAGGCTCTTTGGCGCAGTGGATATCGTGCCGGCGCCGCACAATAGTTCAAAATCCAAAAAAGCTGGCCAAAATATGAAAATTAGGCCCTATTTTAACGAAATTTTGTGATATTTGGTTTTTTGGGTCGCTGATCACGAATCTGAAACTCAATTTACCCAAAACGAAATGGCGGATCCAATATGGCGGACATATTTCTAAAAAAATGATTAGATTTTGAAGAAATTAGTTATCTAGAGTTTTTTGGGGTCACTGATAACGAATCTGAGATTTAATTTTTCAAAACAAAATGGCAGATCAAATATGGCGGACATGTATGTGAAGAAATGATTGAATTCTGAAGAAATTCATCATCTAGGGTTTTTTTTTTAAGTCGCTTATTTCTAATTTTGAGTTAAATTTCCAAAAAAGCAGCGTAGGATCCAAAACATCACATTTTTTGGTGGACGCTTTTATTTTTACAAAATTTTTTCATTTGTACAGAACAAAATGATGCGTACATACGCGTTGTTTATAATATATATGTATGCCACGTCTGCAAGTCTCTGCAGCTAATTTTCACACATGTTTTAACTCAATACACACTAAACATATTAGTAGTGAAAATAGGACCGGACCTGTCAAGACTTTTTTCTTTGCTCGATTTTTGTATGGGTTTTACATTGTTTGTTATGGTAAATTGTCAATCCGATAACTTGTCATTTACTGTTATGTTCGTTACTTTCAGAAATTTGAATAACAGAATTTTAACTAAGTTACTTTTGCGAGTAGATTCCATTTTGCGGAGTTTGAATCAAACAATCCATTAAAGAATCATGCACTTACGAAAATTGTACACATTGCGCGCTGCGTGTACACAATTCATCACTTCAGATAGCTCTGAAGTGAGTGACAAAAAAAGAGTTACTAAGGACATCTGTCGTGAACTGACGACATTACATAATGCTAAGGATACTACTGCAACTAGCCCGAACGCTGAAAGCTCTGAAAAAGAAACTTTATTTTTTTACTTTTCGCCAGCTTTTTTGGATTTTGAACCACTGTTCGCCGGCCAATTTTTGCGCTCT
The DNA here is from genome assembly GCA_032362435.1 of Melikaiella ostensackeni. Taxonomy (NCBI): domain Eukaryota; kingdom Metazoa; phylum Arthropoda; class Insecta; order Hymenoptera; family Cynipidae; genus Melikaiella; species Melikaiella ostensackeni. The sequence continues at coordinate 16,173,296 of JAUMHM010000079.1, forward strand.
ATCGATTATTATTTGCAGGTCTTCGAATTTCAGAAATATAGCGGTGGATAGCCGGACATCACCGTTTCAAGGTGTACATTTGTTTCTGAATTCTTTTGAATCCACTTGATTTCTTTCGAATTCTGTTGAATTCTGTTGAATTCTTTTGAATGCCCTTGAATTCTTTTGAATTGAGATCAATTTATTTATGATTCATGAATGAAGGCAACTGAAATTTTTAACTTAAGAAACCATGAACTCTGTTGAATTCTTTTGAATTTAGATCAATTTATCTCTCATTTATAAATAAGGGCACCTGCACTTTAAAATTTATGTAACCTCTTTTTTTTTATTCAATAAAACAAAAAGGGTTAACTTCGTAAATCATTTGTATTCTGCTAAGTCATTAAATAGGAAAATAATTAATTTTTAGCGTCAGACTTTCCTCAGGTCAACTCAAATCATCACAACAATTTAAATACAAAAACCCATGAAATGGAAATAACCCATACTTAAAAATGAAAATCAGACACGAATTAATCATCCGGAATAATTCCTCTACTTAATCCCTGTGCTGGATAATAGTTAAGAGGGTGGTTATATCTTATTTCGGCACACAGAGAAAACAAAATTTGAAGTTTGAGATTTGGTGAAGCCAAAATGATCTCAAAATTACAGAATCCGCTTACAATGATATAAGTCAGGATCCTCCATTTAATATAACTGCATTTTCGAAGATTACAATCAACATTCTATGAAGCTTTCACACTGAATTATTTTGAATTATTCGAATTTTTCAATTCTGGTGTACATTAAAATTCCTAGTGGGAAACCCCTTGCATATGACTTTTGTTGCTTTTGATCCAAGATATATTTTATCTTTGTACTTATAATCAAAAGCATTTCTGAAACACTGATTCGATATATTCATGTGCCTTCAGGAGAGATATAGGTAATTGATTTAACTCCTCAAGGGAAAATTATGTGGTTGAGTTTTTCCAGTGCTACAAATATCAATAATAATAAGTATGAAGTTATATAGTATTTTATTATAAGCGTTAGCGCCGTGTAAATCACAGCTGTGATTTACACATTATGATTAAAATCGATCAAACGCATATTATTTTGTGCAGAATTTCTTTTGACGATAAAACTTGTGCAAAACAAAATCTCAATGTGCCTTTCATATTAATTTTTCATCATTCGAACCTTTTTCGTTCACGTTAAAAGGTTCGTATATTTTTTGCAGGATATTCCTTGTAGAAATTAAAATGAGGATTTCGTCAAGTCCCGACCAATTGGCCCCACTTGAAGTTGGGGGTTGGTTAGAAAATAGCCAGAAATTTCATCGAAAATTAACCCGACGAACGCCTGTCCAGAGATAGGAACTTTTTAGCTTGAGTCCGAGTTTAAAGAGTGCCTAAGGTTTCGGTTTGGACTGGATCCAAAGAACTTGTTTACGGAAAGATCTGAACCCGAACCATTTCAAATTCTTAAAGGTCCAAGTCTGAACTTGGACCTTCTAAATTCTTAAGGGTCCTGGTCGAGGTCCAGTTCCGAAACCTTTTGAAATTATTAATGATGCGGTCCGAGCTAAGATTAAAAAAAAATTAGGTGCAATATCCCTGCATGCCATAGATTGGAACCTTTGAGCTTGGAACCCTTTTAAAATTGGTAAGGATGCGGTCCGAGCTAAAATGAAAAAAAATTGGGTGCAATATCCCTACATGTAATAGATTGAAACCTTCTAGCTTGGACTCTACTTCAACGGGTTCCATAACTCTTTTTACTAAAAGGTCCAGCCCAGATAACACACTTACTAGCCTGAGTAGTAACGTGCAGGTAACGACACTCCGGAAATCTGTCACTTGTGACTTCCCTGGCGGTCACTTATAGTGACACTGTACATACTGTATTTCCCACTCAAAGCAGGCATACGTTACAAGCGTAGCGAGTAAAATTTGCCAGTTATTCTAGTAACTACGGTAATAACTGGCGGTGATGCCGCGAATTCGACCTCTGACGGCAGCCATCATAACTACGACCAATGTTACTGGAATGTGACTATTCTGAGATAGCAAATGTCACCCTCTACACTTATAACTGTGACACTACTCATTATTACCTACTGAGAAAGTAACCGCAGTTGTTGAGTGGAACTGGTGAAATGCGTTCGTCAGAAATTGCAATCAGAGCTAAGGTTCGTTATCGTCAAGCGTTTCTTATTCCGATTAACATTTATCGCAGCTTTCGTAATAATCGCATGTTTTTGGACCGAGCACTTGCCCACTTGATACAATTTACTGAGTAAATGAATTGGAGAGACATCTACTAAGAAGCGTTCTGAAAGTTTCTTTGATTAACTTGCGAATATGTTAGTCGAAGCCCGCTCGCACGCACGCACGGAACTTATCGCAGAAATCGAGATATAAAATCGAGTATCCGTAAAAGAAGAGAGAAGAACAGTAGAAAATAAGAAGAAAAACAAAAATGACAAATTCGACGATTTTCTATCTGAAGATTCTCAGACAGAAAAAAGTGACTTATAGTGGAAGTGTGCTTGTAAGTAGCCGAGGGATTGTTCGTTTTAGATAATACAGAATTTGAAGAATAATTTTGCAAAATGATACCTCACTGTGAAAATAAGATTTCACTTTCCAAACTATACATTAAGTTTCATTCCTTGAATAAAAAATATATATTTCTGGATAAAAACAATAATAAAGATGATGATATTGATTTTTGTTGGTCGAGATTCTGAAAGATTAGGTACAATGATTTGAAAATGAAAAATTATTTGTTACACTTAAGAAAACGAACTTATCACATTGTGATCAGCCGAAAGATAGATAATTCTTCGCTCTCTAAATCTGAATAAGTTAAGTATGACTAACAATTATTTAAATATCAGTAGACAAATTTTATTGATTGCTGACTTCAGGAGTCGCAACTCTTGATCTCCCGGGTGTGCAATTTTTTCGCGACACCCTCTCCTCCCTTCTAGAAAAAACTGCAACAAAATTTTGCTGTTTGAACTATAATCTTTCAAACATCCAAAACCAATGAAATATGAAATTATTTTGTCATACTGTAATTTGTAAAGAAAATTATGACATGGGATTGCATTTTTTTAAAAATTGAACTATAAATTCATGTACTATACATAAAACTTCTCGAATTTAGTGAAAATTAACTGTCAGTGAAAACTCACTAAAATTTCAGTAAATTTATATTAAATCTACATAATATTATTATTATTATTATTCATACTAATACTGAAAAGGATTTAACTGATTTTTTAATTATTTAACATAACATACAATTGAGCGGTTGGGTGCAAGAACAGTCTACTTGAATTTTTAGAAGTCTCTTGTTTTTCATTTGTTCTCCATGAAGCTATGTGCAAAACAAGTGAAAAGCAAGGGACTTCTGAAAATGCAAGTAGGCTGTTCTTGCACTCAATCGCTCAATTTTTTCACTAATTCAGTGTGAGTGAAATTTGACTGAATACTGGAGACCCTTTTGAATAAAAATTATGTAACTTAAGACTGAATTAATCATTGCCTAAGTTTTGTTTTCCAAATGTAATCAATTTAAACCAATTCTCATTTAGAGAACAATATTTTATGTCTCAAATTCGAAATTAATTTTTGAAGATTCCATTCTCAAATTTTTATGATTTGAAGCTTATTCATATTTTGAAGCTTCTAAATATATAACGTTTGTTTGTGAAATTGCCAGATTAAAAATATTTCAACAACAAGCGCTTGACGGAGAAAAAAGAAATCTATTAACTTCACTCAAATTTTCTGTAAATTTTACAACACTTTCTCAACATTCACATTATTCTCTGTAAAATTTAAAGAAAAATGAATGCTTCCAAATTAACATTGTTTTATTTAAGTATAGAAATTTGAAAAATATGAACTAGTGAGATGTGGGTCACTGAATCAAATCAGTAACGGTTCTCTCTAATTAATTAGTCATTTTCACTGATTATTCAGCCAATTTTTGAAACTGTCCAATTCTGGATGGTTCAAGTTTCAGATTGTGCATTTTTAAAAACTTTAAATTTTAAATTTTGAAAGGAATAATATCATGCAATTTCAAATTTGGCTATTTTAATCGCTTAAATTTGGAAATTTGCCAAGTTTTTAACAAGTTACATGCTTTTTTAGATTTGTTCACTCTGAAAGACTTTAAGCTATATATTTTTAAATTTTGAGTGCTTTATTTCAAATCATTCTAAATTCTTTCTTGAAGGTTTTCAATATAGAATTATGGACCCTCTACATCAGATTTAGCCTCATGGACTTTACTACACCATTTTTATAATACCAATGTCAATCAATGTATTAAAATGTACTTGTAAAAAAAACAAATTTAAAAGATTGACTAGAGTTTTGGAAAGAATGAATCCTACTATCCCAGATGAAAGTTTATAACTGGCACTGTACTGCGCCAGACTATTTACAGTACTGTTCCAGTACTGGAAAACGTCCTAATGAAGACTATGTTCTGTTGTGTGACACTACTAACCAACATCTGGTATAAAGCTTGTAGAGTGAACGGTACCAGTTCAATATCAAGCCTGTGGCATTTTAGTACTGCGCCCATTATTGACCAGTACAGAACATAGTTATGATTAATGGTTATCACAGTACTGGGGAGGTACTACAATTCCCATCTGTAACATCCTTGAAATTCTAAACATCCATGATTGCCTGCAAGACGAAATCAATCTGGCAGATTTTGCAAAATTACCCATTATACAATAAACGAAAGCCCATCTGATGAGTTACCTGTGAGTGGTGGAGGTGGATGATGGTGATGGTGGTGATGGTGATGAGGGTATCCCATGTTGGGAAGCGGTGGTGGGTAAACTGCACCCCATATGCAGGGTGAAGAGGCGGCGGCAGCTGCAGCTGGAGCAGCGACCGCCTGTTGCTGATGTTGTTGATGGTGCTGCTGTTGTTGCTGCTGCTGTTGCAGTAACTGTTGCACTTGGGCGATATCAACGAACTCCTGTAATTCACCCTCGGCTTCGGTCTCGGGCGGAACCTCGCGCACTCGGCCCTCTGGAAGTTGTTCCCCGGAAAAGGGGTTGCTCTGCAGGTGGTCAAAGCCGACGAGCGGTATCGAGGGGTCGTAATTGCTGCTGCGTCCGGTCGTGTGTTCGCGTCGCATCGCGAGCGCCAGCATCTTTTCAACCTGCCGTCCTTCGAGCCGGATCTTAAAGCGGTGGATCCGTAGACCTTGACTCGCTGCTGCCGTTAGCGGTCGCCGTCAACGACGATGACCGGTCGTACATGTCACGATACCGGATCAACACAGCCGATCAACTCTAATCGTCGGGAACTTCGCGTTTGAAATTCAAGAGCTACACGATCCACAAACTCTTCAAGGTCGAACAAGCACAGTAGAGACGACGCGAGGATCGGATAACGGAATGTCACGAGGCTAGGGATCACTCTTCACTGGTAGTTTCCTTTTTTTACTGATAATGACTTGGTGACTGACAATTGCAGCCCTCAGGAAAAAGACAATTTTGACAACCGGCGCGAGTCAGATATTGGTCTGGGCCCGTTATGTCGAGTGCTTCTTACGATCTTTAATAGTGGTAAATGCGGCGAGAGTCTGTCGCGAGCACGACGAGTTTCTTGCTGCAGCCCAAAGTAGTGGGCAGGGGTTCGCGATGGTCCGCGCTAGACTAATAAAGAGTGGCTTGCGCGCGAAGTTGTCTGTACGAGAGGGAGAGAGAAAGAGCGACAGTGAGAGTGGCGCGACCGCGACGAGATTTGCCAACGTCACGTGTCGTCGACATCACCCCAGGGTTACTCCTGACACTGTTGACGGTGGTTACCTATGCCGGAGGCACCGTCTTCCCTCCTGCTATTACTTTTCTTCTTCCACCTCCTTCTCTCTTCTTCCTCCTACTTCTCTTCGTCCTGTTTCTTTGGCAACTTTGGTTCCCCTCCACGGATCATCGTCATCGTAGCATTATTCCTCTTATTCTTCTTCTTCTACTTCTTCTTTCTTGGTCTTCTCCACTTGCATTGCCATAATCCACTCTTCTCCCTTCACCACTACTCCGGTCAAACCATTCGTCTCTTCGGCGTGTCTGCAATCTCCATTCATTCCTTCTCCGCGCTTTCCCCGCTACGGATTTCCTCTATCCCCATCCCCCGTCTCTCATCCACCATAGTCCCATCATTGCGCCCCACCCCATTGGCCTACTCTCCCCTTTCTTCGCGCTCACTGTCCTCCCTCCGCTGCGCAACCACCTTACTCCCACTCCATCGTCATTACCTGCCCCCCTTGTCCCACACCCCACACTCCGTTGCCCCCCGACCAGCCCCACCCTGTTGCTCACACACGCACACCAGTGCGCCCATTCCCAGTAACACTGCCAACGTTCGCCGGGTGACGTCATCAGCGTGGGCGCACCCCCGCACGAGAGAGTGCGCTTCACTCTTTGGCACATACGCGCCATCAAGACAATGTACTCCATGAGTCCATAGTACTTTGTCTATCTGCTGGTCTGGTGTATACCTAGAACCTTGCAATTTTCGGCCGATTGTTGCCGGAAAAGACGGCGATGAGAAAATTACAATTGTACGGCCGTAACCACGGCGCTGTTGATGGATCTGATCCTTGTCTTTAAAGCACCGTTTTCTCGGTCTACAATAGTGGTTCCGGACTGTAAACTTGATAAGCTGTAGGGGAGAATATGATTATGCATTGAAAATTCAGGGATTCTTATGATTCTACTCTGAGTTAATCGAGTAGATCCATAGCTAAAGTTCTCTTCTGTCTAGGATCTATAATTTTATTAGGGTAAACATACATATATTAATGTTTTCTGGACGCATGTAGAAACCAATATGCAGTTTGCAGAAACGCCTTCCATTCCGAAAAATATATTTTCACGCAGCAATGGATCCCGTCTGGAAGAATCTTCTGGCGTTGGCCAGGCCCAGACCAGACCGTCTGGATTCCAGACTTGGCGCGAACCATGCGATCTGGCCTGGGTCTGCTTAAAAGTGTAACGTTTTTTTTTTGGCTAGCCCCAGGCCAGACCATATGTAACATGAATAACTAGTACAAAGTGCATAATATATGAATAGAAATGATAAATAAATAATCAACAAAAGACTGATTGACATTGTATTTTCTTCCAGAACCCTGGTGTTCAATATTGTATAGAACAGCCTGCGCGGAAAAAGTTAATAAGTAAGAATATCTAAATTTAAAAAATATATCATTACTGAACATATAGATAGTTCTTAAAGGATTCTAACTTACATATCAAATATAATGCTAGAAAATCGCTTTCGCAGAAAATTCACAAGCACTGCCGCAAGTTATAAATTCGCCTTACTAAAATAGAGAGTCACTCATTCGCGCATGGTACAGAAGGCTGATCAGCACCAGGTCTGGGCCAGACTAGACTGTCAAGTCGATGGGAAAACAAGAAACTATGTTTTAAGAGTGTCTATTTCCTTTGTCAAACGGTCTAGATAAGGCCATACCTGGGCTAGACCAGCGCTAGACCTGGGACAGATCAGAAATTTCAGACTAGACGGTATAAATGAAGCAAGACCTGGGCCAAACCTGACACTAGACTGCCATAAAATTTTTCCACATAGGATCCTGGCTGAAATAACTAAAGGTTCGTGAAATGCATATACTCTAGGAGCTAGGTGTAATTCCGTGTGTGTAAATCTAGATCTGTCGGATTTTTGTGCTGAGTATTACGTAAAATGTGCTGATTACGAAAAAGTAGGGTGCTCCCCCCTAAAAACGGGTCAGTTTCGAGTTATTCGCGTTTTAATTTTTTTTAATTATTGCAATGGTCCTCCTCTTATTTCATTTTTTTTTTAACTTCTGACATAACATCCGATAGGAAAACGATTTACGAAGGAAAATTTCCTGTATCATTTTTTTATTTAGTCAATTGTTAACATAAAAATCTGCCCGCATCGCGGGTACATTATCTTCTAGCGCTTCGCGCGCAGCTCGAAAGTTTGAGCACACCTAGGGCGCGCGATTTGGCCGTCGCGCTTCGCACTCCGAAAAATGTGGGACTCGCGCTTCGCGTTCGGTGTTATATGTTCTTCATGCACCAATTACTACATTTATTTTTGATTCCAAATTAAAAAGGAAATTTATTTACTTAAGGCTCTATCGGCCTTAAGGAATACATTCTCATTATAATATTCGCGCTCGATTTTCTGCGCTCACCGTACAATATAAACAAATGAATAGTTAAAAAGACGATTGACAAATTTTCTTGATGATTTAAGATTGGCTCTATCAAGAAATGTTTAACGGCAGTTTCATTTGACTTTTTAAAGGCACAAATTCTGCTGTTCTGACTTTTTTCTTATCTCGCCTCGTTTGGCTCAAAGATTAAAATAAAAATATTTAAATATCAATTTTCATACTTGAAAACGAACCATGCCTCCTACCGAAAAATTTTTAAAAGAAAGCTTATAGTTCTTCTTAAAAGTAACAATTTTGATATCTAAACTTTTTTTCGTATCTCGCGTTATTTGGCTCACAATTTAAATTTTCGATTTTTCAAAAAAATTTAAAAAGTCGTTACAACAATCTTGTAGGGCTTCCAAAAGGCAACGTTTTTCTTCTCATGACCTTATCCATATCGTGCATTGTTTGGCTTAAAATTTTTATTTTCGTTACTTTTTTTGAATTGTGTAAATGCTATAACTCTCATAATCTTCCTTTTATCGAAAAAAGTCATTGGGATAAATTGTTTGCATTTTTGAGCACTACGAAAAGCCGTACAAATCGTTCTCAAATAATAAAAAAAATGGTCTCGAAAATTTTGAAAATGCTCTTACTTTTTGAACTTTCATCCAAATTGGCTGGCTAACGAAATTGACCTTCAGTTTTCGACACTGAAGGAGTGCACCGAAGGCCAATCCAATAGATTAATTCTTTCGATAGTTATCGTGCTCACAGACCGACATACATACATACATACATATTGGGGGTCAAATTCAACACAAATCTAATACCTTCTCTGATGAGAATGTAAAAAATTAGCAATTACGTTGAAAAATGAGGAAAAATAAAATTGTGCTTATTTTGGTTGAAATATTGATTTCACGGCGAAATGCTTTAAACAAAAGTTGGACGACTTCTGGAGGAGCAACTTTTTCAGAGGTGAAATATTTGGATAAAAGTAATCGATTTCAAGAAACCATCGTTCAGAGAAATAAAAAATTCAAAGCTAGAATAGAAAGCTGTTTTTCTTTATAGCAAACAATTCTAGCAAAAAATTGCAAAAGATAAAAGATACTCCTTTTTGGGTCTTCTTCAACTTTCATGAGAATCATTTCATTCAAATGCTTATATTTAACAAGTTAATGCTCATTTTTGAATGCACATAATTTGACGTGCAATAGATTTAGTGATTTTTAATCAAATCTGGAAATTTGTGCATCCATAGAGCAAAGCTTTATTAAAAAATTGGCATTAGCTATTTTTGGATCAAATAATAACTGTCTTTGCTGTAAACAATAATAAGCAGAGTTTCGTTTTCAGATTATAATAATCGCTAAGACTTTTAATAAAGCTGAATAATCTTCATGAAAATTAATTAATAAAATGGCTTTATGTTCAAGTTTCTATTACTTATTCTTTGCTTATTACTAAAGTTTATTTTTTTAGTTAAAATTTAATGGATCCTTATGACTTTTACAAAGGACAGTTCTTCGAAAGTCTCATGGCCTCTCCATAAACTATACCAAATTTTTACTACGCCAAAGGCGTAAACGCGTCGGTCTTGCAAGGGGATGTCGCATCTCCAGCAAGGAGGGACAGCCCCTTGCAGGTCGGACAAGTTCACGCCTGTGGCGTAGAAAAACTTTAGGAGGGTTTGTGGAGAGCCCATACCGCTTTCGAAAAACTATCTTCTGTAACAGCCATGGGGATCGATTACATTTTAACTAAAAAAAGTTCAATAATAAACCAAAAATAAGTGATAAAGATTTTAAAATAAAGCCATTTTTTATTCAATTCTTATAAAGATTTTTCATCTTTACTACAAGTCTCTGCGATTATTAGAAGCTAAAAACGAGACTCTGCTTATTATTGATAATAGATTTAATGCTTTCACGATGATTCATTATAGTAAAAAGGAGATGTTTCGGGTTTCAATCGTGTGCAA
>JAUMHM010000079.1:16211716-16223185 GCA_032362435.1 Melikaiella ostensackeni
TGTTCCAATCTGCAGGGTTGCCTATGAATACTTAAGATTTCTTTCAATTGAGGTATTGATGATTAACCTAATTTATCAAAAGATATCTATTTCATTTGAATATAGTTCACAAATTTGATAAAGTTAGTAATTTTTAGAAATGTGTTTCAGTTTTGGATTATTACCATTTTATATATTTTTTAAATGGAATAACCTAAATAGAATGGTTCTAAATCAACCTATAAGAAAACAAAGTGTCGCAAAGCTCAAGAGGATTTTACGACAGTTTGGAGAGGCGCATGAAATTTCCCAAATTTTGCTTTTCCTTATGTTCAATTTGCCGAAATTTATTTGACCAAATAACGATGTTTTCTCGGGTTTTTCCTCATTTCTATTTTTCCGAATTGCAATTTGACTTAATTTTTTATTTTTTCGAATTAGCATTTACCCTAATTTTTGTTAAACCGATTTAATCAAGCTTAATTGTAATATTTGCTCATCATGATGGTCTTACGAAGTTCAATGAAGTCTCACAATATTCTGATTATACCTACTTTATTTGCCATCAGTCCTATTAGTATAGGTAGTATAATGTCCCATGAAGTTTCATTATAAAAATTCAATGAAGGACTATATTTATATTTATTAGTACCACGGTGCGTACTGAGTTTAAGTTTCGCTCTCAAAAAGTCTCATGAAATTCTATTATAATACACAAAATCCCAAGGCGCTAAATTTTGATCCAAAAGTGGATTAATTCGTTGCAGTGGGAAAAACAATTTACATCTACGCAGGAAGATGTATATGTAGTTATAATTTTCAATGCAGTAGTTATGTAGTTGTCAATCGTTTTTCCCACTGCATCAAATTGATCCACTTTTGGATCAAAATTTGACGTCTTGGGATTTAGTGTCAACGCAATGAAGTCTCACGAAGACCAGTTTGCGGATCTTGAATACACAATGCTACCTCAACTGAAGTTAAAGTATGTAGTATTATATATTTGAGATCCGCAGCAGTTCTATTAAATCTACATCTTGGATTCAGAATTTAAACAATATTGTATGTGTTCAAGACCAGTATATTTGATTTGATGCTTTGATTCTTGATTTTTGATTATAATATAATATATAATACATAATATATAATATATTATAATAATATAATATTCTTGATCTTTTGATTCTCGCTCGATCTGTTTTTCGAACTTCCAATCATCCAGCGAACTCATTTTTGAAGATAATGAAAATTTGAAAAATTTTATTGAAAAGAGAAAAAACAATCTTTCTGACGATATAGATTTTGATACTGATACTAGAAGATTCTATAGCGCAATTTGATGGTGAACTCGATGTTTAGTTCAGAGAAATTATAACACTTTCTTCAGTTTCAAACTGCTCAGGAAACTCATAGTGGTGCGTAAATGAGCGCCTGGTGTCTATTGGTTCATGACTCTCTGTGAAAGGTCCACGTTGGTGTAAGTATATAGTGAAGGAATCCGTGTTGGTAATGGATTTTGTGTACTTGTGTATAAGTGCTTACAGACATGAACTTAGTAAAATGTGAGTATATGTGAGATGAGTTATGTGTTTCAAAAGATAAAAGTAATTAAGAAGAATATGAAGTCAATATAATGTAATGTAATCATTTTCTTCCTTGCTTAAATATTTGTTTGGAAAAATTACAATTTTCCTATAGTATAGGGAAACAGGGGGTCGATTATTTATGATTGCACATTTCACTTCATATTTTTCACATGTCTTTGTTTTTGTTATCAAATTTACGTCTTATTTCAGAGCTGACTTAAAGTTAGCCTCGACATATGACGTGAATTTGACAACAAAAACAATGAAAAATGAAAAGTGAAATGTGGAATGTGAAGTGTGAAACTATATACATGATCGATCCCCTGGATAATGGAATAATCGTGCATGTGCCAAAGATTTATCTTGAACACAGGAACTTGTTGATTTTTTTGAAGGAATTAAATGATAAAAATAAATTTGAAGAATTCAAAAATGCGATAGCTCTACTTGATCACAGACATAATTAATTTTTAACAAAATGAGTCATCCAACTGAATACATATTCTTGACTAAGAACGATTAATTTTCCGTGAACAAATAAAAAACCTCAAAAATTAGGAAGTGAAAGAATTTATTCTTTTAAGGAGGAACATGTAATGAGTAAAATCGAAGGTTTTTCAATATCCTTGAATGTTAAACTTGTATTCATTCCGCTTCATTTTGCAAAATATAAGAATTTTTCACCAACTTTTGTAGAAAATATAAGCTTTTAAATAAGCATTGTGTCTTACGGACCTAGCCTTTCGGAATCATATAAATCGGAGATTTATATTATAAAATCCAAGATATTCAGTCAGAAAACTTATAAAAGTGTGAAAGGGTCTTTCTAAAAGTCATAAAAATTAATAAACTGAAAACTCAGCGTGGATCAATATATAATAATCATTAATTTTAAAGTGGTGTAATTCAATTTTTTAACGAAAATTAAAGTGCAATTTGTAAACGTTGCATGAGGATGCCAATTTGGTGGGAAACCAAATAATTGAATGCTTTGAATGCCCACAAGGATACCAAAATGATAACACACAAAAAATAAAGTCAAGTAGCTTGCAACTTCCGTTTAATTGCAAATCTAATCATGATTACATCGTGTCAATGAAAACTTTAATAATAATATTTAATTCAATTTGTAGAAATAAAGAGCTATTGTGGAAATTTTTTATGGCATAATTATGACTTTCTGGTAGTGAAAAAGTATTTCTTGATCAATTTGTTCATTGGTATTGGAAATAGTATAGGTTATGTCGCTGAAGAATTTGCTGTTGGTACAATGAGAAATGTGATGATGTTTTAATATTTAAAGTTAGAAGCGCAATATATGTAGTATTATGAAATTATCAAGAAATAATTAATATTCTCAACTCATTTTTTGTATTTTATAAAAAGTATTTACAACTTTTTTTCCAGCTATTATTATGATCTTGAAGTTGCGCATGTTCCACCTTAATATCCAGCGCTACTGGTGATCGTATAAAGATATAATATTGATCGTATAAGATATAAATTACGAATTTTTTTCTTGTAGTTGAACCAAGTAGTTCGATCTATAGGTCCCACTACTTAGATTTGGGAAATATACCGCTGCTTCTTTATTGATTAGCACAACAATTTTCCTTATTGATGTTACTAACTGGCTTCTTGATGTTACAATGCGGATAGTAACACCGTCAAGAAAAATAGTTAAGCTTACTAATAAAATAGCACAGGAATATTTTACAAATGCAAGTGTATATACAAGTATATAGTTGGACTTCCTAGATACTTTCTTCAGTGGCTCCGCATAATGCAAAAACGATATATATGTATTTTGCAAATGTATATTTTATATCATATGCACTTTATTCAATTTTTAATAAAATTTGATTGAATAATTTAAAATGAGAATGAAAGAGGAAAAAAATAGCCATAAAAATTGTGCAATATTTATAAAACTTTAATTAGAAGTATATGAATAATACTGAGAAACACTTAATAATAATAACGGTTAAATGCATGACATTTTTTTTTATCTTATACCAAATTAATATTATTAAATTTATTGTTCCAAATGACTGAAACGTGTACTTGATTGACAATTCATCATAAAATAATAGAACTTTATAAAATAATGGAACTTTTTTTAAGCTAGTGTTAATAAACTCTTACTTTACATCATATAAAACATTCTCTCATTTTACGCCTCATGATTTGACGAATATAAAATTTAAAATATTTTTATCAATTCTTTTGCAAGAAAGATTTATAACGTTATAAAGTTTATAGTTTTATACTGTCCCCGTTGCGTCCAACCTCCTTGAATCGTTATCGTCATCAACTTGGCGAAACAATGCCTAGCCATGCAATAAAACGGGAATTTCTTCGTAACGAGGACCATACGTAAAGTCACCTTGCGGTTCGTCCCTGAGAAATATCCGCTTCGGAGGAGGCATAATTTGAAATTGTCCGAGGTCAAAGGGCTGGAGCGGCTACTTGAGCGAGTTGACTCTGGTGGTCTCTGGGGTCACGTGCCGTAACATCTTCGCTGGCTCTTCTTCTTTATCTTCTCTGTCTCCTTTTTCTCTTTCCCAGTCGACTCGGCTCTTCTTTTGTCGCAATCCTTCAAGTCGAGTCTTGTTTTTAGAGAATGAAAGACCAAGTCGGGAATCCAAGATGCTCTCGGAGAAGAGCCCGGCGAAGTGACCTCATCGGATGTAGCTCTGATTCGCTCAATTCGTTCTAACTTACGTGGCCCGGCCCGGCGTTCCAGCTAGTAGTGTGTTCGTTCACTACTCACGTTTGCTCTCCAGAGTTAAGACAGTGTGGAAAGGAAAATACTTTACCTCATTACTCTATTATGATGGCGTGTGGCGTGCGCCATACCCCCTGTGCCTATATATTCCTGTCGACCTGACCGCATACTTTCTATCTCTCTGCCTCTCTTTCATTTTCTCTTCTTCTATCTTTTTCTTTGTCTACCTTTTTTCCCTCTATCTTTTTCTCTTCTTGCTTTAATCCTATGGAGTCCTCGGTGAAGTCTCTCATCTCACCTCATTTCATCTCCTCCCTTTCCTCGCTCAAATTTGTACGCATCTCTGTAATGATAAAGTGCGTGATATTATGCGCTGAGGTATCTACGTCGAGCACAATGAATGAGAGAAAGAGAAAAGAGAAAAAATATCCTGACTGCAGTGGAAGTAAGTGAAACAGGCCGCCATGAGCGGAGCAGAGATTCTCAAACCGTTGGCAACAGGTTCTTGGATCGCTAGTAACCCGCTCTTTCAGTGGGTGGAGAACGAGATACAGTCCATATGCCATAGAAGACACCTGGGTTTCGATGAAACGTTGAATGGCAACGTTGGAAAGAGAATCTTGGAGAGGTTGGAGAGTCTCAAGAAACAAGCTTTACCGTCACGAGTACATCCAAACGCGGATCATAATTATTATTACCAGCTTTGAATTACCTGTAATTCTATTTGAACCCGGCGAATGAGAATCAACAGTAAAAAGAGTCGAATCTATTAGGGTTCAGCATTGACATCAATTTTGGGATTCTTTTTGCTTCCTCATAGAGGAAGCTTTGTAATGGTAACAATTTCGAAAATTTTTTAATTCGTTTCATTAAACATTCCTCAACTTAAAAATGTCTAATACAATGTTCTGAGTAATTGTCCGGATGTATGTGCGTGTGTGCGTGTGTGTGTGGATGTCACACTTTTTTGTGAAGACGATAACTTGAAGACGGTTGCATATAAACTGATAAAATTTAAAGGGCTGATTTTCACCGCTAATATCTGAAAACTGACGAAAGAATTTCTAAAAATAATCATAACGATTTTTTTTAGCACTCTATAATATTTTAAAAATAGGTTTTTTATAGTAAAACTTTTGTTATTCACATTATTCAAAGTTGATACAAGAGCATAAAAGATTCCTTGTCTTGAGACGAATCGATTGACCTATATAATCAATAGATTTTTATTGAAGATCAAGGAATCTCTAATCATTTATAATATTTTAAAAATCAGTTTTATAGTAAAACTTTTTTCATTAACATAATTCAAAGTTGATGCAACAATAGAAAAGACTCCTTGATTAGAGACGAATCGATTGAACTATGATATTAATGCATTTTACTAAATAGTTAGGAAGTTATGGTCATTTTGGTCATTTATGCTATTTGAAAAATCTGTTTTTACAGTATATCTTTTTTCATCAACATAATTCAAAGTTAATGCAAAAACAGAAAAGACTCCTTGATTCGAGACGAATTGATTGACCTACTTGTATTTTTGCATTTTTACTTCCTCTATGAGAAAGCAAATATATTTGCTAATTAGTCATAATGAGGAAGCAAAGTGCTCATTGAAAATGAGCACCATATGATTGAAAATACGAAGTGGAAACACCCGAGATCGAATTTACAGCTAGTTTTTACTTCAGACACTTCCTTTTTAGTTTCGAATGTCAAAATTTTACCTTATTTAAAATAAATAATAATAAATAAACTACATATAATAATAATATATTATAAATAAATTAAATAAATAAATAATAATAATAAATTTCTCCTTATTATACTCTTCTTTGCGTTTTCATCTGTTTCTTCATCTTCTTCGTCTTTGCTTTCGAATAAGAAAGAGCATATATTTCATCAATGAAACAGTGTGAAGTGATTTTTCAGTCTAACAGTTTTTAAATATTTAAGGACCTTACTAAATTTCATCATGAAAACTGTTTGTAAATTAAATGATGCATAAAACGTAGAGTTGTCAATAAAAGTTTCTATAAGTTGATTCAAGTTACGTTAGGTGGATTCAGATACATCAGTTACCTTATGAGACTTCAGGAGGTATCAATTACTTCGCAGAATACTTTAGGTTACAAGTCAGTTCAAGTTGCTTAAAATTATTTCACCGTATACTTCATGCTACTTCAAATACTTTAACCCTCCGTCACACAGGTTTTTTTGCTGTTTCCGTCACACAGGTGGGTTGTTTATGTCCGGTTGCTTTTTTTTTCTTATCTCAAAAGCTTCGAAAAAATCTGGAAAAATTCATGTGTATTCCTCGGAGCTTCTACTACACGCTCCAATTGTTTTCAGAATTGAATATGTCACTTTTTTCAAAATAATAATCTAAATATGAAAAAAAACTTGAAAGAATGGAAATTTTTTTAACCAATTCATAAATTTGCAATAAATAAATATTAGGAAACTGTACTCAAGGTTATTAAAGATCAAATAATGAACTGTCAGAAAAATATAGTCCTATGTGTTCCAATTCCAAGAAATATATTTGTTTGGACACTTGAAAATAGGGTAATTTTTTGTGATTCATGCATATAATAAATGAATGGAAAATCTACTTTTCTCACAAAAAATCAGTGTTTATTTATTATATAATCATATAAGTTTCATAAAAGAACTTGGTTAAAAAGTTTTAAAAAATTATATGATAGTAAATAATTCAAGGAGCGCAATCTTTACACAAGACGTAACACGAATGTAACCTCAATATACACCGTCGCACGCAGATAGAATAATTGCCACCTTAGCACAATTGGAAATTCCACTGACTTTTTTTACAGTGTAGGTAAACTTTATTTTGCCGCTAAGTACTTGAAAAAAATCGAAGAAGACATGAAAAATAAAATTTACTTACCGTCGCGAAACACTAACACAGTCACACAGGTGGGTCGTTTAAGGCACAAGCTTGATTTTAAATCTTTCCTCCTCAGAAACACAGAGATCAATCGCGGCGTCCCTTTGCAGTTCAGTTCCTACTACCAAGAAGTTTTTTTAGGGAGGAGAGTCAAACCCCGTTATCTTTGGGTTTCGGAGATACTTGAGCAGGAAAATTTGGCTGGATCGTAAACGACCCACCTGTGTGACGAAGAGTTAACTATACTTCAGGCGGCGTCAAATATGTACTTTATGGAACTTCAATACATCAATTATTTCAAGAGACTTCAGATACATCAGGTAATTCATATGACATCAGGAGTCTTGAGTTACTTACAAATACTTCACAAGTTACTTCGAGAGAATTTCAGGTATTTTAAATTAGTTAATTAGTTTAAAATCCTTCAAGTTACTTTTGGGTGCTTTAAATAGCTTTTTTGAGGGGGTGGAAGCAGGCTTTGGAGGCAGCATGCTGCCCCCTAGTAGCCCCTCTGATCTCCAACCTACGATACCGGGACGGCTGTCTTGTTACTTCAGGATGGTTATTGCCATGGTTATTGCCTGTCGACCGAAATCCGGATTTGGATTCAAAATATGAGTTTGTCATCCATTAACAGCCCTGGGTATCGAAGAACCTTCACAGCCTCTATCAGCGCTTCATTGAAATAGTCGTGTTAACGGCCCGAGACATTTTCAACTATGCAGGCATCAATGAAATAAGAGCAGTCCATTATCACCTTTGCTTATTGACATCAGCTATAAAGGGCTCCGCAAATATCCTTTGCCAAGTGAGCAACACCATCGCGGGGTTTCCTACTGGCGATTCGAAGCCATGCTGTTCTAGCCCGTCTCTAACGTACCTAGTCATTTCAACCCTGATCTAACTCGTTTTCCGTGAGTTTCCTCCGTTGTGTTGTATATCAGCTCACGGTTGTCAAGATACTCGCCAATAATCCTCCTGATGCTAGTGACAAATTTCCTTGAACGCATGCATCGTAGTTCACTGTGCACTCGTTGGGAGCGCTGTTGCAAAATATCTATTCACCTAATTGAGTTGAATGTCTCCTATACGTCAATCGTGACCAGAACGTAGCCACTCCTCGTACTGTGGTTTCCCTGTCCGCAAGACCTTCCGTCGAATCCACTAAAGCACGGAGCCTTGCATGGATCGTTTCCTCTAGAACTTTCCCCATGTTGTCCAGTAGCACAGTGGCCTGTACGTTGATGGGGTGATTGGTGAGAACTTTCCTATGTTCAGCAATACCAGTTTCTGTAACTTTCACCTTGATGTGAACAGTGAACAACCCCGCTCAAAGGCAGAGGTTAAGCATGGGAATAAACAAGAGGCATGAGAACTATTTTGCTATAACCTTGATTATCTCCGCGGGTATGCCGTTAGGGCCTGGCGCTTTGTGATTTTTGAGTGACATGGCATATCGCGACGGCTTCCTGTAGCTCTTGTATGACGCCAGATATAGCAGGGTGGCTATGATCAGGGAAGGGTTAGGAATTCGAGGAAGCTGAAATCAGGTTAAGTCAGAAAAATGACCGATATACCGTCGGTAATCATATAGGGCTGCAACCCGACAAAGACAGATATCCGGGAACACTTTCGGAGTAGCTTCCAGATGCAGTTGATTGAGGTTGGGCTTTATTTGACAGTATCAATCACTTTTTAACGCTGGTGAAAAGTCTGGAAACTCTGGAAAATTTTAAAATTATTTGATGGAAAAGTTTCCCACTTTGGTGAATTTGGTGAATAAAAAAACTTTGTACACCACTTATCAGATATGAAAGAGAAAACCTCAGACATAAGATGGTTACAGCCCTATATGTCTTAAGCATTTCTGGACCTAAGTTGGAGTTTCTAGACGAAACTTTTTACACAGAGCTGTCGAAGTATGTATCATCAGTAATGGACTCATTTTATAATGCTATCAAGTAAACTAATGAGAGTTGTATGCCTATATGATATATTGGTGAGTCTGATTTATTTTTTCACCCCACCATCCACGGACTAAGTTGTAATCAAGTGCATGATAGCGGACCTACAGCTTAAGGTGGGATCCGAACCACCAGAACCTCAACAAAAGTACATTCGAAGATTCCCAGAGCTACCGACTCAGGGATCGAACCTCGGAACTCTAACAGGATGTCCGAGCGCCTCAATGCCTGAGCCACCGAAGCTCTAGAATAGAAGGATCTAGAATCAGGTATTATATTTTGCGTTTTTCTAGTTTTTCTTCGGGTGAACCCGGTTTTTCATCATCAGCCACGGACTGCATCAAGTGCCTGATGAGTAAAAGATGTCAATAGCTTATAGCAATGTTTGAAGCCTCTTGCGAAGACGGCATGCTAAAATAAAATTTAGTTTTGTCTCTATACGGTTTCAGTCGCCTACTTCCTGGTGGTCTAGAACTCTAAAGCAGGCCTGTCCAGCGAGGGGTGATTGGCTCAAAAGTCACATGTTATACTTCCAACACCACTTCTCACTGCTCAGCTCGAGAGAACTCGGGTGGTGGTAGCTTTCGTGAAGTAGAATAGGAGGTCCAGTGCTGCAGACACGTAGTGTGTCGGAAGGTGCTTTAGGGCGACTAAGTTCAATATTATATGAAAAGAAAAATTAATTGATTAATATAAAAATAATGTTAGGAATATATTAACAGTGAAAAAATTAGTTATCCTTATAAATAAAAAAGGTATGGTGGTGGAAAAGGTGAAAAGTAGGTGAGCAATACATCTTCAAAAATATTGTAAAGAAATGAAAAATAATGAAATTAAGGGTAGCAGTACAGAACTAGATTAACCAACATTTTTATCGAAAATAGATTTTATAAGATATCGGCTTACAAAGTGTATGTAATTTTAACATGGGCGTCACACTACAGCTGCTCCCCCCCCCCCCCCCTCAAGTCGTGTGACGTAATACTTGAACAGCCCCTAATATATTCAACATTCATATTTTCAAAGTTATTTTCTTAATGATAAAATCATATTCCTGTGATAAAAAGGTTTATTTTTTAGGGCAGGATGTGAGTGAAAATTCGTGTTTCATCTGAGATACATTTTACAACATTAAAATAAAAAAACTGAGTTCTAACTCAGTCGCCCCGAAGCATCCACGTCGAAACGTTTCTTCTGTACTGAACCCCCTAATTTACGTCACGAAAGCACGCGACACGAACCACAACCACGACTCTCTACTAGTGAGCTCAGGCCAGTGAAGGTGAAAAACTAGCTTATGAAAATTGAGCCGTTTCGAGGAAAATTCCTGGAATTCCCCCTCGTTAGACAGGCCTGGTCTAGAACGTTTCTTGCAATGCGACAGGTGTTCAGTAACCCCGCTTTTTGAGCTGTTTCTAATATCGGGACAGAAAATCCTGACACTCGGGAAAAGTAGCTCTATCTTAGTGAAAAAATCGCACTAAGGTCGCACTAAGCAAAGCTAATTTGAAATTTTCCGGCCTGCTCAACGACGTTTCTTGTACCTCGGTGAAAAATTTCTTGTTGTTGTATGAGCAACAAATCTGTAGAAAATCGCTGTCGTCTATGCCTAGATTTGGAAGGTCAACTTTCAGCTCTTCCTAAATTCTTAAAAATGTTCGGGAAATTTAGACGAAATTCAAGTGGATTACTTGACTATTTGTGAATGCAGCCCAGCTTTGAAAATCGAATAATATTAAAAATTGTGGTCACCAGAATTGTTAATACAATAAAAAATTATCTCCGTCTTGAATGGAGATATCGAGACGAATCAAGGGTTAAAAGAAAGAGCTCAGTACACTGATAAAGCACGGAGCAATCAAAAGTGGATAAAACTGTATATTTTCCTGCAAACTGAGTTCGCATAATTTGCACTTTAATGAGCTGAAGTCTCGTGAGGGAATAGCAGTACAAAGAGAAGGGTGACGGGTGTCTATCACCAAGCCGCCTTCAACGGCGAAGACTTAAAGAAAAAAAGGGTCTGCTTCTGTACGGTTCACTGCAGAGTGTAGGTCAGAGTCTGCGTCTAGAACTAGACTTGGCCATATGGTTGTAATTTCCTTTTCAGTTAGCAACTTTTCAGAAGTCAGTATGTTATACATACTTAAATTTTATTCTGCGCCTACAATAATGATTAACTTAGAATTACATTTTTGTAAATAGTGTTAAGTGAGGCACAATGTTTTTCAATTAATTGAAAAGAGTATCAAAGTAGAATAGAATTGATTTATTCATTTGCAAGTTTCTACAATTTAAACATTC
>JAUMHM010000079.1:16223285-16239870 GCA_032362435.1 Melikaiella ostensackeni
TATATATATAATAGAATATTTGAAAAAATTCTAGACCCTAATGCCAACTCAAAAAACATCTTCTTTACAATTTTAATATAAAGTGTGTTCCTTGTATACTTTCGTTTGTACGCGGAAAATCTCTTCTTCTTTGTCCTTGTTTACTTTCCCTCTTTGTTCATCTCCCGCCCACGCATTGTTGGCACGCGCGCGTTCGCGTGCACGCACGCACACTGGCACATGCATGCGCGGATGCCAGTGTTTGGTAAGGTAAAAAAAAAGCCAATGTGATTGGCGTGTCGCAAAAATCCGCCATTAAAAACACTATCCTGACTCCTCCCATTTGAGGTCGCTGGGGAGATTGCAAGATTTCGTGGTTCGTACGTTTTTTTCGCGCTGATTTTTCCCTTTCCGGAGGTGAGATTGAATCAGGGAATCGAGTCTCGACGCCACGAGACGATCGGACACGACACGAAGATCGGCTCGGCTCGTGGCGCCACACCGAGTGGAGGGGCCTTAATTCACCTTTGGATTTCCCCTTATTTGGACTTCTACGCGGATTCATCGGTGGTGGGGTGAATGGGAGTGAACGAGGGCAGGGCCTTAAGGTGTATCACGGCAGCACGATGACGAATAATTGGATGTGAGCACTGTGCACCTTACACAAAATGAATATAAACGGTGATACACACAAGTGCACATGTGAAAAAATGAAATGAATATGTGTGTCTGTTCGCGAGGTCAGTGAGAGAGGCGGTGTAGATTGTTATAGGTATATGTATGCCTTATTCATCTCCTACCGTATTCGGTGACCGATGGGATTGCCTAGGTCATGAGTAAAACCTGGCTTCAATTTTATAATGCTGCTGCAAAAATTACAGTTTTCTATGTACGTAGTTTGTCTTTTATAATAACATTCTCAAGAATTTCTTGTACGGGATTCGGTACCTAAAAAAGATTTCAATTTCAAAATAAAAATCCAATCAAAAACTCAAGGGTAGTTTAAAAATTTGAGCCGCCCGGTTTACAAGTGCTATCGTGAAACTCTTGAAAATAATACAAACAACAATACGGAAAAAACAGAGGTTAATTTTGTAATGCTTACCCCGATTTCAGAGTAATCTTTTCGCTGTTAAAAAAGCAGAGTTAAAGTTACTTCGATTAGACCCAATAAAAGTCCCACCATATGGAGTAAAATATGCTTTCCAATCGAAGTTAAAAAAACTCAGTATGGATCTAGAAATGTTTGTTTTTTTATTTATTCTTACTCCAAATAGAACAAAATCAACTCCGATATACGTATTCTATAAAAATCGCAACGCAAATTTTCAACATTGTAACTTGCAACAAAAGTTATCTTCACGTGGTAAGATTTACCTACCACATTGAGTATATGGTCACTCCTGTTTTTTCTGTGAAGACACCAAAGATATCGCCTCCATGTTAAAAAAACTTCTCTCGGAGTGTATGTCTTAAACGACCAATTGGACGTAGGTCGTCTAAACTAACCACTCTGCTTTTTGAGTTGGCCCTTCGTTTTAGTATACGCATACCTACGAGGCTATCAGCAGACAAGTTTCGTTACTTATACTCTCTCGTCTTGTATATTATTTAGAATTATTTTGAATTCACTTGAATGCCTCTAAATTCTCCTGAGTTGTTTCCATCTTTTTTACTCGTTTTAATTCTTATGAATTGCTTGGAACACCTTTGAATTCTTTCAAATTCTTTTAACTTCCATGAAATCTTCTGAATTCCTATGAATTTTCTAATTTATCTGCATTCCTTGAAAACGTCTAAATTCCCTAAATTCCTTTCATTCTTTTGAAGTATTTGGAATTCCCTGAATTATCTAAATTCCTTAGATTCTAAAAATTCAGGAGAATTCAAGGAATTCTGAGAATTCTTAAAATTCAGGGAATTCAGAGAATTCAGGAAATTCAGAGAATTCAGGAAATTTATAAAATTCAGATAATTCCGAGAATCCAGAGAATTTAGAGAATTTAGAGAATGCAGAGAATTCAAAGAATTCAGGTAATTCTGAGAATTCAGAGAATTCGGGTATATTCTGGGAGTTCAGAAAATTTAGGGAGTTCAAGAAATTCAGAGAATTCAGGAAACTCAGAGAATTTAGGGGACCTGAGTATTCAGAGAATTCTGAAAATTCAGGAGAATTCAAGAAATTCTGAGAATTTTGAAAATTCAGGGAATCCTAAGAATTCAAGAAATTCTAAGAATTTAAGAAATTCTGAGAATTCAAGACATTCTGAGCATTCAGGGAATTCTAAGAATTCGGGAAATTTTAAGAATTCAGGGAACTCTGAGAATTCAGGAAATTCCGAGAATTCAGGAAATTCAGAAAATTCAGAAAATTCAGAAAATTCATAGAATGCAGAGATTTCAGGGAATTCAGGTCATTCGGAGAATTCAAGGAATTGAGAGAATTCAGAGGTTTCAGAGAATTTATGGAATTCAGAAAATTCAGGGAATTTGGAGTATTTAGGGAGTTCAGGAAATTCAGAGGATTCAGGGGATTCAAGGAATTCAGAGAATTTGGAGCATTCAGGAAATTCAGAGAATTCAGATAATTGAGGGAATTCAGAGAATTCAGGGAATTCATGTGTTTCAAGGAATTCATGGAATTCAGGAAATTGAGGGATTTCAGAGAATTCAGGGAATTCAGTAGTTCCAGGAAATTCAGGGGATCCAGAGAATTTAAGGAGTTCAGAGAATTCGAGGAGTTCAGAGAATTTCATTTGAAAATATGGCAATAAACTTCACAACAAGCTAGCTCAAACTCAAAGGATTAACGGACTTTCAAGATCCTTTCGGGTTGAGAAAGTTTTCGTTCGCAGTTACCCCCGAATCTCTTAAACAAACAAGCAATAAAATCTGAATTTAGGGATTTCCCCAAAGCTCTTTGGAAAATTACTTGAAGCGCCACAGGTTGTCTTCCACCTTACTCCTACCCTTGTTCCTACCACCTCCACCTAATTGTGTCCACCCTCTTGGGCCAGATTGCAAAAGTGGGGTTGATGCTCCTCGAGTGTCTCAGGAGTCCTTTGCGAACTTCTCCAGTCTGGAAGTCTCTTTTCGTAATTCTAAATTGAATGTACTCTCCTTCTTTGAAAGCAGACTTAATTTCTAATCCTAAGTGCAGTTTCAAGGTTCAACCTTTCGATATTCGCAGTCTCGTCGAGGCTGAAAACGTGTTTATCGAATAACGAAATAACCACCATCAAGCTCGCTTTATATGGGAGACGCAAGTTTGCTCTCAAGTTTTTAAATTACGCTCATACCCCTTAGTGTGCCACCCTCGGGTCTGGTCGGCACAGTAACGGGGGCTATTCAAATCTAGTTTCAACCGGATTGAGAGCGACGAGTGAGTAAAAACTCAGGACCGTATATATAATCTCTGAACCCGGCACCTTAGTATTTTCACAATCTTTTAAAAATTAATGAAACATCGATGCAAATGTATCGATACAGCACATAATACATGATTATTAATTAATCATGTAATTGAATATAATGAGGAATTCATAAAATTAAAATTGATTACCATGATAATAATATCAGAAATAATATCAACAACTGTCATTTTTTGAGGTTATGTTTCATTGTTATGCCGAATTTGAAAATCATGCATTAACCAGTAAAATGGTTAAAATTATTTTTATATTATTACTAAATTCGAAATCATGTCGGATCCAATATGGTGAACCGAAACCTTAAGAATAATACAGCTCAGAAAACTCGTAAACGAAGAAAATATAGCTCTAAAATAAACAGATTAAATACCTCAAAAAAAATTTAATAAAATATATCAGACACATGTTTTAGTATTTTTTAACAACACAACTATTTATCAAGTAAGGGCACCAGTCAATCAAGC
This sequence comes from Melikaiella ostensackeni, assembly GCA_032362435.1. Taxonomy (NCBI): domain Eukaryota; kingdom Metazoa; phylum Arthropoda; class Insecta; order Hymenoptera; family Cynipidae; genus Melikaiella; species Melikaiella ostensackeni. The sequence goes on from JAUMHM010000079.1 coordinate 16,227,160, forward strand.
ATACGGAAACCGTAAGACTAATGAAATCTGAGTTAAATATTTTTTTGTTTCGCATTGGGGCTGGATGCTATGATACAAAACGGATCCAATATGGCGGAACAAATTTTAAGATATACCTTTTTTTTGTGAAAACGATATCGTTTTTTATCGAAAGATCTTTTCAATAATTTGCGGATGTTTTTACTAGAGTGGTTGTTTCTTTTTGAACACCAGCAGTAGTCAGCCATCATTGTCGTATTTCATCTACCTTAGTAGTGCTTTTCCTTTTGCTTCATGTCTTGGTGAAAACGTTCACGCATCTCTTCACTGCATTCTCCAAGATTTTCTGGAAAGTAATCCAAATGAAAAAAAATAAAAAGTGTACTTTATAACTCATCAAGCATCCTAATTCCTCCACGCTTTTTTTTCCTCAGTCGTCATTGTAATATTAAAGTTTTAATCTTTCATCAAAGCTCTTATGTCAGGATCGACTTTCTTCCTTAAGCTGGGCATCTGATAGCTCAGGAAATTTTGAATGTAAGTATTTGAAACACTGGCCATTCACATCCAACGCCTTGATAAATTTCTTCATTAAGCCAAGTTTTATATGAAGAGACGGCAACAATATTTTTCTTGGATCAACGAGGTTAGCAATTATAATGTTTATATGTATTATTATGTATATTTTTGAGGAACAGCAGCATATTCATTGCCATTATGAGGTAGGACAGCTTTAAGACTGATCTTAGAAGAATCAATAAAAAGCCGAAAATTAGTTGGATTTAAGAGAATTAGAAGAATCCTCAAAATCACTGCCATCAAAGCTTTCAAATGTTATGTCATCAGTATCCACAATCTCGACTGCATTTTCATTTGAAGTACGAATTCCGAACTTAGCTGGACTCATCGAGCTTATACTTGGATAAGCTATTCTATTCCTAAACCTTTCATTACATCCAGTTATATCACAAGCACAGAAATAGCAATCATCACTGTGACTTGTTGGCTCGCGCCAAATTGAAGGTTCGAGGACAACTTTTGATCTCAAATCACGTTTACCCCAGTTAGTCAACAGGATTCTGCATGAATTGCATATACTTTGAGATACCCATGACTTATCTAAGTTCGTCATGGATATTTTAAAACAATCCAAATATTTTTTTCAATAGACTTAATTATAAATCTGCGAGTATCTGTAGGTTCTTTATGACCGCAGACATAACAAAACTTTGTCATTTTTATCTTTGAATGACAGTCTTAAAGACATAATTAAAACAATTGAACTTCCAATTACAGAAATCATAGCTCTGAAAAGAACTGATCAAATCTATTGACTGCTGACTTGATGAATAGTTATGTTGCTTAAAAATATTAAAATATGTGCCCAATATATTTCAATGAAAGTTTTCTTTAGGTATTTAATCAGTTCTTTTCAGAGCAAAATTTTCTTCGATTGAAAGTTTTTTGAGTTGTTTAATCAGTATAACTTAAAATTTTGTTGCGCTATCTTGAATTTTGAAAATATGAGCTCAGATTTGAATTCATCAATCTCAAAAACCTTAAGAGACAAAGTCTTGTACAAATACAAGAATTTCTTACAATTTTGGTTCGCCATGTAGGTTCCGCCGTCTTGAGTTTTGCAAATCTGAGCTCAAATTCGAAATCAACAATCTCAAAAACCTTAAGACACTAAGTTTTGTACAAAACCAAGTTTTTCTTAGAGTTTTAGTCCGCCATATTGGATCCGTCATCTTGAAGTTTGCAAATCAGAGCTCGAATTTGGATTAAACAAACTCAAAAACCTTTAGACAATCAAATAACATAATTTTATTCGCTTGCTTCGCCTACTTTGCTATTTTTTCAGTGTAAAACTGAAATGGTTAATGTGCCATATCTCAGAGAAAAGAGCTTGTTTTGGGATGATCAAAAATGGAAATGAAAGATAAAAAGAAGTGCTAATTGATGGCGTTAGCAGTTTTGAGAGAAAAAAATCGCTGCTGACGTGATATTTTTCAAATATGGCAGAAAATGGCAATTTTTCCACTTCTAGGTTAGAATATCTCAAAATCCTGACGTATAAGGAAAATTTGGACGAGTTCGTTTTTAGGATATCAAAATCCTTCGAACTCACCTAGTCCGGTCTTTCGGTACAAATTTTGTCGGCCTGTGTAATCAACATAATTGTTACGTATAAGCAAATTAAATCAACAAATAAACATCGGAGTGGTTTGATGAACGATTTTTTTTTACTAAAATTTCTATATTTTATCTTTAGCGCATTATTTAATTTATTGCTGATATGCTCATAGAAGCTGCAAATTCTCATTATCAGTTGTCAGAATATGATAACAATTATTTTTAAAAACAAATTGTAAAAACAACAGAAAATTTCTGTCATTTTCACACAGAATCTTTGGTTTATTCACGCGAATCTGACTCTAAATGCGTTAACGGAGAGGCTCAACTACAGAACATTGTTAATTAATAATAATTTCTATTTTTATAAACAAATTTTATGTAAATAGCATATTTTTATGTTTGCAATTTAAATCCTTCACTTTTTTAAACAAACATAATAAACAAAACCCCGTTTTTAACATTGCATAAACATTTCAGGGTGAAAAAAGTCTATTTTTTTCAACTTCTTCATTTTGAAATGACTAATAAAGTAGGATCTCTACGAATATTTGACTTAAGTTGAAATTACATGAATATCTGAATTTCATGGGTTACTGCGGATCGATACAGTGGAGTTCTGTTTCACGGTGTATGATAATCTCCTCTTATGATTGTTCGTTACCTACATTCATGATAATCCAGTTCACAAAAATAATGTAATATCTTTATCACGGAATAATAATAAGAAGACCGATCACGCTGTAGAAACTGCCTCGAGTTTTGACTGCGGTATCTGCACCTCAAGTGCCAGACTCAGCCGCCACTACAGTAGTGGCGCATGTGCACTACGATCTAATATCTCTTTTCCTTACGGGAAAAAGGATGCAGCAGAACACAGTGCGCATGCGCCACTACTTTAGACCGACTGAGGCTGGCACTTATGGTACAGTTATTGCAGTCAAAAAACGTATGTATGGAGATCGGTCTCATTATTATTCCGTGATCTTTATTCGACGCTTATTTTACGTTTTATAACGTATCTTGCATATATAATGCATCATCAAGGTCCACAAATATTTAAACAATGTACTGCAACTCTACCCAAAATCTGTCGTAATTATATTAAGATACACAATGTATCCTACATGTCATCTATCAGTCCACAAGACTGGCAGTCTTGCCCGGGTCTGGCTTCATCTAGTCTAGCCCAGAAGATCTGGTCTGGTCCAGGCCTGGAACTAGTCATGCCCAGGTTTGACTTTATCTATACCGTATAGCCTGGAAGATCTGGTTTGGCCCAGGACGTGCGCAGCTCAGCTATCAAAAAAAAAGTTCTAAGTTCGATCTGGAAGGTCTGGTCTGGCTTAGGACTGGTGCTGATCCGCTATCCGAGAATAAAAAAAGTTTTAAGTTCGATCAACAAATTTTTCCTTGACATATGTATTTTGAAAAATTAACAGGGGGTCTAAAATGATGAAAAATAAAAAATTCACACTGGCAAAACAAGAATTTTTTTCTTATCACCTTTGATATTCTGGTCTGGGCCAGGTTTGACGCTGATCGCAGCTTAATATGGTACACTTATAGTGAAAAATTATTTTCTTCAAAGTCATTGAATACATAAAGTATTCAAGTATTCAGACCGGTCAGCCAGCGACTGACCGGCCTCCAACTAGTTTCAATTTTTTTTTCGTTCCTGGGATGGGTAAAAACTATTTTAAGGAAAGAAAAGAAAATAATCGCGAGACCCATTCTTGAGAAGAATAAATTAAAATTTTTTTCTAAATGATTAAAAAAAAATAATTAATTTTTTTTACAAACTAGGTTGTATTTCATTTGCTAGCATTATTTTTCATTTAAAGAAGGTAAAAGGACCATTTCACGACCAAAAATAATGAAATCACTACATCCATTTTTAAATAAATCCATTTTTTAATAAAACCATTTAAAAGCCTTCTGTTTTCTAGAAAATATGCCATAGAAATGATATCAGCCTCCAGCAGAACCGCGGTGAAACTCGCCTATGGCCACGTCTCACAACCATGAGATGGGTGGCCATCCATTTTTTTCTTTGTTTTATTATTTAGTTTTCATTTCAGTGTCTTCCTTCAATTTTTTTCGTGGGATCTTGTAAACGTCTTGCCAGAAAGTTTCCATATTCTCCTCCGTGCATCAAATAACACCCGTATTTTGTCAACAATGTGCTGCTCGATTGTCAGCAGCTTTGACTTGTTCAGTGTGATGGTAGATCCTAAGTTCGTGAGCGAACTTTCGGACCCTTTCCGTGAACGGCCTACCAGATGTTATGTAGTCAATGACACATTGAACACAGGACGCATTCTGTCTTGCCCAGCCAATCTTCTTGTTCAGTTGATGTAAGCGCTTTCTGGTCTTTTGATCCATCGTCAGTTTTAGTCTTCGATTTGAATCAGCCAAAGCTCTCGCCGCACCACAAACGGAACAGTTAATGGTCCAGAGGTCAGACCCCTCTGACATATCCTTACGAAGGAAGCCATCCATTTCAGCCAGTTCTTAAGGCTTAGGAGGAACCTGGATGTCAATGTTCCTCCTTGTCCTTAAATCTCTATCATCTCTCAGGGGGTGCCTGCTTTCCCCAATTGATCTTAATGTCGCTTTCTGCTCTTCGCCTGCGGCTTGGTCATGCAACGGTTGGGGAAGCGTTCTGCGTTTATATTCTCTTCCCAAGAGGTACAAAGCCTGATTTGGCAAAGATTGTTGCGAGACGTGCTGAAGCTCTGGGTGTTTCTCGCACCACAGAGCATGCATACGTGCCATGAAGCCTTTGGGAATAGAGATTTTGCTGGCATCGTAGCAGTCCAGCAGGTCATTCTTGAGTCGATCCGTCCACTTAATGTAAGCACCTCGCCGGTCCGTCCTCGTATTTTCATGCATATTACTTTCAGCATCTCGAACTCTAGGGTGATTGGCATCGTTTACTGACCCATTGTCGGGTGCTCTGCGCGCTCGATCTTCTTGAACCGTATCTACAACATTTTGGTGGTTTCGGGTTACCATATTGTTTCCACAAGCAGCTAGGGAAAGGGTTTGTCCATCCTTGTAGAGCCATGCTTACAAGGATAAGGCTGCATACTCCGGGCGTATGAAGAAGAGCTTGCATATTGACTCGTCCGTTTCGCGCTTATACGTCCCATACCGAGACTCTTGGCCTGGATCTTAACATCGGAACTGAGGATAGTGCATTACTCGATCTAGATTCCTCACTTCCAATAGCACGGGTGAAGAAAGCAGAGGTCGAAAACTTCCTCGAACAGATCCTCGACAAGAAAATGCACGGAAACTTTTACAAAAATGTAAAAGATAAGTCCTTGTCGATTGAGCTAACGTACACTTTTCTCAAATCATCTAGACTTTATTTAGGTAGAGAGAATTTCCTTTTAACGTGGCGGTGTCATTTCCATCTTAGCATACCGTTGCCGTATTTTGCGTCAAGGCGTTCTCAGCGGTAGGTGCAGAGCATGTCATGCACATTCTGAGCACATTGAACACATACTGTCCGGGTGTCCCACTCACGCGAGAACGATTTATATCTACAGGAAAATGAGGAGAGGTATCGAGACCTTATTAAGGAGCTGCGTCGATATATATTTCTCAGCGAAAAACGTTGGCTAAGATTTTTGTCAAAAGATCCAAGCGCTTCGATAGCGCACTTCGTTTGAATGCGTTCGTTAGGTTAGGTAGTTTTATGAAGTAGTAATGTATAAAACCTTTCTTTCTCGAATCCGGATCATCAGATACGTCCCATTCGAACGGCTAAAATTTGGATGACAAATACCGAACCACGTCCCAGACAACTTCGAACAAATTTTTTAATTCGGAATTTGTCCGGAATGTTTGCTAGAGGAGCAATGAGTATAGTTCCGATTGATTAAATATACAGCTCGCAAAGCCTCCCACTGTAAACCCAAAATCAACATTTTTAATTGGTACCCAGAAGAACGCGCACATGTCGTGCCTGGTGTTTCGTGGCTCGACTTCTGTTATACGCTTAGGGCTACGCGACACGGGTTCGGTCCTTTCCTACTGTTAATCACATAAGTCATATTTTTATAACACATATTACAAGGTTATGCCGAGGAGAGAAAATAGAAAGTGGAGGCTGAGATCAGGACAAACACAATGAGAAGTGCACTGTTTAAACAAATAGGCGGTTTATTGCCACTTACAATACGTAGAGCCCCTGACCCGTGGCAAGTTTCCAGGGGGTGATAAATAAGCCTGCACAAGCGAGATAGGTGGCGACTAGTGAAGATCGTGTGGACCTGAATAAATAAATAAATAAATAAATATATATATATATATAAATAAAATGCCGATAATCGGCATTTGTTTATATAATTCGTTTAAAAAGAAGCATATAATATCGAAAGACATATTTTCGTTAGTAAACGTCAATAGCAAGATAGTTTGTAGAAAATTAGAAGAAAAAACGATCTTTTATTCTCGTAAATGCCGATCGGAAGACATATTTTCATTACTGCACATCACTGACAAGATAGTTTGTACAGAATAAGAAGAAAAAACAAGCAACTTGAATGCACAAATATATTTTGCAGACAAAAAATCAATCACGTTGACTAGTTGTTAAAATAATTTGTTTATAACAATTAACTTTACATGTGAACAGTTTTTTGTCCTTTTATGCATTCCTGCGCATTAAATACAAGAAATATTGAGCTAGGGGACATTTTTTTCAGGCAGATAAAAAAAAAATCGTAAAAATCGACAATTTTTTCTCTCTTTGCATTAACATAAAAGTATAAACAAACCATATTCAAACATCGGCTCTCATAATTCTCTTAAAAATTGAACGCTGAATTTTACTAAGAAAAATCAAAAATCGGTAATGAATTGCATTTTACAAGTTATTTTAAGCCCTGTTTTTTTATTTCGCCCCTTAAGATCTCAGTCCAAGTCTGATATAGTCTCAAGATCAATATTTAAATTTGAGTTTACAACTCTGTATCTTTCCCTCTGAAGGTACGCTTTAACAATTTTAATTTTGATAATTTTGAATCTAGTCACTAATTATGTTTCAGTTCCCGCGTGAGTAAATTTGTCTCTTGGGGTCTCAAGTTGCAAAGTTCTTGCCAAATTTGACTTTTATTTTTCGTCGTAAAACAAATTATATGGTATATGAATAAATTCAGATATTAATCTTTCATGAAATCGTTGTTGCAGTTCTTTATAATTTTCCCAAGTGTTGCTTTTAGAAGTTGCTGTGCTCTCGTTGTTTTTTTTTATTTCCGATCTTCCTCCACCGTTAGTAGGGTGGCCCGGAAACAAAAATTCTGGAATTCAAAATCGCCAGAATGGAAAAAAAGAGCGTATTGGGATCCAAAAAAGTGTAATAAATTTGAAATCGGTAGACATGCAGCCTCGTAACTTGCGCTCAATAAAAATGTTTTGAAAATTTCTTGTTTGCAGAGTTTTTCAATTTTCTTGAGTTTTAATTTTTTTACATACCTGAAGGTCAAAAAAGTCTTCCCGATTTTTACGGATTCTAATCAATCATTTTCTAGGAGATAATTTTCTATTTAATTAACCCCTGCCTTCGGGAAAAATTCTTGACACCTGTGTAAATACGGAAAAATCGTTAAGATCTAGGAATCAAATTTGGAAATACACCGAATTGAAAAAATTTTAATTTTGGTATTTAAGGAAATCATCTTTATTACTTGTGGTTTAAACATTTTCGGGCTTTTCTAGCATAAAAATACACTAGAAAAAAAAACCGACAAGAACCAGGAATCGAAAATAGTATTACAGCAAATTTTTAAAATTTGAAATTTGGTATTCAGTAGAATTTTTTCTTCACGTGTGGTTTTAAATTTTTTCGAACATGAGTGAACTGATAAATCATACAAATACATAATAAAAATCGGAAATAATTCTATTTAATACCAAATAACAAATTTTGAAAATTTGCTGTAATTCTAATTTCGACTCCTGGGTCTCGTCGATTTTTTTCTAATATATGTTTCGATGCTGAAAAATCCCACACATGCTCGGATAAATGTTTAAGCCACAAGCTATAAACATAATTTCATCGAATACCACAATAAAATTTGTTCAAATTCGCTGTATGTCCAATTTCGATTCCTGGGTCTTGGAGAATTTTTTCTCAGTGCATTTTTATCACTAGAATGTTTTCAAGTACCCGAAGAAATTTTTCTCCTATTCAAAGAGATGTTAAAATTTTCTGTTGGAAACGGGGGTGAATAAAATAGAAATCATTTCTTAGAAAATGATTTATTGAAATTCACAAAAAATTGGGCGGATGTTGTTGACCTCCAGGCATGTAAAAAAATTAAAACTCAAGAAAATTTAAAATCTCTGCAAACAAGAAATTTTTTAAACATTTTTCTTGAGCACGGGTAATCAACGTGCATGTCTATCAGTTCCAAATTAATGATACTTTTTTAGAATCCCAATACACCACTTTCTTGAATTGTAGCGATTTCGAATTCCAGAATTTTTCATTTTCGACCCACCCTGATGGTTATCTTCTTTCTGAAACAAATATAAAAGGTAAACAGAAAACTCGTCCTTGGAGTCAATTGTCCTTGAAATTTATTGTTCTTAGGGTTAATTGTCCTTCGAGTCTGTTTTGTTTGAGTTGAGTTGCAGTTGTTTCATTTAGTCATATATCATTCGAGTTTTCAATCCAATGTTACGCCCTAAAAGGTGGAACAGCCCAAATTAAAATATTAAGTGAACTCTCCTGTTTTATATGCAGAGCAGACGGCTCTGGACTGAGGGAACAGGTAAAAGGCCAATTCGATGGTGAGAATCCCTTACTTAATGCACATAATTTATTTTGGCAGAGTAAGTAAATTACAAAATTTTTGCGGTAAATTGATGTAGAGAAATATTGAATGAAGTATTAAATTTTAAAAGGAAACTTCAAATTTAAGTATCCTGCTGGATTTTTGAACGGAGTAACGACGCTGAATTTTTCTTGTTTTAACCCTCGAATTGTGTTATGAAATTATGTAGACGAGGGGGAGAGGGAAATAAAACACCAAGATAGAGATGAATAAAACAACCTTGTGTTGTTACCTGAAATTTAGTCTGGCAGAGATTCATAACAGGATTTAACTCCGAACTTCCGATTTAGGATAGGTTAAGAAATACTTGAAGGGTTTGAGCCAAGTTGTACGCTTCCGAATTTCAGAAAGAGACATCCCGTTGAATAGTTGAATGGTGATCAGAGGAAAAATGACGTCAGGTTCCGTGGTTCACACGGAAGTGAGTTGAGAGGTTTTTCGGTTCACCCAGAAGTGAGTTTCGCGGCGAAAGCGCCTCAATTTATATCCGCGAGGATTAATCATCCCTTACAGATAGAATCGATCGCACGAGCATGACCTAAATTAACTTATCATGAGTCACAGATTCCGCATCAATCAGAAAAATTCTAATTAAGAGCAGAATTTAATTAATTCGCAGGATTTCTGTCGCCAAGACTAGTGTCACCTTCAGTTTCAGGCGATAAATAATTTTCTCATTCGAAATGATTTGAACTACGTATTACTATTCGCAACCAAATAATATTTCTCGCATGCCATACAATTGACCGCATTTATCGAAATTTCGTTTAACAATTAACAATATATTAATAATTAAATTAGGCTTAGTCGCTAGGATAGTTTATATTTCTCCTTGTAATTCTTTGTATTTTTATTATTTCTTTACCTTCTTCTTTCTTTTAAAGAAAAAAGTTACTTCTGTCCTGGTTTAGGAGTCAATCTTATAATAGCTTTTAAATCATTTATTAGAATCATTTTACAGTTGTTGAGTTCAGAGTTTTGTATAGACTTATTTTTGAGTTGATTTTTTTATTAAAACTATTGATCTATTGTCATTTTGCCATTTCTCAAATCTAAATTTTCGAATTATAAATCGTTGACATTCCATTCATTTAAGTTTTTTCCTTTAAGGTTTTTTAATTCCTAAATTGTTGGGGAAATTTTTTTCTTAATAAGAATGGTGCCTTTGTACTGGTCGGAAAGTTCACCCGGTTTTTTCGGAGGGACAGAAGAGGTTGCAATTACGGGTCTAAATTCAAGAATGCTGGGAGGAACTTGGTTGACGAGTTTTTGTTTGTAATAATGGCGAATTGTAAATCGCCTATGTGTTCGTCCGAGGTGAAGGGGTCCTTGTTTATATAAGATTTAAGGATTCGTTTGATGTAAATGTGAAAATTAAGCACGTGGATGTGGTAAAGATTGTGTTTTGTGCAAAGATAGAGAAGATTAATTCATAGTTATAATCATAACGTTTTTGTGAGTAATTTTATTGTGTTTAACAGTCGAAAATTTTAAATTATCATTATTATACCATGAAGCTAAATCCCTTTCGGGGTAAGCATAACTCTTTCGTTTCTAGACTCGTTATACTACCGGGGATCAAGGAATTTATATGGTAAGAGTAAGTAAGGGATGTGTAGAAAAAGTGATAGGTTTTAGATCAATCTAGAAGTCTTGTACATCCCTACCCTTACATACATCTTTTGCTTCCGTTACATCCATATATCGTTTCATGCACGTTCTTGTATTTCTATGACTTCGAATATCCCTTCTCTTCGGGGTCTCATTCACACATTCCAACCATTCCTTCCTCGGTCTACCTCTGGGTACACTACCACTCACTTTACCTAAATATACTTGATTCGTTAAACGTTCTTCATTCATTCTCTCAACATGATCAAACCATATCAGCAAATTTTTTTCACTCTTGTCAAACAATGTTTCTTCTGTGTCACATTCTTTGAGAACCTACTCATTACTGACTTTTTCCAACAGCGTTTTACCGCACATATTCCGCAGGAACTGCATGCCAACCGCATTCACTATACTCCTATCCTTTTCGTGATATGTCCAGGTCTTGCTACCATACAGCACAGTGATAACCTTTCTATCCTCGTTTATACGTCTGGATATCTCTGCATCTATTTTTACGTAAGCAGCAAATAAACTTCCAACATACAAGAACTCATCACCTCGTTCTATCCTCTCTTCTTCTAAGGCAATGTGGGATACTGTGTTCTCACACCTTCTTTTAAACGCGATAATTTTTGTTTTATTTGCATTAATCTTAAGACCCATACTCTTCATGCTGGTATTCAGTCTGCTCATCATTCTCTGCAAATCGCCGACTGATTCTGCCGTAACGATCTTATCCTCTGCAAACGCCAGTCCACGTACTTTCACTGTCTCGAAATCAACAACTTCTTCGTACACGAGAGCCACTCTTAGACATTTTTCCATGTATATACTGAACATCTAGGAGGACATAACGCCGCCTTGCCTAACGCCCTGCTTAATATCAAACCAATCGCTCAGTTGTCCATTTACTCTTACACTCGCTTTACTACTATTATATATGGCTTTTCTTGCTTTTAGAAACCAACAATTCACTCCGTAATCTTTCAGGACTTCCCGAAGTTTAGATCTATTCACCTTATCGAAAGCTTTTTCCAGATCGAAAAATGCACAGAAAACTCTTTTCTTTACTCTCAAACTTTTTTTTATGTTTTGTCTCAGGCCTAATATCTGATCCGCACATAATCTCTCTGGTATTCACAGCACACATATTGATAAATTCGCTGAGCCACATAAATATCCCCCACCGCTCTTAAGCATTTAACCGGTGATAGCATCCACACCAGTAGCCTTACCATACTTTAGTTTCCTAATCACGGATATAATGCCGTCGATATCGATTTTTCTTCCGCTACCTACAACGAAATTGTCCAACGTATCCTCTTTAGTGTCACGGTTGTCATGCTCGATAGCTTGACCTCCATACAATTCCTTGAAAAAATCTCTTATACAGTCTTTCACTTTGTCGGAAGCCCATACCATTTTACCATCAGCGTTCTTAATTCCGCCTAACTCAGCTCTAGCACTTCCTTTCCTAATATTCTTAACCCACTTCAAAAATAATTTCTCATTTCCTTCAAAATCATTTCGCATTTTTTTATCTTCTTCCGCTTTGATTTTATCCCTTCTTTCTTTGACTAGTAACTTGGCTTTTCTGTTTTAATCCCTATAATCATTTTCTATTCTAGTCTTTTCCTTATCGCTGAGGTCTTTTATATCTAACATTCTTGAATACGGTTGCTTTTTCTCATTGACAGCCACGCAGAATTCATAATTCCATCAACCATCTCCAGCCTTTCTGCCAACAGCCATAGTATCGCACACTTCAGATGCACTCTCGAAGATGCTGTCTCGTGGTATTATCCATGCACCTTCTACATTTTTGTTGTCTAATTTAGTCTCCCAGTCTTCTTTATTATGCCCTAAATATTTCTTCAGCTTTTCATGATATACCAATTGTACTCCTGGTTTCTGCGAATTCTCTATTCTAACTCGCGCCTGCTTCGACTTATTATTAATTCTTCTTCTCCTCCACCCATGACCTAGGCTCATTTTTCAAATTAAGAGGTAGTGATCCGTTCCACATTCAGAACCTCTCATAACCCTTCTATCCCTTACAAGCCTTCTTAGTCTGTCATCCGCTACAACAAAGTCAATCATACTGTGGCTTTCGCTTCTGCACCAAGTATAC
>JAUMHM010000079.1:16247527-16269852 GCA_032362435.1 Melikaiella ostensackeni
AAAATGTCGGTTATCTTAAGCTACCAGATTTTTCTGATTTGAAACCACTGACAAGAACCACGAAATCAAATTGTGATGTCCCATTTATCTGTCAAATTTTTCATCTTGCATGAGCGGCATGAATTTTGAATTTTGGAACTTTGCAAAGAGCAAAGTTTAACCTAAACGCAAAAGGATACTTGGAGACTAGTGATAGGAACTTCAAACGGTACTCGGATACTCGGGACCCCGGGTACCCGGTTCGTGGCGGGTGATACCCTTTAACCAAAAAAAAAGAAACAAATGACACAAGTGAAGATTGGGCGTAATTTTTGTATACTTATTAGTTTCGTTTATACTGCTAACTTTTCAGTGTCGATAACACTTGCGGATACCCGGATACCGGGTATTACTCGGGTATTATTCGGGTACTCGGGTACCCGAATTTTTGTTTATAAGTTGCGTGCCCGGATACCCGGGTATTACCCAACGTAGCGGGTACCCGCCTGGCGTTTCGGGTATTCGGGTATCGGCAAAATGCCTATGACTATTGGGGATATTTCAAAACATGAGATAAAATGTAAGTCTTCTAATTTAATTCTAGTCAACGAAAATTCATTAAAATTCAGTACAAATTTCACTACACTCATCTCGCGTAACCTGGCCAGCCTCGGGTCCGGTCGGCCAGGTTGCGGAGGCTATTAAAATCTAGTTTGAATCGGATTTAACGCGACGAGTGAGTAAACACTCAGGACCGCATACATAGTCTCTGAACCCGTCACACATACAAAAGTATATGCCCAGAGAGTCGCGATATAAATAACTTTTGAACGTGAACAACCGTGAGGCCGGCTACAGATTGGTGGGACAAGTAAGGCGAGATGATTGTATTTAAACACATTTCGACACCTGCACCTCTTATTTTAGCTACTTCAAAGACAAAGAAAAGCGTTGCAACTACTGCTACGGTTTAGTTGCAAAAAGAAAATATCATGAATGCAACTTATCGTCTCGAATAAACATTTCAACAAAATGCGTATTGGAATCAAGTCCAAAATTGAAACAGCAGGTGATTTCGTCTCTAGTGAAGGAAAAGATGAATAAAGGAGTACACAAAGCAACAACTGCAACATTGTGATCATTACTTTGGACGAAAAAAGAAAAATTTCTGAAACAGCACTTTCTTTCCGCAAATGACTTCTTGAAAATCTGGACAAACTTTGATCTCAGTCTCAAAGCAGTCTGTGGAATTGCTACAGCTATTCGAGCAGCTTCAAAGAACTTCAAAATTGTTGAACCTCATTTAAAAAACAAACTTTTAGTTCAGACCCACTCCATTGATAAATATTTTAGTTATAAATGATTCGAATTCGTAAATGTCAAAGCGGACAGGATTTCTGATGCTGGCGAGACGATTTCTTACTACACTGATAAATTAGTATGGAGGATGACCCGCAAAAATCTACCCCATATCCCACTTCCTGGGGGTGGTAGAGGCGGTAGCTTTGAAATTTAAAAGGAAAGAGTGTTAAAGTGGAGTATAAAAATTAGAAGGCTCAATTTTATTTTTAAAACGCAGGCTTCTTATTTTGAGTCCTAGAATGTAAGAAGTTAATGAATTAGCTACTTTTAGCGCTACCCAGGAATAACGACGTGGACGTAGTAGTTGTCTGTTCTCTTTGGGGTGCCCTTTTCTCGATGAGTCCTCCTGTCTGTCACCATCGTGGTGTTTGTTTTCGTTGAGCTTCCTCGCCTCTCACTATCAGGGTGCTTGATTTCGGTGAGTCCCCTCGCCTTTCACCATCGAGGTTCTTTTTTTCGGTGAGTCCCCTCGCCTCTCACCGTCGAACTGCTTGTTTTAGATGAACATTTTACATTAAGTGTTCAAAGTGGTGTCCTCTCACTTCCAAACACTGGTTAGAGACATTCCGGAATCACGGCTTAGTTGTCGAGTACTAACATGGAGGTCATAAGCGGCTGCGGCTAATATCGTGATTTCATTATTAACTCCACTAATAGTTTTTCGACGATTCTTTTTTTTGCTTGTACACTTTCGTCAGTGGTGAATTTATTTACAACCCGGTAAAGAGAAGCGCGTGACTGTACACTGCCTGGAAAACGTTGAGCATAAAGAGTAACAGCGTCTTCGATATTCCGGCCAATTTCTCCATAAATGAAAATCATTTCAATTTTCTCTTGTACAGATAAAGTCTCCATTGTGTATGTAATGAGGTCGTGTAATGAGGGAATACAACCACACCCAATCAAACCCAAACGATCGTAAGCAGCACAGTCAAACTACCCAAATCAAAGAAACTAAGATACCCAATCCAACCCAAAGAAACCGACTGCTTTTTTTGTCTCTTGTGATGTTGCAGGTTTCACCTGCAAACTACTTTGTCTTGTTGTTTTCAATTATTTGTAAACAGCTCCTCCTCTCTTAAAGGAAATATCCACGAGAGAACGATGCTCGATCGAGGGCCAACCAATTTGATTTATTGTATTTTTTTTACTATGTTTTATTATTTTTTTGTTAGACACACTCTTATGAGCTTTCGATAGGGAGAAAAAATAAGAGTCACTCTTGCTAATTCTTTTTGTTTTTTTTTTGTTTTCGTCATTCACCGAGATTTGAGGACGAGAGAGAAATGGACGAAGGAGTGATTTCGCTTGGAGTACCAACTACCATCAAGGATCGGCGGTACGGAGGACAAGAAAGCAAGGCGGGTTGAAGTCGCGCAAGCACAGGCGCAACCAAGGGTTGTTCATCGTGGATGGAATGTGGATGCGACTCCCGCATTCCAAATTCTGTACCTGGCGCCATTCAAAAATGAATTGAAAATTCTGGGGAATTTAATTTTAAGTCTTCTTATTATTTTTTCTTAATAAAATGGAGAAATAAGGATCTTCGTTTCACTTCCGTTTGGAAGCGCATTCCTTGAATAGTCAATAATGTCAGATTTGTAAATGAATCGCCATCTGGCGTGAATCGAAAACAATTTTTTGAATAAAACTTACGTATTTTTCAATCGAGAATCTGAATCTGCAATAAAAAATATAGGTTCTCATTTGAAATTTTAAAGTTACCCCTCCTATCGCCCTCGAGGGGTGGGGAGTGTGGTAAATTTTGGCGGCGTCGCTTTTCCCCCTCAAAAATAGAAAGCTTCTATTACGAACATTTTTTTCGATGGATGCGTATTTCTTGAGATATTTTGATGTCTTAAGATAAAAAAAAACATCCTGTGTATAAATAATATTATGGTCCCGAGTGGACGACAGTGAGGAGTCAGTGATGTTGCTAGGAACAATTTTCCAGGGAGCCTTAAGGTAATAATACTTTCTTACTTTTGTATCGATTTATAAATAAAGAAGCCAGAAGTAACTTTCTAGATCCCTATTCTGTAAGCTCAACGTAGTGATCCGCGAGTCGGATTAGGTTTCCTTACCTCACGATAAAGTTAAAGATGATTGAAGTCAAAGGCAAAGGGTCACCCTAAGGAGCCCTAGTAAATTGTTCCTAGCAACGTCACTGACTCCTCACTATCGTCGACCTAAGACCATGCAATTGTACCATCACCATCTTCGGACGATCAGTGAAGAGAAATTCAATTTTGAAAACCAATTTCAAACAATTTAATTGTGCCACACCCGTGTTTATTATCAAGTTAGTACAACGAATCCGGGCACCTTCGCTGAGTTAGATCTCGGCGCATTCGTTGTTTTCAACGTTCTGGAAATATACCTCTCGGGTGTTGGACTACATAAAAAAAATAGAATAAGCGTGAAGACTATTGAAAGTGATTGGAATCACTAAATTTGGATTCCCCGGTCAATTTCACATGATAATTTATAGTTACAATTAATTTAATGAAAACCAGGCTAAATGGTACAACTTAATATGAAAATCTTCCATCTTTCTTTACAAAAATATTAAAAATCGATAAAAATTCAAAATGTGCTTACTCTTCGAAAAAAATGTTTTCGAGTTTCAAACGGCGCCTTATATGAAAACTGACGTGCAAGAATAAAATACACATTTTCGTCAGTTTTGTGCTATTTATCAGTGGCATTCTACATTTAGTTAATTTTGAACCAAACTTCGAAACAAATTCTTTGTAGGAGGAAGGTATCTAAGAGGGGCCCCATTACTAAAACGGGACTCCAGGGTCCACGGAGTATGTATGGAGTTTATGGAGCACTTCATAAGCTAGATCGGAGAATATATGGAATTCCATACACTGAAATGAAGAAGATTTTTTCCTCTAAATATATTTTGTCAAACAAGAAACTCCAGACGCTGAAAAATTTTACTCCGCCGACCCTGCGGAATCTCCTCAATATTTTTGCATAAACATATTATATTCATCAAGTACATAAGTAGATACATGCTCAGTAGCTCTCTAGTCAGTTACAAATTGATTTTTTCCATAATACAATCAAATTCACAAAAACAGAAAGTAAACATTATTTTAGCAATTCAGGTTATGAATTCCTCCAACCGATCTTAGAAGCCGTAATTCGATAGTTTGTGGTGATTCAAAACTGTAAGTACATAGTTGTTATTTCATATAGATAGTTTTCTAAGGTTTCGAATTGCTACGTGTTTTTCATTTATTTTTATGTTGTTTAAAAACATAGTGTAAAAAACGTAGAAGATGCGTGATTCCTAAGACGGCTCCGTTTTGATTAAAGACTGCAGATACAAGCGTGATGTGTTTTACTGTTGGAGTAAAAGCTAATACAGCCGGCGAAAGTAGAAATTCAAATTTCCGACCAACAAGAGAGAACCTCTCCTAACCTCATTTAACCACTTTCTGCTTTTAGATCACCACCACGAAAATCTCAAAAATATACTGCTCCTTCGCTGTATATTAATAGATTCTTGTTCTCGGATAAATAATATTTGTAATTTTACAACTTTTTAAAATTTTCTACTTCCTTTTACCTTTCTTAATACTCATTTTTTTGATGGTTTTATTTAACGCTTATTTAACGTTTTATAGGGCGCTTTGTATATACAATGCGTTATCAAGGTACATAATTGACTATGAAAGTCGATAAACAAAATATCTAAATAAAAAATCAGTTTCTGAAGTGAATAGGAATAGGAATCAAGTGAGAAAGAAAGCATTTGTAGATTTATTGATTAATTCATGGTGTCTACGTGACCGGCGAATGAGTGGTAATTTGTGGGTGTCTAACAGACTGAGAAATTGGGAAAAGCCGCGAATTGCATTTAGGATCGGAAATTAGTAGGGCTTTATTATTTATAAAATGGGATATTTCCGAAAACACAACTTACAATTTCACGATTCGTAGCGTATTTATGAGAACCTTCTGTATTGTACAGCCACGGGTGGTCACGGGCTAATTCGCCATTGAAGAATAGAGCCAGATTATATACTGGTAGAAGTTTCAGTGACTGTCTCATCACACTGTCTAACTCTCTGAGGTAACCAATAACCTTACGGGCTCTCAATTTCTAATGATCAGAAAAATTGTACTAAATAATTAAAATGCAAGTTGAAATATCTAATTTATGTTAAAAAAATTAGGAGAAAAGGCGTGGAAGTTTGTCAATCATAAAATGGTCAAGAATCATGAACTTTGCAAAATTCTGAAACATGCTTCAAATTTCTATTTGACTTACAAATTTATTTGTATTGTATTTTATTTTATTTGTATTTATTTGGCAGCGCTCATCAGAAAGGGTTTCGTAGACTATAACATTGCAAAATTTATTTCTTAACGTAATTCTACATCCGAAGAGCGTTAATTTGATTCATCTCCGAAGAAAATTGGACTAAAAAAGAAGCTTCCAGCATATCACTCTAAGAACCAAATTTTATTATTTTTCCTATAGTATTCAACTATCGATGACAGCAACAAAAAACCATATAATATAACAAATTTTATTTTTCATCACAGTCTTACACGCCAACAGCTTCAATTGTAGCCGTCCTTGAAGAAAATCCGACTAATTTTGTTAAATTTAGAATTTTCAAAATATTCTAAATTTAACAAAGATTTTTTTCAGTTCCTAATTTTTATTACCGTTGAAAAGCAAAAACTGTCCATACAAAAAATTTGCCATAATACTTGAACTAATAGAAATTCTTTTAAATTTTTAAATTCAAAAACCGAACAGAAGACATTAACGGATTTTAACTCTTTTTTCCTACTTCTTTGGAAAGCCAGCCCTCAAATTTTCTTGCCTCAGCTCTAACGATTCGATTAATTTCAGAATTTTCACTCCGCCCTAGTCAAATAACCAAAACAAACTTATGAATAAGTAATCCCTAACAGAGCCCCAATTGGTTTTTTTTAGTGATGTGCAAAATAATTCGACTTGACTCAGAACCGACATCTCGACGTGAGTCATGAGTAGAATTTTTCGACACTAACTCAAGCTGTGATCGATTCGAAAAAATCCGTCTAGATTCAGCCCGTGAGTCATGAGTCGAATTTTCTGAACCGACTCAAGCTGTGATCGAAACGAAAAAATCCGATTCGATTTGGCACGTGAGTCATGATTCGAATTTTCGACTCCGACTCAAGCTCTGATCGAATTAAAAAATCCGAATCGACTAAGCATGTTAGTCATGAGTCGAATTTTCTGAACCGACTCAAGCTGTGATCGAATCGAAAAAATTCGGAATCTCGAACCGAGCCAGCTGTTTATATTTAGTCGAATTTTATTGAATCAAAGCAAAAGACAAATAATAAATAAATCGGTTTTCGGAATAGACATATTGACATAACTTCGAACTGAAAAACGGTATATAAAAGCGGAAAAAATCAATTCCAGTGCATTTTGAAAGAGGCAGCAATATCTTTTTCCGAAAAAATTAGTTTTCAGGCAATAGTATATTTCTAAGAATAGTTATTTGACATTTGGTATTTTTTTAAACATCTTCATAACATATCTTAATTTTTATCCAATCACAATGAACAATGACCCATTTTGTTTTTTAAAACATTCTATACAATTCCATTCATTGCATTCTGTTGAGAATAACTTATTTATTGAACAAATTTTAAACAAATTATTTCTATCAAAATTCATCGAGTATGAGAATGTTTCACAGAACAAACTGAGTCATTCTTCGTTAAGATTGAATGAAACTTTTATTTATAAGTATAAATAATAATCTACTCAATCTTAACTCGAGTCGTTTTAAAAAAATTTGAGTCAATCTGAATTTGAAACGGTGTTGAAAATTCGACTTATGACTCACGGACTGAGTCGAATCGGATTTTTTTTGATTCGATCACAGCTTCAGCCGGTGTCGAAAATTCCACTCATGACTCAAGCGCTCAGTCGAGTAACATTTTGTTTGACTTAATTCTTAGCTGAGTCCAATCGGCTTATAGTCGATTGAATTCGACTTATGCACATCACTGGACTCATACCTTTTGAAACCCGATTCAAAATGTGCCTTTTGGCATCCCAAACATATCCAAAAATTTAAAGAAATTGTAGATGAGGAACCTTCCATGCACAAAAGAAAAAAAACGAAACACACGTTCACCCTTTTTATTTATAATTATAAATAATTTTGCCCCAACAATTGATAAATGGAACAGGATAAATAAATTTTGTTTAAAAATCGCATTTTGAATTTTTCTTTAAATAATAGTTTTTATAATTATTATACAACTAATTCACTAATTATTGCAAATTATGACAGGCTAACCAATTGTAAGAGTACTAATATTGAAGGAAAATAAATTTTTGTCGAAAAATGCCTCAATTATGCATTTTTTTATAATAATTGTGAAATTTGTTGGAAAATAAATTTTAGTGTAGTGTTGCAATTATGTGGAGCTAGTCAGATAGAAATACTAATTTGAAAAAAACTTATCAAAAAAATTCCGGAATAATGCATTTTTTTCTAAAATTTATTTATGATAAAATCATAAGCTTTATTGATAAATAATGTCTAGTATTGAAGTTATTCTGAGCTAGTCGATTAATGAAAATACTAACTTGTGAAATAGTTGTTGGTGAAATGGTTTTGGTTTCAGGCTTCAAAAGAATTGAATTCAATTAGATAATAATAATTGAACCAAATTTTTCGGCACACAATAGTGGCCCTCGTCAGTTATTTCTATAAAAATTACATGTCTATAATTATAATCATGTCCTTCCTTATATGAATCAGTGAAATCAGTCACTGAAAGGAATCAGTGAAGCTCTTATTGGTTGATTCAGTGAACACTGAATAGCTGCTACGTCACGTCAAATAAAATGCTTCAAGTTCAGTGAACGACTGATGTGAAATTTTTATATATTTCGCAACTTTTATACTTGATTACTTTGTGTCGAGTCGATCTCGTCATTCACAGGAGTTTTAGTCATAATTTCGAGTCATCTTCGAGAGTGATTTTTTTTTTGAAAAAAGTTTTGAAAACATATATTAATTTTATTATTAGACCTAGTTACGGGCGGACCAGCATCACGATAATATGTGGCCCACTAACTGAATCAGTAAAATATTACTGATTCATTGAGTGTTTCTTCACTGATTCTCAGTGACTTTATTCTCACGATTTCTATCGGTGAAATTTCACTGAGAATCAGTGACATTTCCGTGATTCAACTTTAGAATTGGAGGCACGTGGAAAATTTTTCACATAATTTCAAAGAAGTTAGAAGGTCGAATTGGAAAAAAAACCGAAGGTAGAAGCTGCGCGGTGATACCTGACTCACCCACTCGGCAAGTCTCGGACGTTAAGTACGGACGGGCGCGGGCAGCGCTCGGATTGGTGATCTTTCGCGATTCTTACTTGGACGTGTTTTTCACTGCGTTTAGCTACTGTCGAGCGGTAGGTTTGACGTTGAGGATCGGTGTGGATACTTGATAATATCGAATGTCTATATCCAAACTTGACTGTCAGGAACCGGCTGCGCTCGAGGAAGGTTTTTTGCTGTTTTCCTCCTTCTTAGCCAAAAATCGAAGCAAATGCGAGCGTTTCTAATGAAAATCTGGCTGTGGTCCGTGAAGCGGCAAAGAGTGAAGAGACAACTATGCTTCATAGTAAATAAATATAATTTGATTCAGTGATAGATATTTGAAAAATAATAATAATATTTAATATATATTTATAAAATATATTTAATATATATATAAAATATTTTTAAATAATTAAAAAATAATAAGGACAAAATACTATCTCTCGCAGAAATTTGAATTCGATACAACTTTGTCCCTTCAACATTTTCCCGTTTGGTTAAAAATTTGAAAAATAAAAATTTTTGATTTTTCCAATATGAAGAAATGGTGTACCAGCCATCATTTGTGGAAAGCCGAATTCAATGGCGTGATAATTGAAGTGAGTTTCACTTACGTACTTACTTTTCGCTTTTTATATGAGTCTTAATCAAATTGACTTCTCATGAAAGTGAAAAAAGTTTATTGAAAAATAATTTGTTTGAATTCATTCATTAAATGTTCGATTAATTTGGATAAACATGTCAATTCTCAAAATGGAATTAAATTCAAATTAAAACAATAAAATTTTTATTTTACTCGTTCAGTGTTGAAAATACGTAAATTGTCATAAAAGTCAAAAGCACGGTGGTCTTTACCGAATAGCTCTCGGGCAAATGTAAATTACACGTATAAATCAAGGTAACATTTTCTCCAAAGAAAGAATAAAGGAAGAACAGAGTCACCTCTGTATCAAGAAATAAAAGAGATTTATAAAGTGATTTTCTTTTCGTAACATGAAGAAACATACCGTGTCTTAAGTCCTAAGATGTTTTGAAAATAAATAATTTTGAATAAGAAAGTCTTTACGAATGGTTTGGCAGGGAACGGATCGTAGATGCGTCAGTTTTTTTTTCATTATCATGAGACCAACGATCGTAAATTTAAGACTAGACCCGGGAGTCAAGTCATCTTACCTATTTTGACCGTGGGTGGGCCATCACCTTTAGGTCCTCTAGCATTTAGAATCTCAGATGGACATATACAATAGAATACCTTTCTCGTTGATACCAGAACACACACGACCATTTTAGGATGCACTTACAAAAAGTAAATAGTAAATTGTAACATTTTTCAAAGATAATTTCAAAAGCTAAAATGTGAGTAAATGTAAGTATAGGGAAGAAGCGGGTAATGCGGCGCGCATAACATATATCAATCGATGGAAAGAAATATATAATCTCTGATTTTATTAATTATCAATATTAATGATTAAATAATTATCAAGTCTCCCGAAAAAGTCCATGTGCGTCAACTTACCCTACCTGTTACGTTATGCAGTGCGCTCTATTAATTTTATTTGTTTGTAAATAAAAAATAATTTTCTAACAGTCGACGCACAATTTCAGTAGAATCAGATGTCTATATTCATTTGTAGTTTAAAAATAAGTATTGAAGGTTATACTATATTTTGGGAGTGATTAGCATCGAAAACTGTAAACGTACAGTATTCAACATTTCGACATTCTACCATTTAAATGACCGTCCGCGCCGTATTACTCGCTTGTGTATAGTATAGAAATAAGATTTTTATTTGCAGATTTTAACTAGCTTTACGTATTTGTCACAAAAAATATCCTTCGAAAAACTCAGGAGATCAATATGAACAAAGTTTTAATATATTTGCAGCATTATATTATAAGCTCCAATTTTTAGTTTCGCAACTGTCACAATAGATGAGAAACGCCCAAAACAAACTATACATTGAAAATTAAATAATTATCTCAATTATCCTAACATTTTCAGTATTTTATATTGCATTATGAATGCAGATGCTGAATCTAACCTCACTCGTTCATAATACGCAGATTTTTGTAAAAGCGATCGCGCCGCATTTCCCACTGCGCCGCATTACGCGCTTCTCTCCTATACAATTTTTAATTGAGACATTGAAAATTCAACAATTTTAAATTGAAACGTATAATAATGTTGAATTAAAAATTAAAAGGCTTCTACTAATTTCAATAGATTTAGTTTTAAAAGGACTTCGAAATTTGACATTCCGCTTAAAAATAAAATATTCAAAATTGTGCAATTTAAATTAAACAGTAGCCTCATAAAAAATCTAAATAAATTAAAATTCATAGCTTTGAAAAAAATTAGACAATCTCCAAATGAAAATAACTTGAAACTTTATTTCATTTAAAGCTCAAAACGTTAAAAATGGAATAAATTGAAATTTGAAGTATTAGAATTGTATAATATGAAATCAGATGACGTTAAAATTTAACAATTCCAGAAATAATAATTAAAAACTGTACATTTATTTTGCAACATTCCTAACTGCCCAATTCAAAATTTAGATGCGTAGAAATGAAAACTTCGTAATTGTTTAAAGATTTTCAGTAAGAAAAATATTAATTTTCTGTCATTTTTGTCGTTTAAAATTGGAAAGTTATAAATGATAATCCTTTCAAATATAATGTAATCCTCGTTCAAGAAAATATAGTTTATGTAATTCCTCAGTTTTTCCTGGTCTGAAACTATTATCTTTCATGTTTCTGTTTCCTGATCCAGTTGCTATCGTGATATACTGCTGTTCTGAATTATTATCAGGAATACCAACAGAAAAAACTGAATGTAAAAAAAACTTTTATAAGCATAGTTTAATTTTTATTGAGCAGCATTTATCTTGAATGTCTCTATCAGTAACTTTCACTGATAAAATCATTTATTTTGAATGATTCATATAATAGATTTTATTGAGTGAATCAGTCAATTTACACTTCGGTCCTGCTATAAATATTCCTGTTATAAAAGACAAGGGGTCCAAGGGGGTGAGAGGGAGGTGCTGCGAGGTCAGCGGAGCAACTCCACAACAACGCAGGAGTGTATAAAAAAGGGGGCAGTACCCTCGGCGGTTAATCGTGTCGCCTGCTTCAGTCATTTTCAGTCAGTTGCAAAAGTGTCTTTAACTTCAATTTAAAAGTTTTAAATTCAAGAGTTTCATTTTGAGTGCTTTAATTTGTAGTTTTTTTTTATTACTTCAAATGGAAAGATGTTTAGCTTCAGAGTTCGAATTTTTCAATTTTATTGGCCGTGAAAAATGTTTGCGAACCGAGAAAAACCCGGAAAATGACCGGCAATTTTTTTCTTTGATTAAAATGGCCACCCTGATATATGTACGTACATACTTAAAAATCAGAACTTTGATAAAGTTTGATTTTCGAGCACAAACATTTTCACTGTCATTGTGATATTATGAAACCAAAATGGCAAAAATACAAAAAAAAAAATTTTTTAAGACGAAACTCCAACAGAAATGGTTCATACGGCCCTGATTATTTACGGTTTGGAGAGTTCCAAGATAGAACGAAGGCCATTGCGGTTATCCCCGAGACGGTCTTTATAGCGAGACTGCAGTGTATATGATAATATCAGTACGTCTTACGGCCACGAAAATCAAAATTGACTGATTTAAATAGAAGTTCTGTTGAGCTTTGGTCTCATTCACGTTAATTTTAAGAACCATACTCTTCATGCTGGTACCTAGTTTGCTCATCATTCTCTGCAAATCATCGACTGATTTTACCGTAACAAATTTTCAAATTTCATAAATTGTCATAAGTTTCCAAAAATTTTGAGCATTTGCAAAGATTTTCATCAATTAAAAAAAAAATCTAAGCAACCAAAAGTTTCTAGCTTTTAAAAACATTTTCATCAATTTTCATAAATTTCAATAAGTTTCATAGTTATCGAAAATGCCGATAAGTTTCACTTACGTATCTTTTAATGAAGAACCTGAATCTGCAATAAAAAATATAGGTTCCTATTTGAAATTCTATAGTTACCCCTCCTACCGCCCCCAGGGGGTGGGGTGTTGGCTAAATTTTTGCGAAGACTTTTCCCCCTCGAAAATGAAAAGTTTCTATTACGAACATTTTTTTCGTTAGATGCGTATTTCTTGAGATATTTCGATGTCTTAAGATAAAAAAAGCATCCTGTATATCAAACATTCAGGAGGACATAACGCAATCTTGCCTAACGCAGTCTTGTCTAACGCCCTGCTTAATGTCGAACCAATCGCTCCGTTGTCCATTTACTCTTACGCTCGCTTTACTACCATTATATAACTTGTTAAAATAGACATTCTCAATAAAAATAGAAATGCTTTAGTGCACGTTATAACAATTAAATTAAATTTAATATACATTATACATTAGGGCGTATCGAAAAAAAAGTTATTTGCGCGAAGTTCTAATAGCAACGAAAACTTTCTTTTGGGAGTCAAAAACACTCCTTCTAACTCTCTATCACAGAAACGGCTACCTTCAGTGCGTAACACAACCATGAAAAAACGCGAGAACCATTCTTGTGTTACATAGAAATATTTTTCGAAGTTGATTACACATTACACTGGTATGCATTGATTTTACGAATGGGAAGTGACATGGTGTTTCCAAAGGATTTTTTCGCGCTAGATACGAATCTGGGGGCGAAATTTGTCCATCATGTCAAGCTTTTGAGTGAAAAGGGATAGAAACCCACAAAATCGCATTTTTAGCCATTTTTTTTTATTGTAGGGGGCAACCGGACGTGCTAGAGCCTTCAAGAGAATTTCAAATTCAAGCTTGAACTTTCTACTTCAAAACGAGCTTAGTTAGAGCTTAATCACATGTGACCCTGCAGCACGGGGTGCGTTTATTTGTAGGTGTGCAGTGTGTAATCAATTTATAAGTCGAATCAGAATTTACTCAAGAGACACCTCCAAACAGCACCTAAAGAAATAAATGCACAACGCTCCACAAAAACAAACCTTTATCTTCTCCCTTTGAGATTTTGGTAGTGAAAAAATAAACCCTTGAAGGTCTCTTGAAAACAATCCTTTATTAAAATGAATCCGGGCTCCTGCACCCCCAGACATAAACACACGGGTCCCATGCGATCGAGTTTTAGCTAGGTAGAAAGTTCAAGCTTTATTTTGAGATATTCTTGAAGGCTTTAGCACATCGTGTTGTCCCGCTACGATTGTTCAAAAATGGAGAAAAAACGCTATTTTTTGGGTTTCAATAACCTTTTGGCAAAAAACTTGACGTGACGGACAAGTTTTGACCCTGGATGCATGTTCAGCACGAAAAAATCTTCCAGAATCACCATATCGCTTCCCACTCGCACAGGAAAAGTGTCAATTCGCAGATCACACTGTTAAAAAAGATTGCAATTTTAATATACATTAGTCTATTAAATTAATAACTCAAGTGTAAAAAATCGCCATTAGGATACTGTACATTAAATTTCATATACATTCATGTTAATCACTTATCAGAAACATCAGATTATTCCACTTTGTACAAATTAAAAATAAGTTCGGCATATTAATTTTCTATTTTAGATAGTAAAACATAATATCATCTTCTAGTTTAACATAAATTAAATAGGATTTTAAGTGGAAAAGTACGTTGCATCATAATTCTAAATAACACTTTAGTCGACGAATTCTAGATTATTGCTTTAAATTCAAACGTTTGGCAAGATTTGTGAAAATGAAAGCACTTGAGTTTTTACGGACTTTGTTATACCGACATGTATACCTGTATATTACATTCCTCACGAATTATTATTGTTATTATTGTTTATCATTACTATTAAACTTTTTGCTCGGGCGAACCCAGTGTTTCATCGTCAGCCGCGGACTTAGTCAAGTACCTGATGAGTTAAAGCTATTGTGAATTTAATACGAGGTTTGAAATGTTTTGCAATGATGTTGAAGTAGGTACAAAATTAGGAGTAGGTGTATGGTGTAGTTCGAAGATCCTCCTTTACCGGCGTTGTTCTTACGTAGCGGCCGAGAGAATTGAAGGTGACATTAATCGCCTCTGAATGCTTTTTTAAAGCTACCAATTAACTCTCTGTATATGAGGATACTTCGCAGCGAACTTCGTCCTAAAATTGTATCCTTTTTAAAGTTTAGTTTCAAACCTCGCGCTTTCGTAATAGAGACGCATCAATTCTTCTATCATTGTTGTGCTGCAGTTGATGCTCTTCCACAATATTCCTGTTAAGGTGGTTGACTGCAAATCGCTAACGCTAGCCAAAGCATCCCCAGCAGGCACAGTTGATGTTCCAATGTTTGCCGACTGTTGCAGATATTCTTGCTGGCCAGATCGTTGATAGATGAGACCTGCCTGACCAATTGTATTACTATTTATTATTATTATTATTATACCATTAAGTCAAATCCCTTTAGGGGTAAGTGCAACTCGTTCGGTTCTAGCCTCGTTATACTGCCGGGGATCAAGGAATTTATATGGTAAGGGTAAGTAAGGTATGTGTAGGAGAGAGAATAGATTTTTGATCAATCGAGAAGTCGTGTGTTGCTCATTCAAATTACACACTCTTTTCACAACATCGCTCCGACAGGGGTCGCTGATCGATCTCTCTAGCAATGACCAGAGATGAAGAGCTTCACAGATCCATGATGCATCACGATTCACACATGAACACTCAAATTGGTTGATTAATTCATAGGAAGATCCATATTCTTTATCCCAACCACATTCACTAAGCAAAGCTTTCCACGCTAGTCTATGAGTATCCAAAATCTTTCGTTTCAGGTGTCACTCATCTTCTCATAAACAATTGTTCTCCATACATCCCTATCCTTGCATACATCTTTTGCTTCCTTTATAGTACATCCATACACCTTTTCATGCAAGCTCTTGTGTTCCTATGACTCTTTATATCCCTTCGCTTTAAAGTCTCATTCACACATTCCAACCATTCTTTATTCGATCTACTTCCGGGTACGCTACCATTCACCTTACCTGAATACACTTGCTTCGTTAAACGTCCTTCATTCATTCTCTCAACATGACCAAACCATCTCAGCAATTTTCTTTCGCTCTTTTCAATTAATGTTTCTTTCACACCACATTCTTTGAGGACCCACTCATTATTGACTTTGTCCATTAGCGTTTAAACGCACATATTCCGCATGAATTTCATGTCAATCGTGTTCACTTGACTCCTATTCTCTTTTTGATACGTCCAGGTCTCGTTACCATACAGCATAGTAGGTGCAAGCACAGAATTATACATTGCAATTTTAGCTTTATACGTTACATTATTACGTGTGATAATGGCTCGTGTATTGACCATCTTTCTACCCTCGTTTACACGTCTGGATATTTCTTCATCTATCTTTCCGTTAGCAGTAAATAAACTTCCAAGATACACGAAATCATCAACTTGTTCTATCCCTTCTTTGTTTAAAGCAATTTCGCATACTGTTTCCTCACCCCTCCTTTCAAACACAATAGCTTTGGTCTCATTCACGTTAATTTTAAGACCCATATTCTTTATGCTGGTACCTAGTTTGCTCATCATTCTCTGCAAATCATCGACTGATTTTACCGTAACAACCTTATCATCTGCAAACGCTAGTCTAGGCGCTTTCACTGTTCCGAGATCAATGCCTTCTTCGTCTGAGAGAGCCATTCATAGAAATTTGTCCATGTATACAGGATGTTTTTTACATTTTCATCTCAATAAGAAGGTATTGGTTTTATGTAGAAATTGACTTTTGCGGATTTCATCAAATCTCGACGTTTTCGGAGTCACTGATAGAGAAAAAATGGATTTTACTTCGGCATCTATCTGTCGTTGTCGTTGTTGTTATCGTCGTTGTCGTTGTGGTCGTCGTCTGTGAACACGATAACTTTCCAAGGAATTGTCCGATAGTATTGCCTTTTGGCACACTGTTTTGAGGCCTAAAAAGAAAGAACAAGTTCGTAATCCAGCTAATTTAGATGAAAATTCAAGAAGTTAATGCATTTTCAAAATTTTTGAGACAATTTTTTTCAAGATTTAAAAATGATATTTACGGCTATTCGCAGTACTCAGAAATTTGAGCAATTTATCCCTATGAATTTCATCGATGAAAAGAAAATTATGAGAGTTATAGCATTTACAAAATTTAAAAAAAATGAAAATGAAAATTTCAAGCCAAATAATGCACGATTTGAAAAAAGTCAAAAGAAGCCATCGAAATGTCTCAAGAAATACGCATCCAACAAAAAAAATGTCCGTGATAAAAACTTTTCATTTTCGAGGGGGAAAAGCGACTCCGCAAAAATTTACCCCACACCCCACCCCTGGGGCTATAGAGTGGGGGGGGGGTACTTTAAAATTTCAAATGTGAACCTATATTTCTTATTGCAGATTCGGATTCTCCATTAAAAAATACGTAAGTTTTATTAGAAAACATTTTTTCGATTCGTGCCAGAGGGCGATGCATTTGCAGAGAATGACATTGTTGACTATTTAAGGAATGCGCTTCCAAACGAAAGTGAAACGAAGATTCTTATATCTCCATTTTATTTAAACAAAACAACAACAAAAATAAGAAGACTTTAAATTGATTTCCCCAGAATTTTAAATTTATTTTTGAATGGCGCCAGGTATTGGATTTGGAATGCGGGAGTCGCATCCACATCCTACCCCTGATGAACAACCCTCGGTTGCGTCTGTTCCTCTGCGACTTTAACACGCCTTGCTCCCTCGTCGTCCGTACCGCCGATCCTTGATGGAGGGTGTGTTAAAAAATAAGTTGATTGCAATTGAATAGCTCTCCTGAAAACAATCAACACGTCTCATTTATCTTTCGTTTGGAAGCGCATTCCTTGAATAGTCAACAATGTAATTTTTTGCAAATGCATCACCATCTGGCGCGAACTGAAGAAATTTGTTCGAATAAAACTTACGTATCTTTTAATGAAGAACCTGAATCTGCAATAAAAAATACAGGTTCCCATTTGAAATTCTATAGTTACCCCTCCTATCGCCCCCAGGGGGTGGGGTGTTGGCTAAATTTTTGCGAAGACTTTTCCCCCTCGAAAATAAAAAGTTTCTATTACGAACATTTTTCTCGTTAGATGCGTATTTCTTGAGATATTTCGATGTCTTAAGATAAAAAAGCATCCTGTATATTAAACATTCAGGAGGACATAACGCAATCTTGCCTAACGCAGTCTTGTCTAACGCCCTGCCTAATGTCGAACCAATCGCTCCGTTGTCCATTTACTCTTACGCTCGCTTCACTACCATTATATATTGTTTTTATTGCTTTTAGAAGCCAAATGTCCACTCTGTACTCTTTCAGGACTTCCAAAAGTTTAGTTCTATCCACCATATTGAAAGCTTTTTCCAGATCCAAACATACACAGAAAACTTGTTTGTTTACTCTCAAAATTTTTTCTAGAATCTGCCTCAAGCCAAATATCTGATCCACACATGAGCTCTCTGGCATAACTCCGCACATTGTACTTGCCAGATCCTTTCTTTAGTTATTTCTATGACGTTACTCATTATTTATATACTAAGTATATACTACTTATACTTTATATATTAAGTATTTTGGTAAATATTTTGTCCATGGTACTTAGCAGGCTAATTGATCTGTAATCAATACAGTCACCTTTATCACCCTTTCCCTTGTGAAGTGTAACGATGATTGCCTTTCTTCAATCATTTGAAACTTCACACATATTCATAAATTCGCTAAGCCGCACAAACAATTATCCGCAACGCTCTTAAGCATATCAGCGGTAATACCATCCACGCCAACAGTCTTACCATTCTTCAATTTCTTAATTGCAGATATTATGTCGTAGATATCGATTCTTCTTTCGTCACCTACAACGGTATTGTCTAACGTATCCTCTTCTGTGACATAGTTATTACGCTACATAGCTTGACCCCCATACAATTTTTTGAAAAAATCACTTCCAGTCTTTCACTTTGTCCATATCCCATACTATTTCACCATCATCATTCCTAATGCCGACTAACTCGGTGCTAGTACTTCCTTTCCTAATCCTCTTAACCAATTTCCAAAATAGTTTCTTATTTCCTTGAAAATCATTTTGCATTTTTTCTATCTTCTTCCACTTTGATTTTATCCTTGTTTTCTTCGACTTGTATCTTTGCTTTTCTATTCTGATACTTATAATTATTTTCTAGTCTAGTCGTCTTCTCATTGCAAATACCTTTAATATTCAGCTTTCTCTAATACGCTCGCTTTTTCTCGTTAACAGTCACGCAAATTTCATCATTCCACCAAGCATCTCTAGTCATTCTTCCTATAACCGCAGTATCACACACTTCAGATGCACAGTTGAAGGAGCTATTCATGCGCCCTTTACATTTTTATCGCCAAATTCCATCAATCAGTGCCCTCTATAACGCTCTAAATATTTTTTCAGCTTACCACTACATATGTTTTGAACTTCTGGTTTCTGCAAATTCTCTATTTCAACTCACGTCTGCTTCGACTTATTGTTAATTCTTCTCCTCCATCCTTGACATAGGTTCATTTCTGAATCTATAAGGTAAAGATCCGTTCCATATTCAGAACCTCTCATAACCCTTGTATCTATTACTAGCCCTCTCAGTCTTTCATGCGCTACAACAAAGTCCATCATATTGTGGCTGTCGCCTTTGTACCAAGTATACATGTGGATCATTTTATGTCTAAACCAAATATCTGTAATAAAGAAGCCTTTTTACGAAACATAAGCTAAGCAATTTCTACCCGTTACCGTTCCTTTTTAGGTCTCCGAAATCACCAAGCACTCTGTCCGTACCTTCGCGCTGAACATCAACCAAGCCATTCATATCTCCCAGTAAGATGATTTTTTCCCCAGGATCGCAAGTACTTAGAATGCCATTTAACGAATCCCAAAAGGTATCTTTGACATCAATACTGTCACCATTAACTGCAGCGTAGCATGCTATAATAAACAGCCTTCTGATTCCACTTTCATTCTAACCCATGATAATTTAGGAGATACACATTCATACTTTTTGACACTGGTGTTTTGCTCTTTCATTCATGATCAGACCGTCTCCTTGGAAACCATGTGACTCATTATCTTCTCCTGACTATAGTTCGAGTCCTTTCTATATCTTTCTTACCTTACATCCCTTCTTCTTTGTTTTCGATACACATAAAATATCTAGCTTCGTTACGCGGATTGTATTCCGCAATATTTACACCTCTAGCATTCTAACACACAGTGTCCGTTCACCGCCTGCAACTTTTCCGTGGGTATTCCTTTCGTAAACAAAAGTGTAAATTCTATCCGAGGCTGCATTATTATTTGTATTGTCCATTATTTAAAATTTACACCTAACTACCAACTTAATGCGAGAAATGTTTTCCATAAGTATAAAATCATATCCATACTAAGTAGCTAAATCGTCATAAAGTGGTGTGTCCATTCATAACGTCACTCCCACCAAACTTCAGTCATTCAAAGGAAAGTTAAGCCAAGATTTGTTCCAATCTGCAGACTTGCCTATGAATACTTAAGATTTCTTTTAATTGAGGTATTAATGATCAACTCAATTTACGAAAAGATATCTGTTTTATTTGAATATAGTTTAAAAATTTGAGAAAGTCAGTTCTTTTTAGAAGTGTGTTATAGTTTTGAATTACTACCTTTTTCTATTTTGGAAAATGGAAAATAATCTGAATGGATTGGTTTTAAATAAACCTAATAGAATATGAAAATAAAAGCCATAACCAAAGGAGTTATGTTCGGTTTGTGTTGTTTACTGAGGAGGGGACCAGCTTCCTGCAGTACGGTCTTTAAGATGGGAAAAGACCATTCATTACTTCAGAAATGCGATAATAATACTCAACCCTAAATAAAGTTTGACAAGCTTTGAAACTTCTATAAATCCTCATTACACTCAAAAAGTTTCTCAGATTTCTAAAAGCTGCAAAAATTTTTATAAATTGTCATAAGTTTCCGAAAATTTTTAGCATTTGCAAAGATTTCCATCAATTTAAAAAAAAATCTAAGCAACCAAAAGTTTCTAGCTTTTAAAAACATTTTCATCAATTTTCATCAATTTCAATAAGTTTCATATTTATCGAAAATGCCGATAAGTTTCAAAAGTTTCAAACATTTGTATCAATTTAAAAAAATTCCATAACATTCCCAAACTTTTCATAACCTTCCCAAACTTTTTTCCATTTAAAAATTCGAATATGTTGGAATCGCACGAAATTTTCACAGTTCATGATTCATCATGGGTAACTTGTTAAAATAGACATTCTCAATAAAAATAGAAATGCTTTAGTGCACATTATAACAATTAAATTAAATTTAATATACATTATACATTAGGGCGTATCGAAAAAAAAGTTATTTGCGCGAAGTTCTAATAGCAACGAAAACTTTCTTTTGGGAGTCAAAAACACTCCTTCTAAGTTTCATAAAAGAAAAAATTCCCTCTATCTCCAGATCCTAGATATAGCTAAAAATCACAAAAAACGAAGCACTTCTTCAAATTTGACAACAATTTTTTTTTTTGAGATGTAAATTATCAATGAAAATAGTTTGAAGCAAGTCGATTTATACCTGAAGAGCGATAATTCCATTAAAATTTTTTTTACCCTCCCCAAGTGACTTTGGAATTTCAAAAAATCAAAAAAAGTCGACTTTTTCGCTATTTTCTTAGAGTTATGGTATATTTCTCGACTAATTGACCATATAATGTGTGATAAATGTTAACGGAAATATATTTGCAATATGTTGCAACAATAATATATAAGGAATATTGACATTAAAATATTTTTTTTTACTTTTTATTACAAGAAAATATTCAAAAGTGATATACTGGTCTTCATGTGACAATAAAATTAATTTTCTGTATATAAATTATCAGAAAAAAATAGTTCGAAGCAAGTAGATTTGTACCTATATAGCAAAAAATGATTTAAATATTTTTCACCCTATTTAAGTGACCTTGAAATTTCAAAATCTCGAAAAAATCGACTTTTTCGCTATTTTCTTAGAGTTACGGCAATTTTCTCGACTATTTGACCAAGAAATGTCTGATATACGCTAAGGACAATGTATTTTGAATATGTTACAACAATGATATATGAAGGATTTCGATATAAAAATCATTTTTATTGATTTTGAATTACAAGAAAATATCTAAAAGTGATATATTGCTCTTCATTTCACAAAAAAAATAATTTTCGTTGTCTAAATAAAGTGAAAATGTTTTCGAGTGTACCCAGATTTATACCTGTACTGTGAGGATGTAATTTACATAGATAATTTTCATCTGGCCAGAATGACGTAGAGGATTAAAAAAAGCCTTAGAATTCAATTTATTCGCTATTTTCTTAGAGTTATATCACTTTTATCAACTATGTGACCATCATACGAGTATTATACAATTTCAAATGGGAACCTATATTTTTTATTGCAGATTCAGATTCTCCATTAAAAAATACGTAAGTTTTGTTCGAAAATTTTCTTTTCGATTCGCGCCAGATGGCGATGCATTTGCAAAAAATGACATTGTTGACTATTCAAGGAATGCGCTTCCAAA
>JAUMHM010000079.1:16274990-16296441 GCA_032362435.1 Melikaiella ostensackeni
ACACACACACACACACACACACACACACACACACACACACACACACACACACACGCACACACACACACACACACACAAAATTAATCTATATTAATTAAGTAAAAGTGATTTTCAAAATTATTAGGTTATTATTGAACTGTACCGTCAAAGAGCCATCTAGACTCGTAAAATTATTGCCACTGACACACCCCTCCACGCCATGTTACCAACGGTAACATTTTTCAAATACTAAAATCACTAATCCAAAAATTGTTTTTCTTTTTCAGGTCCTTTTCAACCAAAGAACGGAAGCCCAAGACAGCGAAAAGAAACTTTTCTCTCCGAAATTAAACCAAAGATAATTCAAAGAAAAGACTTCTAGTAAAAAATTAAAAAGTGAAAGAACGAAAGATGTGTTCATAATTAACGATGACCAAAAGAATCCGTGCCAAAAATTTCAAGGACGAAGACCAATTTCAATTCGTACCAAAGACTGTTTTGAAAAAAGGACCTTAAAAAAAAGCTAAAAGTGCAACAGGTGAAAAAGAATAACAAAACTCGAGTACCTGATTTTGGGACATTTTTTTAGAAAGAAAGAGGAAGTGGCCATTATGGAGAGAGGGGTGTTTGCTCCGGGAAAGTGATTGGAAAAAAGGGGGTAGATTTTAGTGAAAATCGGGCATAAAGGCCCGTGTGATGGTCTCGGGGTGGTGCCCGTGCGTGCCTTTAAGGCGCCGGGAGTCGCCGCCCCCGCAACAAACTAATAATCGGAACATTTCTCGGTGTGGGCCGTTCACCATCAGCGCCGCGACGGATCGGGCCGAAATGGTCCAGATGTTCTATTACGAGAACCGTGGCAAATGCTGCAAAAAATTGCTGCGGTACAACGGATATCCCAACAAGGTAAGAGATCACACTTGGTTTTTAAAAAACACTGTTTACCACGTAGGTCTTTTTCTTATTGGAAGAGTGTCTTGTTCTTACTTTTCACTTCCTTGATCAGAAATGCTTAAAAGTGAGAATAGGACACAGAGAGAAAGTCTAGTTAAGCCTACCAGATGAATTTGGTTACGAGAATCTAGTAAATTCAACCCAGAAGTTTGGGTAATCCTACTCAATGTCTCGTAAGCCGTCTAGGAGATTTTACCGATATGTCGTGTTGTGGCAAATGGTGTCAATAACGAGACATCTAGTAGCAAAGTGTCCCCACCACTCTTTTACTCGCTTCCTTTCTCCCTCCTACCTATTTGAGGAGCCCGATTGCCTAATTATCAGCGCCATCGCTTCCAGACGCTTCGGATTTTGTTTCCCGCGCGTTGCTCTCGCCATTTCCAATTGTAAGAAGCGACAAAGAAAATTTCAGCGTTATTCTCAACCCCAGGCATGTTTTTTTTGCTATTCAAGAATATTAAAATGAGTAACTTCCGTGACGATGCAGTGGATAATCTGTTGGACTTGTGAAACCTCTCGTCCTATAAGGCTACGTTTCAAGGTACGTAAACGAACGCGTACATTAGGGTGGTCCATTTTTTATAGTAAAAAAAAATTCGAAAACAAAATCGCACAATAGCCTTAATGGTTCCTTTTATGATAAAAATAATATGTGGAAAAAGAAAATTTAATCGGATAATATTTAGAGGTCGCGAAACAAATTTAAAGAAATATTTCTCTCAAATTAAATAGAATAGTGGCCTAAATCGTTTATTTTAACGTTAGATATAGTTTAAAAATAAGAGGTTTAATCGATCAGCATGCGTGATGTGGAATTAGGCATTTAACTACTGTCAGTGTTCTAATGTTTCTAGAAAGTAATGTCAACTCGTATTAGAGAAGTCAAGGTGATACAAAAAATTAATAATAAAACCTCTTTAAGTAACTGATTTTTTTTTGAAATGATAATTCAATGTCTCCTATCACAGCGTAATTAAAATGAAATGACGAATGTAGCCAAAGAAAATGAAGTCTCTGATGAACTTAAAGCTCATATTTGGTTAATAGAAGAAACTGCATCGGAGTTGCCAGAAAATGTCTTACTCACACGATCTCAGGTTTCAAAACTTTTCTTTCACCATCATACAGTGCACAGCACAGCAAATATTGTTTCAGAAGCAGTAATCAATACATAGAATAGAGTTAGCATTCCAGCGAAATTTGGACCTGCAGTAGTCAAGAAGATAGAATCTTTATTTTGAAACCATGTATCACTACGCAAAAGCAAAGGTAAGAAGTCATCTACTTTTGAGAAAAATTAGAAAGATTTTGTTAGAAGTATGCAGATGTTGTTTGATATAGCGCATCAAGATACAGAAAAATTAATAAAATTTGAAGAATGTAAACCTTTTTTAAAAGATGAATGTGAAATATGGGTTATGACGATAGAAAATGTATGTCAGGAAATTCAGGGACGTGCAGAGTGATTGCAAAAGAGAAAATATGTGATAGAAGAAAGAAACCAACGAGAATGTACAAGAAAGGGAGAAGCAAGTCCTTCGTATGAACTATATTCTTCTTCGACTGACATATTAATTTATTGTAGAGGAGGACAAAAATAACGAGTAATTTACAGGAATTTCGAAATACTATGAAAAAGAAATAACTAAGTCAATGTCAATTGAATTTGAGTTACCAGAGACATGTATTCCAGCGAAAAAACCACGTATTTTACAGAACATATGGTAATAAGTTCTCCAGATGTATCATCTACTTTGGACCGAATAAACTTATTTGATAGAAAGTTTACTATGCTAGCTGCAGCTATATCTCGAGCGAATGATGGAAACGTGAATGAAGGAAAATTATCACGTTCAACAATACGTCGAAATCGTTTAGCTCATCGTAAGAAAATTACAAACGAGATTCAACAAGAATTTTCAGAAGCCGAGAAACTTCTTCTTCAAGTTCATTGGGATGACAAGCAGATGAAAGACAGCACAATTAAAGAAAACACTAAATTACGATTCGAGAGACTTCCAGTTGTTGTAACTGGTTACGAAACCAAAAAAAGTCTAGGAATCGTGAACTAACTCCTGGGACAGGTGAACGTATTGCAGATGCTGTTTTCAATATTTTGATTATGTGGAAAATTATCAATTGGAATTGAATGAATTGAATGAAAAACATAATTGGAATGTGTTTTGATACTACCGCTTCTAACACGGGAGTAAATAATGGTGCATGCTATCTTCTGGAAAAGTTGATTGGCAGGAATTTGCTGTACTTTGCATGACGGATCACGCCCACGAACTGATAGTAGTTGGTGTTTTTATATCATTGTTTACACCATTTAATGGTCCAAATATTCTTATTTTTATGAGGTTTGAAAATTTTTGGATAGAAATTAATAAAGACAAATTTAGACCTTTAACCGATTCCTGAATGAATTCACCTTTTGTAGAAGAACTTAGAAAAAAACATCATACAACTTCTCCAGAATATTCTGCAACGAAAAGAAAAGTCTTATTTACCACGAGACGATTATAAAGAGATGATAGAGTTTGCCTGGCGTTAGGTGATTCAGTTGGAAGGAAGAAGTACTGCTTTAAAATTCCTGGTGCTTGCCACTTAGCCCAATGAATGGCAAAAGTGATCTTTTGCTCAAAAATTTAGCTTTTCGTGATCAATTTTCTCTGACTACCAGAGAAATAAAAAATCTTACAGGATTCTGTACGTTTGCATCTCTCATCTATGTGCAAGCCTGGTTATCATTTCGAAAACAAGATATGCCCCCGCTAACGATCTGCTCTTATTGCGACAGCTTAAGCAATATGCAGTGTGAATTAAGTAGTCTCAGATATAGCTATAATGAAATTTAAAAATTACGTATGGTATCTTGGTCCAGAATTAGTCTCGTTAGCTTTCTGATAAAGTAACTATTGAAGACAAACGGAAATTAGTGGCAATGTTAAAACTTCTAGAAGAAAATTGGACTGCACGAAGAATTAAACTTGAAAATCTTAAAGGATTAGAAAACTAAATATTTCATGATCTTGTAGATTCGTTCTCTGTCCCAGCTTTGCGATACCCTTGTCGTGATGACGCTGATTACATTTTAAATTCGGACCCCCAAACTGGGACCGCATGTGATAGATTTCAGCAGCTGAAAAGAAAGATCGACTCTTACAAAGTTGTCAATGATGTCGCTGAGCGTTCTGTAAGAGTAACTAAATACAAAACAAAATAACTGCTGTCTATTGAAATAATAATGTTTCAGCGTGGGAAATACTATATAATTAATTTTATATGGATAAAATATAAATATATATTTGAAAACAATAATTTTGCTTGCGCGACCTCGAAATATTAATCGATTTAAATTTTCTCTTTTGAAATATTTTTTTGGTCGAAAAAGGAACAATTTAGGCCGTTGCGCACGTTGGAGTTCAATAATTTTTTTTGGACCACTCTAATGTGCATATTGTGACTTTATTTAAAAATGAACTTCAGATCCCTTTAATCTAAAATAAGAATGACAAACTGGATGTTCAAATACCTATTTGGCTGCTCTCATTACTTGACTATATTCAGTCTTTACACTGTAAAAAATTCTTCTGAATTTTACATTGCTGGACGATGAACATGAAGCGACCCTCGATGGACGGAGTGAAATTACGTATTGAATGAATATTACGCCTGCAGCGTAAATTTCCATCTCTGAATGTAGAAGTCCATTTATAATTTGAAGTAGTTTTTATTAATTAATTTAATCACCCTATGAAGCAATTCAAAATTAAACAAAACTAAAAAAATTTGTAAAAGACGCGATGTAAGCCGGCAAAGTGAGGTTACGTACTCAAACGTCCCAAGAACCAAGCGAAATCTTACATATTCATAAAAAAAATAATAAATGAAATAAACTCCACTTCTCCGTAAACAGAATGAATATACTTCTTTTGAATAGTATCCACAATAATGGTGAATTTTTTGAATATATAATTAATAGCGAAGCGCAACGAGGAGTCTCATCACCAAATGACGTCAGTCTTACTATAACTTGAGGAATGTAAAATTACAATTCGAATTGAAAATCACAAAAAAAATCTTAGATCTCAGTTTTTTGTTTGGAAAATTCCTATGATAGACGTTGGGATATTATAGCGTTGATCGAGAGTTCCTTTATGTTCATCGCTGGTCGATGTGATTTTGCAGAGCTGTCGTTAAATTACATACGAGGTGTGTTCAGATAATAACGGGAATTTTCGTTTTTTGCAAAAAAATATTTATTTATTCGTCTACATTAATATTGTCGCCTTCAAAATAGTCGCCATTAGATATTATGCACTTGTGCCAACGCTTATTCTAATTCTCGAAACACTTCTCAAACTCGATTTTTTTGATAGCCTTTAGTTCTTCCAGCGATGCGCTTTTAATGTCTTCTATGCTTGTAAAACGACGGCCCTTTAGGGTTCTCTTTATTTTTGGAAATAGGAAAGAGTCACACGGAGCCATGTCTGGCAAATATAGAGGCTGGGACATCGTTACAGTATTGTTTTTGGCCAAAAATTCACGAACAAGCAATAGAGTGTGAGCAGGTGCATTATCGTGGTGCAAAAGCCATGAATTGTTTTACCACAAATCTGGGCGTTTTTTTCGGATTGCTTCATGCAAACGGCGTTGAACTTATAGGTAGTACTCTTCAT
Organism: Melikaiella ostensackeni; assembly: GCA_032362435.1. Lineage (NCBI taxonomy): Eukaryota > Metazoa > Arthropoda > Insecta > Hymenoptera > Cynipidae > Melikaiella > Melikaiella ostensackeni. Next base: position 16,280,606 of record JAUMHM010000079.1, read on the forward strand.
TGACCGTTTGACCTCGTGGCAAGAATTCATGATGCACTATGCTATTAAAATCGGAAAACACAGTGAGCATAAGCTTCACGTTCGTCCGCACTTGTCGAGCCTTCTTCGGTCTTGGTGAGCCAGAATGCCTCCACTGGGACGATTGAGACTTGGTTTCAACGTCATGTCCGTAAACCCATGTTTCGTCACCTGTTATAATACGTTTCAGTAATTCTGCATCGTCGTTGACTTCATTTAGCGACTCCTGAGCAACTTCCATCCGCCGCTGTTTTTGTTCAAAATTCAACAATTTTGGAACAAATTTTGCTGCCACGCGTTTCATACCTAAAACATCCGGAAAAATTTCATGGCATGAGCCAATCGATATTTCAACATTATCAGCGACTTCTCTGATTGTGATTCGGCGATCGTTCATAACCATTTCATTCACTTTTTCCACGTTTTCATCAGTTGCTGATGTGCTGGGGCTTCCGGGGCGTTCGTCATCTTCAACGTCTTCACGGCCATTTTGGAAACGCTTACACCACTCGTAAACTCTTGTTTTACTCATAGCAGACTCACCATAGGCCTTTGTTTACATTTCACACACTTTGTTACTCTTTATTTCATTTTTTACGCAAAATTTGATACAAATTCTTTGATCCATTTCTTTCAACAAACGAAAATGGCCGAGTTCATAAAAATACATCTAACCTTAGCGGCTGCCACAGACAAAGTAAACACTGAATACAGCTGAACATTTTATCGTACTTCAGGGGCATGTATGCCAACATAATAAAAAAAAATTGACAATTGGACTTTCCAAACCAGCTAAATTTGAAAATTCCCGTTATTTTCTGAACACACCTCGTACTTTATACTCTAATGTTCTAGATTTGTTTCATAATGGGGTCATGTGAGACTGTGAGTATCCCATAAAAATATCAAGAATTCCATATTGATAAAATATTTGTTTGGACATTTTTTTTTCATTTGGCTGTATTTGATTGAAATAACGAGAGGGGCCGAGAGAGAGGCGCGCGAGCTTAACAGAGTTACGCAGTTCCCCCTGACTGTTCACATCGTAGAAATTCTTGGGAGAGCCATATGGACATAGCAAGCCATAACCCGAAACCTGACATAAATTCAAAGTAGAGTGTAAAATTTTTCTGGGAACCAAATATTAAAATGTAATCGCTATAAGATATTATTCTATGTCTTCTACATGAGACAGTTCCATATTTCATTGTAACACTGTTCTGTACCTATTACACAATAGATACAGAAGTGTTATTTGAGAGTGACGTTGTTATAAAATTGTTACAAACATGTTACAGAATGTGTGTAACAACGTTCTCGAAATCTTACAAACACATATAGTATAACATTGTTTCCGAACTGCTACAAAATCATTACAGTTTTTTGCGATGACATCTTGAATAATTGCTTAGTAAACTGTTACTGACCTAATCTAACTGAACGACTTTATTATTTGATTAAATTCAAGACGTAATTTGAGATCAATTTATGTTATATTCGTTATCCTGTGTCAGCAGGACTTTTTGAGGAGCACCGTATTATAGAAAAGTCCCTATTAATTTTTGTTTCCCAAATTTTCACAAATTTATATCAACGTCCCAGAAAGGTTCAACTTCATGTCCTGCCATGGAAAAATCTTGTTGAGCAAAAGTAAGATGTAAAAGTTCGATCTTACTTTATTTCATTAAAATTCTTATAAGTGCTCATAGAATTCATGTTCTAAAAAAAGTCCTGGTGAAACAGAACGAATTTCAAACTTTTTTGGTACTTTCGTCATATTTGGACTTGTAAACAATTTTAAGAAAAGGTGCTACTTAAGTACCTACTGATATGTCTCATACCCGGTTCTTTGGGAAGAATTTATTTCGGATCTTATTGGGATTCTATTGACACTTTTTGGTTTTATGTACAATCTAAAATTTGAAGACCTTAATAGCTAAGCAATTTGAAGAGATGCATTAAAATTTGAAAAATGCGTTACAGAGGGGCGGAGAAGGATGCATAAAAGACGAATTGTGTTGGATACGTACAATACTTGACGACCTTTTAGACAATTTATGCTTTATCCTGTTTTAATAGTCAGCACTACACTGGAAGTAAGGAATACTGGGTTGAATCCCACTAGACCCACATCAAGATATTTTTTATTTAGATCTCGTCGCAGATGAAAATGCTTAAGAAAGTAGAAAATTAACATTATGATGATATTATTTTCATCAGAGCGAATTAATTTTCCCAATTTATACGCGTGACGTAAAATGATTTAGTTGAATTCAAATTCATTTCAGTACTAGATGGATTTTTGGAAGTGAATATATGTAGATATTGAGTGCTATGTGCAATGTGCATGCGTCATCTGAAGAAAGGAGGGGCAATCTCTTAGGAAGGGCGGGACTCACTTCCATTTGAATACAAAATTAATGTATATCCTCTTTTAATTCGATGGACTTTTTTATAAATGCATAGATTCTTAATATTTCGAATTATTGAAATATTCTACATAATTCGATTAGGAGCTATATAGGTATAAGTATGTTGAATCTGGTAATAATATACACGTTATAAGGCCCTAAAGTATATTATATTGAATTAATGCGCTATTTATCATGACTCAACCTCTGCAGTCAAAATTCTGTGGAATCTTAACCTTCTTTTACAGGAAAGGCAAGACTTTTAAAGTATTTTAATATATAGAGTTTAAAATAGATCATCATCAAAACGACTTAGGCAATACGTCTCCCAATTGCGAATTTTATGTCGTTTAATGTCATATTATAAAGCGACATTGGAGAATACTCACAATCAGTGAACAAAAGCAGAACATGTGCTTCGTTGATCAGCCCATGTAGAGCGTAAACGAATAGTAATGTACTATTTTTCCGTTGCTGTTTAGCTGTAAATTTTGGCACTTTATACTTACCCGTCAACACAAAATCAAAAGTAGTTAGAATATATTATATGATTCTTAATGGAATGCAAATAATTAATTTATTATTTTTAAATTTGAAAAAACACAGTAGGAGACAATCATTCCTAATCAGTTTTAATACTGGGGCCAATGTCTTTTCGCATAATTGATAAATATGTGGCACCTGAGACTTCCAAGAGTGTAATAAAATACACGGAATTATTCAAGTTAGGTTGGATGCTTTTGAATGGTCCTATATATGCATAACTGGTTTTTTATTTCAAGAGACTTGCTGATCTATGCCATATAACCGTATTTGGATAGAAAAGTAGATGTATCTTTCTCAATTATATGTGCGCCTAGCCAAGAAAGGGTACTTCTAACGATCAATTTACTAATGCACATTTAGTCACTGTAGACTATCAAATAAACGCGGCGCCTAATAGGTTTTCTAGGTACATTTATACTGATACATATATACAGGGCGTTTTTTATCTTGAGAAATCAAAACATCTCAAGAAATACGCGTCCAACGAAAAAAATGTCCATAATAAAAACTTTATTTTCGAGGGTGAAAAGCGACTCCGCAAAAATTTACCCCACACCCCACCTCCTAAGTGTGGAATGGGGGGGGGACACTTTGAAATTTCAAATGAGAACCTATATTTTTTATTGCGGGCTCAGATTTTCCATTTAAAAATACGTAAGTTTTATTCGAAAAAATTTTCTCGATTCACGCAACCGAGGATTGTTCACCGCGGGTGGAATGTGGATGCGACTCCCGCATTTCAAATCCTGTACCTAGCGCCATTCAGAAATAAATTAAGAATTCTGAGGAAATTAATTTAAAGTCTTCTTATTTTTTTTGTTTTGTTTAAATAAAATGGAGAAATAAGAATTTTCGTTTTACTTTTGTTTGGAAGCTCATTCCTTGCATAGTCAACAATGTCATTTTTTGCAAGTGTATCGCCATCTAGCGCAAATCGAAAAAAAATTTTTGAATAAAACTTACGTATTTTTTAATGGAGAATCTGAATCTGCAATAAAAAAATATAGGTTTGAAATTTTCAAGTAACCTCCCCCCTTCCGCCCTCAGGGCGTGGGGTGTAGGGTAAATTTTTTCGGCGTCACTTTTCCCCTTCGAAAATAAAAAGTTTTTATTATGGACATTTTTCTTATAAGATGCGTATTTCTTGAGATATTTCGATGTCTCAAGATAAAAAACACCTTGTATAGTAGAATATATTCTAAATTGTGAAAATTATACCGGTTAAATTGATAGCAGTTACAGACGTGTTTGAGCTTATTTTTTCTGATTCTCATAGTAGTGCTGATGGTAAAAAGAGGAAAATCTCACACAAGTGGCGGATTTCCCATATAGGCTACATACGCTGCAGCCTAAGGTGACAAAATTTGAGAGGTGGCAGAATTTTCGTGCAGTACATTTTCAAAAATTTTGGATTTTTTCTACACAAATGCAGCCTGAGCGTGGTTTGAATCGTGATTGAATTCACGAGAACAGTTCCTCACCTCAGTAACGTGTTCGTAACTTTCGTCGCATACGCCTTTTGATGTATTTTCAGAATAATAAAGACGATCTGATAACTATATGTTTTACTCTGAACTGAAAATTGAGTAGTTAATTTCTATTAGTCTAAGAGCGGCAAATTTCTGTCAGCCTAGGGCCGGCAAATACCCAAGTCCGCCACTGTCTCTCATAAGTCATGCTTACGCCCAAGTATGTATTTGCATACTTACCTCATCTTCAGAGACATGGACGAGAACATGTCTTTGGTTGTGTTTCATCTGCACTTCGAGTTCAACTGCTCTCTAATTTTTGAGTATTTCGCGGTAAACTAAAAAGTGTAGGGAAATACATCATACAGTAAATATAGGAACAAATTCAATAGCATTTAACTGCACAGTTTGCAGAAAAAATTCAAAGATTTTCATGTACTGGACATCACAGATTACTCAATTCTCGATAGTTACAATTTACCATTAGTATACTCACATCAAAATCAGTTCATTGAGCAAATAATAGCAACAACTATCCTTATTTTACGAAAAATCATAAAAGCTTACATTTATTATATTTTCTCGACTCTGATATTTCATGAGATTGGTACGATTTGTAGAAGATGTTTAAACTTCATACCATTTAACATGACTTGTGATGACAGAAAAGCGAAAAATCTCCATTGTTAGTCCGAAAAATGATATATGTTTTCCGAGAGACCCCTAAAATAACTAAAATTTCTGGAATTTTTAATAACTACAAATTTACGCTATTTTTTTGTTCATTAACTACAAAAACTCAAATTTAAAAACTTAACGAATCAAAATAAACAAACAAACACAACCTCTATTTGGAAATAACAGCGAGACCATCGCAGAGCTGCCAATTTTGACCGCAAAATTTTTTGCAATTTGCATGCAAAAAGTTTGAATAAAGTAGAGGTGCAAGTTTTTTCTCAGGTTAAAAATTAATTTCGTGCTCTCACACATTGATTATTTATATTTCAATGAAATTTTGCCAGACAATGTATCCTTGCCTAATTGTTATACTAAAAAAAATAATCAACATTTTTCCCAATTTTCAAGCTTATCAAGATTATCTACCGTAAATAATTAGCTACTGTGAAATGGTTTCCCCTATGCTTCAATTTGTAACCCTTTTGAACTCTCTAAATCCGAATAAGTATATAGAAATTAGTACACGCATGTGCGAATCTCTGGCCGGCTTCGAGTCTGGTGGGCCAGAGATCGTAGCCTATTAAAAATGTAAACAGTCAGGGCCGCATATATAATCTCTGAACTCGGCACGTACAGAAGCACGAGTATATGCGCAGACTCGTCATAGCTACTACGTCGCTGATAGACCAAGCGAAGACCTTGAGCTTGACTGTCAAGAGACGCTCAGGGGGAGAGACAGAAGCATTCAAGCGTGAACAACCTTGACGCCGGCCAAAGATGGAACGGCCAAAGATTGGCACCTGAGTGTAATTAGTGAATAGTGCAAAGTCGTTGATAAATTGCTTTAGTAAGCATTTCTACTAGTAAATAGTCGTTTTCTACTATTATTTATTTGGTAACCGAATAGTCACTAAATTAATTGGTAGAAATCAAACTACTATGGTAAGTGTGCCAAATTTCGTCCCCCCTTTATATTTGCCATTGTGAGAAGAGGAAAAATTTTGTTTATTGCCACGAATATCCTCCAAATATTTGTGCATGTGCTCAGTATTTGCAAAATATAAATGTATAATATTAATACGAGTGAATGAACAAAATGCGAAAAGTTGCAAAATTGGAAGTCTGAAAAAAGTGTTCCTGATTTCGTCCCCCTAGAAAATGTTTGTAACACATGAAATAAATTGAACCATTTATTTGCTTATAAAATTTCTCAGTCATATCACACTATTTTACAGTGTAACAGAATAAAAAATGGAAGAAAAACCTTTAAGAAGTTATTGGTCGAAGCATTCGTTGCAGATGAATTTTCAATTTTTGATTTCTTCTATAAATTTAGTCTCACAGGAAAAACAAAAGACAAAATGTAAACTACAACACACTTTACACCTCTTAGTAAAAAGCAACTGATGGCTGGGAATTGCCATTTTGCTCCAGTTTAATGAACTCAAATGACGGTAGATAGCGCTGGTGTCTCAACTTTCGCTACGTTTCGGATAAAAATTGTGGCCAAAGCAGACAAAAGATTACTGAGGCAAGTTTGAAATCATGCAGCGAATCTTTCACCTGGAATCGATGTTTTATCTTTTGTTTTTCCTGTGCTTTAAACCCGATGAAAAATAATTTTTTTCTGTAATTTTCACGTTTCGGACAAGTTTTATTTCAACTAACTTATATTTTTAAACGTCTGAAATTGAGAATACCTCTCTGGGGAAAGAAATTTGTAATTCGCGTACTTTCGCTATAGTGTCTACTCCCCTAGACCACATTCGGCCGTCTTTGGAGCATCTTTAGCCAGAGCAAGCACATGACGCACCCTGATCGGTTGCCTCATGCTAGGCGCACTGCAATTGCCCTTTTTAAATTTTCAAACAAAATAGAAACATTTTTATTGAAAGATAGCTTCGAGAGGAAAAAGAGAATAATATTTAGAATACGTATGCAAGAAATTAGAACAAAATATTCAACCGTTTGGCCATAAAATCTGACCCCGCAAAACCGAAGTCAAATAAATGCCCTTCAAAAGGTTTACTTAAATACGTATTTTTAAATTTCTATGAAAATTCAGTAAATGAAATTTGTCCATCTCATTTGTGTGCTCAGCGATTGAGTCGATTAAATCTCAAGCTGTCTGGGGATCACGTTAAACTTTATTGCTCTTCCCTCCTAGGAAGCTTTGGAACGCGACCGAAGACCGTTCGCGCGTCCTGCAATTTGAATTCATATTCCTTGGTCAATCATCCGCAGAAAAATGCCTTAACGATCAGACAGTAGTGGCACGAGCGACCGATATTACAACACCACGTACATACATATAATTGTGTATGCCTCGCACACGTGTCTGACGCAAGAGTGAATGCTCATTCGTCAGGGTGGTCTTCGAAAATCTTGTACACTCAATTTTCCAGGTCGTGCTAAGTGGCGAACGATCGCCCCGGTCGCGCCTCTTCTCAATGAGAGGAAGAGCGGTATATGCAGTCAGGAATGGTTGATTAACGATGAGGGATGAGAGGGGGGACAGAAGGGGAAAGAAACGGGAAGAGTAAGATTAAAAGACTGAGAGGAAAGATAGCATCCGGTTCGATAAAACGGACTGGTCTTTCCTCGTACCTTAATACGATTTCGTTCTGCTCATTATATCGTTTTCAGTCGTCGCCTCCTCCTCTCTATCGTTTCACGCTCCGAGAAGCTCTCTCTTGATTCTTTTTTTAGGGAGAGGAGTGGGCACTGCAGGACGCGACTTGATCGAAATCGTAATCCTGTCGTGTTTGGAGCATGCCAGAGAACGATCGAGAGGTTCTTTATGAAAAGAGAGAGGGGTGAGAGTAATGTGGGAGGGGAGGGTGGAGTGTACATTTATATCCTATATATGCGTTCGAGTGCAAGCGGGTGAGGAGGGGTTTCAGGCTCAGTTTCAGGTTGATTTACGTCTAAGGTCCTGTTTCACGAAACCATCCAGTCCACGCGTCTAAAAGGGACCACAATTTCCTGAGGATCAAGGTTCTCCTGTCTAGTGCCTCAATCTGATGTATGGATTTTACGGAGGACGTGCCATTAATTGACAGTAACTAAGGTCCACCGTTTACGTTTGTTATAACCTACAACTACGCGGCAAAAATAACTGTTCCAAAAAATGGAAAAAATTTGCGAAATTTTAACAAAATAGCATGTCACTTTTGGAAGAGTGGATTAGACTTACGAATATTTGGAAGAAATTTCACGAATTATTGACCTTCATTATGAGAACAGCAATTTTCCAATTTTTATTCCATAGTTTGTTACAATGTCTGAAAATCTATCAATTCCTCAAAAAAAAGTGCTTTATGCTGACAGGGTTCAGTTCTCTTCCGCGAATTTCTCGGTTGTGTAGTGTCAGAATGGTGTCCCGATGGTCTTTAGTGAAGTCTAGCGGAGAGAGGTCTTGAGGGTCTTTAGTAGCATTGGTGGGAATCCACGCGACCGACTAACTGAATCGAGCCAGTATAAACAAATAATAATAATAATATTATTGAAGAATATTGATTTTGGAAATTGAAAGTATAAATTTATTTGAATTTATTTCTTGAAGCTACAAAATGTTTATTTAATTTCAATTTACAAAATTATTATTTTTTTGAACTACTTACCTCTTGTTTCACTTATTAATTATTATTGTATCGATATCTTTAATTTCTTGTTTATTATTTAGTTTATTATTTTCATATTTATCAATAACATTAATCTTTTTAGAAATGAAGCCAATAACGTATTCAATTCCACGTGACCCTAAAGCCAATAACAAACATCAACATTCCTTACAGATAATATTGAGATTAATATCAATAATTTATATTCATGTTATTATTGAATAATGACCATATATTATAATTTTTTTATTAATTATTGTTTATTTTTTATTTTATTGTTTGAGTATCAGGTTTAAAATTATTAGAGTTATGTATTCTTTTTAAAAGCATAGATGAATTAAAAATAATTAATTTAATTTTATGATAATTATTCGTTCAATATTAATATTAAGATTATTTTTTTCATGAATTGTAATTTAATGATTTTATTTTTCAAAATTTATTTTTTATTATATTTTTAATTGTTTTATTGTATAATAATTTCTACATTCTCATAATATGAGAAGGTGTTGGTTTTGTGCGAAAATCGACTTTTTCGGATTTTATGAAATTTCCACGTTTTGAGACCCCCTGAGTGATAAAAAGTGGTTTTTACGTCGGCGTCTGTCTGTCTGTCGCCTGTAAACACGATAACTTTCGAAAGAATTATCGGATTTGATTGCGCTTCGGCACACTTGTTAAAGGCATAAAAGAAAGAACAAGTTCATTAGCCAGACATTTTCGATAAAAATTGAACGATTGGGCACATTTTCAAAAATTTTGAGACCACTTTTTTTTAAGGTTTTAAAATTCTATTGACAGTTATTCGTAGTACTCAGAAAGTACAAAAGTTTATCCAAATCACTTTTTCCGAAAAAATGTAAATTTTCAGGCATATAGCATTTACAAGGTTCAAGAAAAGAAACAACATTGAAATTTTAAGCCAAACAACGTACTGTATGAAAAAAGTCTGAGGAAGGAAAACGTTGCCTTTTTAAAGGCCTAGGAGATTGTCATAAAATTTTTTCCAATTATTACGAAAAGTCAAAAATTCAATTTTTAAGCATTTCCTAAATTTTGGAAACCATTTATTTTCTTAATTTCAAACTTCTTTGAGTGGCTTTTTGAACTACTGGAAAATCTGCACAATTTGTCTTTATGACATTTTTCTGCCAAAAGAATTTCACAGAGATATATGTAATATTTTCTAAATTTCTCGAAAAAATAAAATATAAAAATTTCAAACCAAATAATAAGACAACGCACTGTATGAAAAGAAGCCTATACGAGAAAAACGTTGCTTTTCGAAAGGCCTACAAGATTTTCATAACAAATTTTTTAATTAATACGAGGAATCCAAAATTCAAATTTTGAGCACTTTACAAATTTTGGAAAACATTTATTTTCTCAGTTACAAACTTTTATGGGTGGCTTTTTGAACAACTTGAAAATATGCACAATTTATCCTAGTGACATTTCTCTGCCAAAAGAAGTTTCACAGAGATATAAAATCTTTTAAATTTCTCAAAAAAATAAAATATAAAAATTTGAAAGGAAATAGTGCAGGATATGAAAAAGTCGAGAGAATAAAATTTTTCCCTTCAGAGTGGAATACAAGACAGATCGTAACAATTTTGAATAGGTTGAAGAAAAAATGAGGACTCAAGTGTTGAGAAAAATAACGCGATACAAAGAAAAAACGTCGAGAGGACAAAATTATTGCTTTTAAAAGAACCTACAGAACTTCTGCTAACTAATTTTTTACAGGACTCATCGTTTTGCTTTTAGTAATCGAAAACTTGCATTGCGAAAATTTGGAAAATCACAAAAGATCTCCAATGGATTTTTTTTATTCTTTTAACATTATTTTTATATTATTCTTGGATTATTGTTATTTTTGTTTAATTTTATTAACAATTTGAATAATAATATTAATATCATTGATTTAATTAAATTTTATTGAATTACATATATATTTTAAATTTTATTATGATAATATTAATATTAATTTTAACTTTCAGTTCTATTAATTATTTCATTTTTTCTTGAGATTAGATTCATTTCCACATTATTTTTTATTATTGGATGAGGGGTCCAATTTGAACGAATTGAAGCAAGTATTTATATATTAATATTCACTTTATTTGCTACTTTACCTATTATATGAAAGTTCGAGTGTAATAATATATATATTACTGAATCGAGCATTAATCGAACAATGAAAACTACGTTGTTGTATTGAAATACTAGAACCATTCTATCGATCAAGAATTATAACAAAAAATTATAAATAATTGAATGCTGTTCCTCATCCCAAACTCTTTTTCGAAATCCTCCCGCGTAAAAGAATCCATTTCTCTAAAGACATTCAATATTTCATAAACTGTGTACGCAAATTTGTTTAATTTTCATAGATTGTCATTACGTGAGTAATTTTTTTCTGATGAGCGTATGACCCGGCCTGTTTCAAAACAATTTCACCAATCTCATCTTTGGACCGGGGCCTTGAAAAATTTTGACACATCACTGATCAGTTTCTTTCTTATTATTCGTAAATTTATCTCATATTTTAACAAAATTGCATATTAACTTTCACGAAGCTAACTCTTCCAATTTCTGACAAATTTTAGCTCTGTCCAAAAGTGACATTCTAGTTTATTAAACTTTCACAAACTTTTTCCATTTTATGGATCAGTTGTTTTTTCCGTGTAAGAAATTCTTCAGAAGCCTTTTATATCTGGAAATATCGTACCGCATAAATACATACATGTATATGTGGACCATCTCACCCTGATTTACAGGGTGAGAGGGGGGGGGGAGTGGACAAAGTATCAAAAATACCGTGGCGTAATCTATGAACAGCCCCTTACTTTATCCTCTTATTTTCTTGTCAAAAAAATGGTTTAAAGAAAATTTGTAGATATTTTAGAGATGAAAATTTTTTCTTTCAAACATTTTTTCGTATTCTTCATAGCTTAGCCGCAAAACTGAATTTTCGCCTCTTTAAAAAGCATTTTCGATGGATAAAACCAGAACCGTCAGTCTGACCGACTGGTAAACGAACTCGTTCTTTTTTTTTAAGCCTTAAAAAAGTGTGTCAAAGCGCAATCAAATCAGATTATTTCTTCGAAAGTTATCGTGCTCTCAGGCAACGACGACGACAGACAGACACTGTTGTAGAATCCATTTTTTCCTAATCAGTGAGTTTGAGAATTACCTATAGATTTGAAAGAACAACGTTAGCTAAAGATAATTTGTTATTATATAATACACAAACAAGAGATTTCTTAAATAAGTGGAATTTTTTTCTTTCGACTTGCTTATTCATTCGAACTCCAAAAAAATCCTGTCTCTGATAAGGTCTTTTTAAATATGAAGAAATCTATGGAAAATGTTGGGGCAAAATTTTTATTGTTCAGTATGAAAACATGGTAGTTACAGAGGGACGAAACAGAAGGTTTGAGCAGGTTTGAGCACTGTCGATTTTCGGGTTAGGACATTTGATGTGAAATGTTTCATGAACTAAATAAGAAAAACAACGTCAGTTCAAGAAATTAAACCCTTTTTTCCTTTCTTCAATTTTCTTTTCTATTCTATTTTCCAACTATAAATCCTCTTATGTAAAAAATTACATAAAATGGAGTATCAGAGGAAAATATACTTTTAAGCATGAAAATTTCTGAATGATTAAAGAAACAATAAGGGAGGGAGTGGGATGTTGGAAGCACATCTTTCTGATCCTCTGTTTTACATGTGATTTAGGAACTAGTTAGAAACTGTATTTCTGGGATATAGGATATTAATGATATAATATGAGTACATTTAATTCTCCCCAGTTTTATTATTTAAATGTTGAAAAAGGCTCTTTAAAAATTGCTCTAAATGCTTTTAGTTGGCTTAATAGAGGCATTGTCGACCCCCCCCCCCTCCCAAAGTGATTGACATTTTCCGTAAACGAAGACAATTACATATTATATTTTGACGCGACTACGTATAAGGTTTTATGACTTGATGCTTCATTTACACAAATGTGAATTTATTTTAAAGCACGCTATTTCTTAACAAACGCAATTATTCCTGGGTGTCGTTCTTTAGCTATGGTGTCGGTAAGTCTGTATCCCCACTACGATTATTTTTAACTTTCTCATTTTTTAACTTTCTCATTTTTTAACTTCATAAAGATTCTTTTTAATGCTCTGAGAGAAATATATTGTACCATTGAGGATATCGTTCTATATATAGGTATAAGGTCGTACAATATAGATGTCAAGTTTTAATGTCTAGGACATTAGAAGTAAATATCTGGATACTTTACTTTAATATCATACATCGCCATCTCATGGTTAAGCTTCTAAGACGTTAAGCGTAATAAACTTTTTGAAACAACTGTGTGCGAAGTTCGGTTTCTCGTGCCTGCGTAGCGTGCGCGAAGCGCCCGATTCTCAAAAGTTATAACAGAATTTACTCGCGCCCACCTAACCGTGTGCAAATAAAATCGGCCAGTTATTCGCACACTTCGCACTCAGTTGTTTCCAAAAAATAGTATGTGTGTCAAATGCGCGTAAGTGATTCTAGACTCGTACGAATCCCACCCTCGCTTCGCTCGGGCAGCAAACTTCACACTCGTTTTTAATCACCTACTTTGCACACCTGTCGCACAATATACTATTTCTCACTGCGGGTGGCGAAAATTTCGCAATTTTTTCCCTATAGTATTTGCGTGTTTCGGAATTCGAATTAAAAGATTGTGAAAATTCAATTCCACGTCTGATACAAATTAAGAAAAATTGTGTACAATTTTTGTAATATGCTAAACAAATTCTATCGGAATTTATCTTCAAGTCGAGACTAAGATCATTTAAAACTTTTGAATATCTTAGAAAGAAGTGAATAATTTGAAATGTTTCATAAACGAGTTTATGATTGAAGATTACGAGAATTTGAAAGAATGTTGGAAAACAGCCCTCCGCATACTCATCGAGGATAGTACTATGTTTTACTATTAGTATATATGGGGGTGTAGGTAAAGTATATCATCCGAAAATCGTACAAATGTGCATGAAAAAATAGAATATCTCCGACAGGACTCATATCGTTCTAAGTGTACTTCAGCTAATCTGTATAGAAAAGGCATTCGCTGCATATTGGTGCATCAGGTATACTATATATACGTTTGAATAAATTCAACTTCAGTGAAATTTACATAAATTTTTTTGCATATAAATTAGCTGATATTAGGAGACCTGGTGATATTTTAAGGAAAGTTAACAACTCATTATTACTTTGTTTATTGCCCCTTATGAAACATTCGGATGGAAAAATGTATATCCGACTGAATGCATTTTATTCCGAAATCTGTATCAGAACTAATTCGCAGCAAGATTTCAATGTTTCTCAATCCCTTCGTCAACCGAACACCAACGCAAAGTTCAGTTCGAAACAAATCCATACCCACATTTCAATCATTTTTAATCAGTGCAAGTTTTACTGTTTGAGCGAACTAAATGTGAGCTTCTCTTGTTCTGACACCTACAAAACTGTAAATAAATGAGCCAGTAGCCTGTTTCTTTACGCAGTAATAGGTAAACGATACCTTGCTTTGGCACCCACAGCTGATGTTCTTCTTAAACTACTTCCTCAATCTATTAGTCCACATCAATTTAAAGAGCAACAATTTCTCGATCACTAATGTCATACCTCCATCAGAATGTACTTATAAACCAGAATTCAAGTGACAATATGAGCGTGCCACAAGATAAGAAAAAATATTTACCTATCACGGGCTCCGCTATGTTTTTAATCACCACGGACCCTGGTAGCGTGATGCAACTCATTCTCATGAATCGCGTAGCAAACGAATGACGTTAACGAATTTTCGACTTTCAAAACACATACAGCAGAGAAGGAGTAAGACTGAGATGGAGAAACTTCAGCAATGAAGAAGAAAAATACACACAGAATACAGTAATATCAAGAGTGGGATCAAGCTTAAAAATTAAGAAGCAGTATTATACCTAATGGTTCGAATATACATACAGTTAAAGTTAAACGAGTGCGCGAGTGAGAAGGAGTGATAAACTAAGTGGTTCAGGGGGTGAGGTAGAAGGGGGAGAGAAGGATGCTAAACGCGTTGGTCCAGGCGCGTGGGATGCTGGTTGCAGTTAGGCTCGTGCCTGAACTCCCTCTACTCTACTTCTTTACCTCATACCTTCTCTCCTCTCCTCTCACCCCGCCTCACAACATCTTGCGTCGTGCTGACTTTGAATACCGGTCGGGTTTGACCGAGTGCGTTTGGTTGTTGGCAAGTTGGTGTGGTGTGTGTGTGTTTGTGTGTGTGCGTGAGCGCGTATCAACGCACACGTGCAGGGCGTATGTGTGGCATGCTCTTGCTATTGCTGTATGTAGATAGATTCGGATGATGCGTGGACCAGTCTCGCCGAGCATGCGAGAGTCTCTGCCACACCTCTTTTCTTCCTTCTTTCCATCTCGACATCGACTCGACCAAACTTAACTTCAGACTCTGGTGTACCAAGACGCGCCCTTTGGAATATCTTCTGTACGCATCGATGACGCTCATCAGCTGCTTCAAAATTATTTGACCCCATTTTTACTCCAAAAGAGGCCATCTGTCCTGTGGGATCAGTTTTTTATTTCCTTGATTTATTATTTTTTATCATTAAAAAAAATTGTTTATATTGCTGCACAGTGGACCAGGATCCCCTTCTTTTAGCCTTCAAGGCCATAAAGTCGAGATTCAAATTTAAATCAAGTACTCTCATCTCCCGTAACTGTGCCGCCCTTGGGTCTGGTTCGCACTGTAACGGGGGCTATTAAAATCTAGTTGCAACCGGATTTAGAACTACGAGTCAGTAAACACTCGGGACAACATTTATAGTCTCTAAACCTGACACACGTACAAAACTGTATGCCTACTATCGGCGAGAAAATTCGAGTCCTCTGACTTTGATATTAAAAAAGTAAGTGAAAAAAAAATGTTACCTCAATAAATGAAGGATCATTTTAAAGGTCAAAATATTGTACGTTAGTGAGCCAAAAAGCAATATGCCAAAAAAATTTTTATAGCTGACAGACCTGAAAATCTGACAAAAACT
>JAUMHM010000079.1:16347779-16366978 GCA_032362435.1 Melikaiella ostensackeni
GTCTCAAAACGTAGACATTTGACAAAAACGGGGGGGGGGGGTCAAATTTTACACAAATCTAATACATTTTCTGATGAGAATGTAAAAAGAGGGAGGAAAAAAAGAGTCAACCAAAACCAACCTCACATTATTTCTTGTTTCCGTCTTTTCTATACTACTAGGGACCAACATGTTTCGAAGCCAATTTAGACTTCCTCATCAAGGGTGATTTATAGGGTAACTACAGTTTTAAATAATGTAACCAGTGATGGGAAGTAACTAGTTACTATAACTAGTTACTTTTTTTGGTAACGATAGTGGTTACGAAATTACTTTTGTAAGTAAGTAACGAATTGGTAACCAGTTATATTTTTTCCAGTAACAGTAACTATAAAAATCGTTACTTTTATAGTTACTTTCGAGATGTAGTTCACAAGTCTATTTTACACCAATCAATCAATTTTATTGCTTCTCCAACTATTTTTTCCTTTTTACTATTCAAGTAATGGGGCAGATGGCCATACGGATTTATAGCCCAATAGAGGAAAAATGAAATTTTCTTCTCACCCTGGGATTGGGAATTTTCTAAAATCTATAAAAACACTTTGAAAGAAAAAAAAGATTCTGGAGTTGAAGATTCATTTATCTTTGGTTGATAGTGAATTTTTTTAACCGGAAATTCAACTATTCCAGTTATTTCATTTATTATTTCAGTTGAAAATTTATCTTCTTTGGTTATAAATTGTATTATTCGGTTGAAAATTTACTCATTTTGTTCGAAGTTGAACGATTTTGAAAGACAATCATTTCATTCGCTCAAAAATTGAACTATCTTGTTGAAATTAGTTTTTTGGTTGAATTAAACTGTTTTTATTTGAAATGAAATTTTTTTGGTTGAAATATATGAACTATTACACTTTTAGTTGAGGATTAATCTTTTTTCGTTTGACATTAATTTTTTCAATTGTAAATTTAACTATCTTATTCTTGGTTGAAAATTGATCTTTTTTAGTGAAAAATTTATGTATTTTGTGCAAAATTCATCTTTTTTTAGTAAAAAATTGAACTTTTTAGTTGAAAATTCATCTCTTTGGTTTCAAATTAAAAATTGATCTTTTGTTGATGAAAACTCATGTCTTTTGTTAGAAATATCTCCTCACCTCTTTGGCTTCAGGTTAGTCAATTTTTCATTGAGAATTCATCTTTTTGGAAAAAAATTTCATTATTTGATTTAAAATCAACTTTTTTGTTAAAAACTCGCCTTTTTGTCTTGAAATTTTAACAATCTGGATGATTTCATTTTTCTCTTGACTGAAAATTCAACTATTTTGATGGAAATTCTTCTTTCGGTTGAATATCACTGTTTTTGATTTGAAATTAAACTGTTTTTTCGGTTGAAATATCAACTATTACATTTTTCGTTGAGGATTCATCCTTTTTCTTAAAACTTAATTTTTTTTCAATTAAAATTTATCTATCCCATTTTTGCTTAAAAAAGAATCTTCTCTAGTTGAAAATTCATATATTTTGTTTAAAATTCGTCTTTTTCTGGTAAAAAATCATATTCTGCGTTGAAAATCCATCTCTTTGGTTTCAAATTTAACTGTTTTGTTGAAAATGGGTCTTTTTTGGCTGAATTCAAAAATATTACATTTTTTTATTGAGAATCAAACTTCTTTGGATAGGATGTTTTTTATTTAGTTGAAAATCAATTTTTTTGTTGAAAATTCGCATTTTTGACTTGAAATTTTAACTATCTGGTTGATTTTATTTGTCTCTTGACTGAAAATTCAACTATTTTAATGGAAAATCTTTTTTTTTGGTTGAATATCACTGTTTTCGACTTAAAATTAAACTGTTTCTTGATGAAAATATTAACTATCACATTTCTCGTTGAGAATTCATCTTTTTCCGTTAAAAATTAATTTTTTCCAATAAAAATTCAACTATTGCATTTTTGGTTGAAATTTTATCTTTTTCAGTTGAAAATTCATGTATTTTGTTTAAAATTCGTCTTTTTTGATAAAAAATTATGTTCTTGGTGAAAATTTATCTCTTTGGTTCCAAATTTGACTGTTTTCTCGAAAATTCGTCTTTTTAGGCTGAATTTTAAAATATTACATTTTTCATTGAGAATTGAACTGAGAACCTTTTTGGATAACAATTTTATTATTTGGTTGAAAATCAACTTTTCTATTGAAAATTCGCCTTTTTTGCTTAAAGCTTCAACAATCTGGTTGATTTTTCCTCTGTCTTGACTGCGAATTTAATTATTTTTTTTTAAAATTGTTTTTCGGTTGAATGTTACTGTTTCTGATTTAAAATAAAAACATTTTTTTGGTTGAAATATCAACTACTAAATTTTTTGTTAAGAATTCATCTTTTTTCCTTCGAAATTACTTTTTTCAATTCAGAAAAAATTCATGTATTTTGTTGAAAATTCGTCTTTTTTTTTGTAAAAAATTATCTTCTTGGTTAAAAATTCATCTCTTTAGCTCCAAATTCACCTATTCTGTTGAAAATTTGTGTTTTTTGGTTGAGTTCAACTGTATTTAATTCAAAACGAAAATCTTTTTTGATGAAATTTCAATTATTATCTTTTTCATTGAGAATTCACCTTTTTTGGTAGAATGTTGAACTACTTTGTTAAAAATGTTTTTTTATTGATGTTTCATTATTTTAGTTGAGAATTTATCTCTTTCGTTGAAAAATTAAATATTTTGTTAAAATTTTTTTTTGTTAAACATTCATTTTTTCAAATGAAAATTTAACCATTTCATTTTTGGTTTAAAATTTATATTGTTGAATTAAAGATTCAACTATTTGATTGGATATTTCTCTTTTTTATTTGAAAATTCATGACTTACCTATGACTTTCATTTAAAAGTGTGAGAACTATCACTCGAAAGTTATGAATAAAGTTTTGTAAACATTAAATTTGGATACCTATATATTTCTAAAATACAAAAGTAACAGAAGGAGAAGCGATAGTTTCTTTTGGGGGGGGGGGGGATGCGACTAAGAAAAACTTACATTTTGAATCGGTAACGATAACGATGACTAGTTACTTTTTTCGTGATGTAACGGTAATGATCACCACTAATCACTACATATTTTCAGATTCTAACAATGGAGAAAATTTGTGGCTAAGTTATTATATTGAGAATTTTTTAGTGTTATATTAGAATTAAATTGTTAAGTTTCAATTTTTATTATTTATTATTATATATTTAATTTAAATTGTTATATTATTGAGAAATCGTTTCTACTGTGAGAACATTCGCCTGCGCACCTGGCGGTATTTGTCCTGAACTAGTCGGTACAAATCATGAATTTCACAAAAATATTGTTTTGAACGAATCTTGTATGAAGTTATTTCAAGAATATATTTCTTTACTTGGAAGAAATCTTTATTTGACATGAATCACTCTATTTTATTTATCAAAAGGAACGCTTCTTCCAAGTAAATAAATTAATACTTAAGTGAACAAATTACTTGATTTAACTAATGACATGTACCATTGGAATATCAGTACCAACTACTTACATGAAAGAAATATCTCTTTCACTTCATTAATATCGCTTTTAGTTATCTCAATATTTCTTTGATTCAAAGAAACCAAAATATTTGATCCAGTCAACGGTGAATTAGTTATTTCAAATAGAATTTTTTTTCAATCCATAGGCTCGAAATCATTAAACTGAAGAAGGCCAAGAGAAGAGAAGAGGCCAAGAAATATTTCTCTATCTCAAAGAAATGGCATCCAAAGAAATAATTTTTTTTAATCGATACACGAATTTGTTGCCTTTAAATAATATTCACTATAATGAAGCAAACAATTTCCTTGGCTTAGAGAAATGGAACCAAAGAAATGCATTTCTTTAGGACCAAGATTTTTTTTCAGTGTAATAATCCAAAACACCAACACATTCCTATAAATTGATAATTTTCTCAAATTCGCATGCTACTTCTTAATACAAATAAATATCCTTTGGTCAATTGAGTAATTCATTAATACCCTGCAGATTGAAACAAATCTTTGCTAAATGTCACTCTTTTAAAATTTCTTAAAGTTCGAAATGAAATCTACTTTCTTATGCAAATTTTTTGTTGTACTAAAGAAGAAACACCCAAAAAGTTCACAAATCAAAAATAGACTCCTAAGCTACCCACTATTACGGCTAATTAGAGAATAATTTACAATAAATGTACAACAAAAAGAAAAAAGAGGTAGAGAAAGAGAAAGAAAGAGTCAACCATACCAACCTCTCACTCTTCCTTTTCTCCATATTTTCTATACTACTGAGGACCAACATGTTTCGAAGGCAATTTAGACTTCCTCATCAGGAGTAATTTACAGGAAAACTACAGTTATATATAATGGAACCAATATTATTTAAATTCAAATATTACCTGAAAATGAAATCCCACCAAAAACAATGCGTGTGAAAAAATTCCGCCCAGTACATGACTATTAATATGTTATTTATTTATGTTGAAGATAATCAAATTTGTGAAATCAAAAAATAAAGTCAAGTGCGAATAGAGGAAAATTGTAAATAAAAGTGTTTTTTAATAAAAGCAATGAATTCAATGAATTAGTTTATTAATAATTTTATTGTTTGACAGAAAAAGCAATTGATAGTTTAGAAAAATAAAAAAAATTTTGGCGGGCCTATTATTGTCTTTGAATGATAAACGTAAGCGTGCCAACATAACAACAATAATAATAATCAATTATCATATTGGAGGCCCGCCATTTTTTTTAAACCTCTGATCCATGATGATTTTATTTTTTTCTGTGAGCACGTAGGGATATCGAAGAGAGGACTATGCTTCCGGAAGCCACTGTTTTATACAGGTAATTCTATACTGAATATTTGACAAATCAACAATATTGAATTAGCAATATGAATAGATAATCAACATAGTAAACGACTGTTCAAAAAAATGATATTTTCTGAACCACGATTGTATATTATATAAAACGGTACATCATTTAGCCAACGATAGTTTTTTATGAAATAATAAATCGACCGATTAGTTTTGGCTGTCCGTGCTTCTGCATGTTTCAAATAGTACATTTCTTGATCAATTCAAACCTAACTTTATTGTATGTTGTTTTATCACTTTCATCTAATAAAGCGGCACATGTACACCTTATTTACTATATTTATGCAAAGTTGTATCAAAAGCGATCAATTGGTTTTGTCTGCCGATGCGACTACATGTCAAAAATAGTAAATTTGTTGGTAATTAAAATCTAACTTCATGGTATATTGATTTATCAATTTCTTTTGAGAAATCGTATATGTGCACGTCATTTACTCTACGTTTATGCAAAATTTCATTGAAAACGATCGACTGGTTTTGGCGGTATGTTTGCATGTTAGAAATAGTAAATTTCTGATGAATTCTAATTTAATTCCATGAAATGTTTATAGATCACTTTCTCCTGAAACAGCGGCATATGTACATCTTATTTACTATATTTATGCAAAGTTTAATCGAAATCGATCGATTGGTTTTGGCTGCCGATCCGTCTGCATGTTAAAAATAGTACATTTTTTGATAAATGAAAATCTAACTTCATGGTATGCTGATTTATCACTTCCTCTGGAGAAACGGCATATGTACACGTTATTTACTATACGTTTATGCAAAGTTTCATCGAAATCGATCGACTGGTTTTGGCGGTATGTTTGCATGTTAAAAATAGTAAATTTTTAAGTAAATTCTTATTTGACTCCATGATATATTCATGGATCATTTTCTCCTGAAAAAGCGGCATATGCACACCTTTTTTACTATATTCATGCACAGTTTCATCAAAATTGCAAGATTGGTTGAGAGTTCAGGGTATGTTGATTTATCACTTTCTCTTGAAAAATGTCATATGCACACGTAATTTACTATAAGTTTATGCAAATTTTCGTCGAAGTCGATCGACTGGTTTCGGCTGTCGGTATGTTTGCATGTTAAAATAGCTAATTTGTTGATGAACTCTAATTTAGCTCCATGATATGTTTATGGATCACTTTCTCCTGAAAAAGCAGCATATGCACACCTTATTTACTATATTTACGCAAAATTTCATCAAAATTGAAAGATTGGTTTTGTCTGCAAATGTGTCTACATGTTAAAAATGGTAAATTTTTTGATAAATTAAAATCTAATTTTATGGTATGTTGATTTATGACTATCTCTTAAAAAATGACATATGTACACGTCATTTACTATATGTTTATGCAAAGTATTATCGACATCGATTGATTGGTTTTGGCTGCCGATGCGTCTACATGTTTAAAATAGTAAATTTTTGGTAAATTAAAATATAAGCTAAAGCTATTTTGATTTATCACTTTCTCTTGAAAAATGGCATATGTACACATAATTTACTATATGTTTATACAAAGTTTCATCCAAATCGATCGACTGGTTTTGCGTGTCAGTATGTTTGCATGTTAAAAATAGTAAATTTTTGATAAATTCTAGTTTAATTCCATGATATGTTTATGAATCACTTTCTCCTCAAAAATGACATATGTACACGTTATTTTCTATATGTTTATGCAAAGTTTTATCGTCATCGATTGATCGGTTTTGGCTGCCGATGCGTCTGCATGTTAAAAATAGTAAATTTTTTGTAATTTAAAATCTAAGCTCAAGCTATGTTGATTTATCACTCTCTCTTGAAAAATGGCATATATACACGTAATTTACTATATGTTTATACAAAGTTTCATCCGAATCGATCGACTGGTTTTGCCTGTCGGTATATCTGCATGTTAAAAATAGTAAATTTTTGATAAATTCTGATTAAATTCCATGATATGTTTATAGATCACTTTCTCCTGAAAGAGCGGCATATGTACTCCTTATTTACTATATTTATGCAAAGTTTCATGGAAATCGATTGATTGGTTTCGGCTGCCGATGCGACTGCATGTTAAAAATAGTAAATTTTTCGATAAATTAAAATCTTACTTCATGATATGTTGATTTACCACATTCTTTTCAAAACGGTATATGTACATGTTATTCACTATACGTTTATGCAAAGTTTCATGGAAATCGATAGACTGGTTTTGGCTGTCGGTATGTTTGCATGTTAAAAATAGTAAATTTTTTGATAAATTAAATCTAACTTCATGGTACGTTGATTTATCACATCCTCTTAAAAAACGGCATATGTACACGTTATTTACTATATGTTTATGCAAAGTTTTATCGAAATCCTTCGATTGCTTTGGCTGCAGGTGCGCCTGCATGTTATAAATCATTGAAAAATAAATGAAAAAAACTAAAAAATGAAATTTTTTGTTATAAAAGCGCGTAAGCTGCACCTTGGTCTGCTTTTTAAAAGTCACGTTTTTAACACTCCTTTTTTCAACGGCTGCAATTGCGAATTTATTCCGTCATGATTAAAATGTCAATTCATAAAATGAGATGTTATGGTCGAAATTTCATAATCATAAGCATAAAATTTTATCCTGCAGATGACTTTTTATTAAGCGCTTTTTTGTTGAAAATCGATTATAACGCATTCCTTCAATTTAGAATTAATAACTTCCAAACTCACGGAATCTTTGTAATTTGGTGGATTCTACAAACTCACCAAATTTAATTAAGATATCCCATAAATAAATTGAAATACTTTACTTTTAGTGTTTGAAATCATTTATTTTATACGAGTAGATAATAATTTCCGGTAGGAATTTTTGTCTTTTTCACATTTCGCTCTTTATGGCAGATTTTTTTTTTCTCGTGTGGTTATTGAGAATCTTTTTCTACTTTTTTTCAGTACTTGGCGACAATTCGCTACCCCGAATCTTGATTTATTGGAAGTCTCATTAAAAATTTTTCGTCTGCCGCCGGAGCGAAAATGCGAGTTTTCGCTCAGCTCAAACTCGCGTTTTCTCCTGTTGGCAGTCAAAATATCGTGTGCCCCTCGCAAAAAAACACTCATTTGCACCACGTATAAAGTTGACAACTCCTCGGCTTCGCCTCGGAGCTCAACTTTATACTTGTGGTGCAACACTCGTGTTTTTCCGCAGCGGAGCACAATGTACTATTTTATTGTTAAAGACAAAACATACTTTCTTGTTAATATCAAATATCTATTTTGGAGAAACTCATGAATCTTGCACTTCATCAATAAATCAGAATTTAATAATTAAATCTTATTGATGATGAAATTTTGTGACTATCTATTCTCTATTCTTGACATAAATGAAATGTTTATTCAATGAGTGTTGCGGTGAATTGTATCATGGATTTTAGTGAAATTGATAAAAATTGGGGGGATGTGATGGATATGTGAGGAAGACTGGCGAAAAATATTTAATAATTTTATTCAATCAGTAAAAAACTGCGATTCGATGCATTACAGAAAAGTTTATTGATGAAGTGCTAAATCCAAGGATTTTTCCAAAGAAAAATATTTAATAACAACAAGAAAGTATGTTTTTACTTTAACAATAAAAAAAAAAGAAACTTTCAATAAGAATACCAATATATTCAAGAAATCTATCTTGAATTTGGTTAAAAAAAGGTTGCTATGCGCAGATACATAGAAGTTTCTGGTGTTTTCTATTTTAGATTTCATTTCGATCTTAAAGATTTTTGACATTAATAAGGAAATAGAAAAATTTACCAAACAACATTTGATATTAAATTCTTTAATTTTATTTTCAATTAATATTTGAGTTTAATTAATATAGGTCCTATTATATACGGGAAGTCCAAATTGGCTTCGAAACATGTTGGTCCTCAGTAGCATAAAAAACACGGAGAAGAAAAAGAGTGAGAGGCTGGTATAGTTTACTCTTTCTTTTTCTCCCTCTTTTTTCTTTTTGTTGCACATGTATTGTATATTTACCCCTAATGAGCCGTAAAAGTGGGTAGTTTCGAAGTCTATTTTTGATTTGGGAACTTTTTGGGTGTTCCTTTTTCAGTACACTAAAAATTTGTATAAGAAAGTAGATTTCATTTCGATCTTAGAGATTTTTGAAGACAGTTCAATTTTCAAGCTGAAAAGAAGAATTTTTAACAAAATAGTTGAATTTTGAACCTACAGAAATGAATATTCAACCAAATAGTTAAACTTACAAAAAATGTTCTACTAAACAGCTGAATTTGAACCAAATAGTCCAACAAAACATTTGACTTTTCAACTAAATAGTTGAATTTTCAACTAAATGGTAGAATTCTCAAATGAAAAAAAATCAAATTTCAACCAAAATAAATTTAATTTTTAACCAAATTATTAAATTTTGAGGTCAAGAAGATGAATTTTTTAGAAGACAGTTGAATTTTCAACCTAAAAAGTTGGTTTTTCTACAAGAAAAATTCGACTAGTGAAGATTCATTTTTAACTAAAAAATATCAGTTTTATACCATAAGAGAAATTTGTAACTCAAAAAGACGAATTTTCAACAAAAAAGTTGACTTTTCAAGCTTGAAAGTCAACTTTTTTCAAAAACATTTGACTCCTTAGCTTAAAAAATAAACTCTTTTGTTAAAAATTCGTGTTTTTTTGTTGAAAATTGATCTCTTAAGGTAGGAAAGTTATCTTTTTATAGTGAAAATTCAACTACTTAATTAAAAATTCAACTATTTGGTTGTAAAAGCAGCTGTTTGGTTGAAAATGATCTTTTGGGTTGAAAATTCATCTTTCTTGGGTAAAAATAGCTTTCTTGTTGAAAATTTAATTTTTTTGTAGTAAGTGAAACTTTTTGATTGAAAATTTTTTCCTTTTTGCTGAAACTTCAACTCATTGGTCGTAAATACTAATTTTAAAAACCCTTTCCCCCTATTGAAAAATTGATTTTGTTTCAAAATAACAAAAAAATCGCTCTTCATCGTTATTTGGAGCCTTATCGTCCATGCTCGAACATTAGATACATTTTTTTTATCTATCACATTCCGTGGAAAATTCGGGTACCAAACTACAACCTTTAGACCCCCTCTGAATTTGAAAAAAAAGTAAAACATTTTTTCGCTTCGCCCAAGTGTAGGGGTAATTTCAAAAAATTATTCGGACTGTTCTTCAACAAACTTGAAAAAATTTGCATGAAAAAAAAGATTTTTTTAGCTTTAAATTCGTAACTTATTAAGATGGAAAACGTCTCAACATAAAAAAAATAATAACGAAAAATAGGTCATTAGTTTTTTAACAAAATAAACAAAATTCAGCGGTAGCGTTTCAAAAATGAATGAACTTAAATGATGTAGAATGTTCTATCATAACTGTTGAAATAATTAAAAAATTCTTGAAGATGTAACCTGGACTAAAAAGTCGAATAACATTAGGAATATGTTGCATGAGTAAAAAATATAGCAAAAACACTGTATTTTTCATGTTTTTTTTTAGTCAAAAGATGAATGTCAACAATCATAACTTGTTTAAAAAAAAATTAAATGACTATTATAAATATATTGAACTTTAAAATTGATTTTAAAAACTCCAGCAATCTTTTTTCTTGACATTAAATAATTTTTTGACTTTGGTGACAAAAATTAAAAATCGATTTTTGTTTGACTCTGGTCATCTGAAGTTTCTACAGAATTTCTGTGGATTTGATTTCTGCAGCTGAAAGTATTCCACAAAATTACTTGAAGATTGTCGTATAAAAATTCGGTATAAGATCCATAAAAATCCCTACAACTTGCTCATATTTCCACATTTTTCCAAATAGAGTTATTGCACGGGAATTATTTAAAAATATATAATGCATTAGAAAATGTTACTATTTTTTTCATAAATTAATTATGTGATTCGAATCACATTGGCAAGTATAATCAAACGAGAAAATTGTGAATCATACTATCAAAATGAAAGAGGTTTTTATCTTTTTTGAGAAAAATATCTCTTGTTTTGCAAGTACATTTATTAATAGCAATCTATTAATCACTTTACTAATTAACCAAGTTTTCCACCGGATTGAATATTCCTAATATGAATAATATAATAATAATAAATAAATAAAATGAAAATGTGAATTCCATCTTGAGTGGTTTTTAAATTTCAAAGTGGAGTTAATTAAGTTCGAATTTTCCGGTTTTTGGCAACAAATCTCCATGGCTCTCGAAATTAATTTTTTTATATTTTTTATTGAAGATTTTTAAAACGTGACTACTTAAAATTCAACAATATTTGACTGTAGGAGAAAAGCTAAACGATTGTAAAACTGAAATATGTTAATATTATCAGTTTAAATTGTAATCGATATTTTTAAGTAATTTCCAATTATATGATTCTATGAATGAACTATGAAGATCAATATCGTTAACTAGGTTAATCCAATTAAAATTAAAAAATTTAGACCGTTTTCGAAAATTTTTGTAGAAAAACTAAAAATAATAAAATCTTACGAGGTTTTGGAAAACAAGGCATAATATGTAGTTTACGGAAAAAAAATGTTGTCGACTTTTGCAAAGCTCTGAGAATCACGAATTTTTTAATCTTCATTTAATATGCTCAAAAAAATTTCAGGATAGATTGCAAAGCTTTTGAAAATTATTTTACTTGAGAATTCATCTTGTATGGTTAAAAATTTTATTATTTGATTGAAAATTTAATTATTTTGTTGAAAATTCAACAAATTTGTTAAAAAGTCACCCTTTTATGTTGAAAATTCGTTTTTTTTTGAGTTGCAAATTGAACTTTTTGGTAGAAATCTAACTTTTTTGTTGAAAATTCATATCTTCGGGTTGAAAATTAAACTGTTTTTAAAAATATTTCTTGGTTGAATCTTCAACACTTTTGGTAGAAATTTAATCTTTTTTGGTTAAGAGTGCAACTGATTGGTTGAAAATTAATCGGCTTTGTTTGACGATTTAGCTATTTGCTTGATAATTTGTTCTTTTTTCTGGTTGAATTCAATTGTTTTTTATTTAAAATTAAAATCTTTTTTGGTTGAAATATCAATTATTAGATTTTTCGTTCAGAATTCATCTCTTTCGTTGAAAATTCAATAATTTTGTTGTAAATTCGTCATTTTGGTTTGAAAATTCATATTTTCCGGTTCAAAATTCAACTTTTTTGTAGAAAATTGCAGAATTTTGTTGACATTTGTTTTTCTTTCATGGGTCAAAACTTCTCTTGTTGAGATTTCGACTCTGCTTTTGGAAATTCGTCTTTTTGGTTTGAAAATTCTTGTCTTTAGGATCATTTCAAGTTAGCTGAAATAGTGTAAAAAGTGCTAAAATTAAAATTAAAATTTTCTCTTTTGCTATTAATAACGAAAAGAATACTCGATTTTCTATTAATCAAAACTGAATGCAAATGCCTTTCTTTTATTATTCTTCACTGCGCTATCAATGACCGTGAAGAATATTTTTTTTTTCAAATTACATTTCTTATTTCATCACTCTATAATAAGCAAATAGTGATACAAAAACATTCAAAAACCAGTAGAAACAAAGGAACTTCATATTCAACTGACGGAAGAACATTGGGAAGCCAACGTACTCAATTATTATAAATTTTTTTCCATGTAACGAATATTTGAAGTGGTTCAAAATGTAAGTGAAAATACACAAATTATTAATAATATTCATTTTTCTATATAGATTTTATAGGAAAAGTCTTAACTATTGTATCAATTAGTTATGTACCATTGAAAAAATGTAATACTCAATTACTTTATTCGACAAACAAATGAAAATTTTCTAATAATGATTTTTTTTAACCATATTAAATTCCCTAATGTCTGTATTATTGACAGATATATTTTGTTCATTCAAAAAGCATTATGACAATAATTGAAGATTTCATGCAATAAAATCAATAGTTTAGAAACGAAAAATCTGGACCTTGTCCAGTTGTTGGACAAAAATCATTTAATAAGCTAATAATAATTATATAATTAATGTAGAGGAATCAAATAGCATGTTAGAATAAGGAGGTAGTTGGAAGTTTATTTTTGATTTGCGAGTTTTTTTATATTCCATTTTGGTACATAAAATATTCATAGCAAAGCACACTCCATTTTGATCTTCAAAAAAAAATTGCAATCGATAGAATAAGGCTTGCCACAACTTACACGTATTTCTATCACAATGTATATAAATAGTTATCAATGCTCCTATAGATTGAGGATAAGAACCTGGTGTCCCTCAATCTATAATTGTACCTCGTTTTGGTAATTGTCCCCAGTTAGCTTTATAAACATTTTACTCAGACCTCACGTTAAAAATAAATCTGCGTTTGCAAATTCATTAAGTGAAAGTATTGAAAAATCCAAAATCTTTTCAATTCACAACAATTTAACCCGATTATCCAAATTTAATGAGCTTATTAATCATTTAACAAATGATTGTTTCATATATTGTGCATGTAGATATGTATAGCCTACTCAGCAATAAATCCATTTAGTATTTACAATTAAATTTATATCAAAAATAATACTGATTTTATAATACTTGCTATTTTATATTTAAATCTGAAATAGACAGCGAAAAAAATATTCTTTCATATTTTTTCAACTATCAACAAGGGATAAAATAGTAATTTTCTATTTGAATTAATTGAAAACATTAAATAATTTTTCATTTTATATTTAAATTTGCAATAGACAGCGAAAAAAAATACTTTTACATTTTCCCGACTTTCAACAAGGGATAAAATAGTAGTTTTCTATCCAAATTAATTGAATAAATTGAATAATTTTATATTTTATATTTAAATCTGCAATAGGCAGCGAAAAAAATACTTTCATATTTTTTCAACTAGCAACAAAGGATAAAATAGTAATTTTCTAATTACAGATGTCGCGGTGGTACAGCGACTTCTTCAAGATATGTAAATAGGGTAGCCGCGTCCTACTTTACCGGTTCAATATAAATTAAGAATCTTCAAATCACAAATTAATCAATATACTGTTCTAATTTTCAATAATAATTATTATATAAAAACGATTTAATAATTATTATGGTTATTTAATGCTATTATAATTTAAATCTCTTGATGGTATACATAGTTCCTCTTTAATCCAATGCCGGTAAATCAAATATTCACATTTAGTCGATATTTGCAAACATGTTACTGTCTGTTAATAAAAAATTTTTTTAGTTTATACTAAGATCAACAAAAACACGTATGCAATGGGGAGAAGTGAAGGTTAGAGATAAATACTTGTTGTGACACGAGTGACAGAAGTGCTTGAAATTTCATAATCTGCTGTGTCTTATTTCTGAAAATTATTACAATGTTGAATTTATATTAAATATTGAATTTTCATTACAATTGAAACCACACGTTCATGTTTACTACAATTTTAAGGAAATATCTGCAATCATGGGCAAGGTAAGAATCATCTGACCCGCACGTACATACAGTCTAGCCAACTTGAATATTTTAAATGTTTATAACTTTACAAATCATTGTAAGATTCCTACGATTAATTTTACAAAAAAAACTATAATTGCTAGTTATCATATTTGTTTATGCTTTTTCAGGCAATACTTTACTCTTATTGGCGCAGTTCCTGCTCATGGAGAGTGCGGATAGGTAAATTATTTACGAATTTTGTTCGAGCATCGGTAAACAGTAAACATTCGAATAATTCAAATATTATCTTGGATTAATTAATAAATTAATTGATTTACGAGGGACGAGCGTGTCACCTTTAGTCAAGTCAAGAGTACATCTAAAATTTTTGTCCGCAGAAGAGTACTATATTTATTTGGACAGAATTTAAAAATAGTGCAACAACTTATGAAGCCGAGCTTTTTATAATTTCTCAGGTGATATTATTATTTAAAAATGCGAATAGTTTTACATTTGACTTATTCTCGTAGTGCACAGTGGGACAGAAGCCCAACAAAAGTGGCCAAAAGTCGAAAATTGAAAATAATAATTCCAGTATTTTATTAGTATCTAGACACATTAAAGTAGCTCATAATCAAGTTTTAGTATTAGTATATTAGTCTTCGAGAAATCGTGCTTTGAATTCAAAACTTTTTTACAATTTTTTACAATTCCATTAATCAAATATTTTACGAACTAGCGATTGTTTCGGCACATAAGATAAATTTAAATTTTTACAATATTAATTAGCATGTATTCGAAGAAAAAAAAAGAATCTTCCAAATTTAAAATGACAGAACCAATATGGTGACCAAAATTTATAAAAAATTATCCTATTTGCATGAAACTCATTTTGTAGGGGATTTTCGAGTAACAGAATACATAGTTTGAGTCAAAAAGTTAAAATTCAGAATAGCAGATCCAATATGGTGACCAGAATGTATAAGAAATTATCCGAATTGTATAAAACTCATTAACCATGGGTTTCCGAGTCACAGTTTCCAAATTTCGGGTCAAAAAGTTAAAATTTGAAATGGCAGATCCAATACGGTGACCGAAATTTATCAAAAATTATCCGATTTGCATAAAACTCATTATCCGGGAGTTTTTCGAGTCACAGATTCCAAATTTTTAGTCAAAAAGTAAGAATTCAAAATTGCCGACTCAATATGACGACCAAAATTTATAAGAAGTCATCCGATTTGTATAGTATAAAACTCATTTTGATTTCAAATCATAGATAACAAAGTTTGGGTCAAAAAGTTAAAATTCAGAATCGCAGATCCAATATGGTGACCAAAATTTATTAAAAATTATTCGATTTGCATAAAAATCATTATACACGGCTTTTCCGAGTCACAGTTTCCAAATTTTGAGTCAAAAAGTTAGAATTCAAAATTGCCGACTCAATATATCGATTAAAATTTGTGAAGAATAATTTGATTTGTATAGAACTCATTCCGCAGGTAGTTTTCTTGTCACAGATTACAAATTTTGGATCAAATAATGTCAACAAAAAAATTCAAAATTGAGGATCCAATATGGTAGACAAAATTCATAAAAAATTATCCGATTTGTGTAAAACTCATTATTCAGGGGTTTTCCGAGTCACAGATTTTAAATTTCGGGTCAAAAACTTAGAATTCAAAATTGCCCACTCAATATATACACCAAAATTAATAAAAAAAATTTGATTTGTATAGAGCTCATTTCGCACGGAGTTTTCGTGGCACAGATAACAAATTTTGAATAAAAAAATGTCAACAAAAAAATTCAAAATCAAGGATCCAATATGGTAAACATGATTTATGAAAAATTATCCGATTTGTTCAAAACTCACTATCCAGGTGTTTTCCGAGTCATAGGTTTCAAATTTCGGGTCAAAAACTTGAAATTCAAAATTGCCGACTCTATATGTCGACCAAAATTTATAAAGAATCATGCGATTTGTATAGAACTCATTTTTGTTTCGAGTTTTTGAGTCACAGATTATAAAGTTTGGGTCAAAAAGTTAAAATTCAGAATGGCAGATCCAATATGATGACCAAAATTTATGAAAAATTATCCGATTTGCATAAAACTCATTATCTAGTGGTTTCCGAGTCAGAGATTCTTAATTTCGGGTCAGAAAGTTAAAATTCAAAATGGCAGATGCAATATGGTGACCAAATTTATAAAAAATTATCCGATTTGCATAAAACTCATTATCCAGGGTTTTCCGAGTCACAGTTTTCAAATTTTGGGTCAAAAAGTTAGAATTCAAAATTGCCGATTCAATATATCGACCAAAATTTATGAAAAATAATTTGATTTGTATAGAGCTCATTTGCTGGGGAGTTTCAAAATGCTAGGGAATTCAAAATAGAGGATACAATATCGTAAACAAAATTTATAACAAGTTATTGTATATCTTGTGTAAAATTAACGTTTTATTTACTGAAAATGATTGACAGTAATTGAAAGCTACAAGTCCATAATTCTAACTCAGAATTAGACTTTTCAAAGATAAGTAAACCTGACTTTTTGTAGTATTTTTATACATTCCTACTCAAAAATATTTCAATAAAATATCGTTTGCTCTCTCTTAAAAAAACAGGATTGCACTTGAAAGACATCCCATATGAAATTAGACCAATAGATATCGTTAAACTTGATGGAGAACAACACACTTCTGAATTCCGAAAAATCAATCCCATGTCAAAAGTACCTGCACTCCACATCGACAATCAGACTTTAATCGAATCTGTGAGAATTCTCAAAATTTTTTAACTTATAATATACATAATCTCTTTGGGAACGTCCATTAATTACGAAAGGATGATTTTTCTCTTCTAGACACCCTCACTCCCTATTGTAAGAATTCGCAAAGTTTTTGTGACCCTCCACCCCCTTCTTACTTAGCATTTTATATTTTTACTCAATATGTCAATAATACATCAACTTTTTCACTGTGAACGACATTTCAAAAGATTTCCAGTGATTTAAAAGGATTTCAAGAGGTTTTAAGTGATTTTAAGGTATTCCAAAGGACTACGAAGTATTTCAAAGTATTATAAAATTTATACGGAATTCAACGAGATTTTTAGAGCTTTTTAGATATTTCATGATACTCTGAGGAATTTAATTGGATTTTACAATATTTTAAGGGCTTTTAAGATATTCGGAAAGATTACCTTGGATTTTAAAGACTTCAATGAATTTCTAAGGTATTTCGACGATTTCAAGAGATCTCGCAATATTTCGAAGTATTTCAGGGAACATCAAGGTTTATTTGGGATTTTTATGCTATTTTCAAGATTTCAAGCGATTGCAAGGATTTCAAAAGATCTGGCGGAATTTCGAAGGATTTCCAAATGTTATAATAGATTTAAACGGATTAAGTGACGCTGGAAAAAACGATACTCGTGGCGGCGAATACGGTCATAAGAGTTCCCAGGCTCGGATTTAGGAATTTGGCGCCCCTAGGCAGTTGCAAAAATTGCCGCCCCCCTTCCTTAACTTCTCTCCTTAAATGATCAAATAAGTTAGGTACAATAACATTTTAATCAATACAATGCACATTTCTGTGAGCAAATATTTTATTTTATCATAGTTGAGTGGCCTTACAATCGTGTAGTATGGCATGTCATTCAACAATCAAAATCATTTACACGATTGATTTTTGTGGAGAACTTACTGTCTACTAAAAATTTGTACGTCTTGATTTTCGGATCGCAAAGTTATTAATAATGTCATCACAATCTAAAGACATAAGCAAATCTGGCTCTATAGCTAACAAAGCAAGTGCGTTCAATCGTTCTGCAGCCAGATTTGATCTCAAGTAGTTTTTCGCCCTCCGTAAAACGGAAAATGATCGTTCAGCACTACAGTTTGATACGGGTGTGCAAACGATCATTCGGTACGCTATATCAACGTTTGGAAAAACTGTGTAGAGCTCGTGCTTCTCAGCAATTTAAGCAAATCCATAGGGGAACTTTTTTCTACATTCTTTTTTACGCAATAGCTTTTGAATGAAACCATCTCATTCGTGAACAATGCTTCGATATCTTAATCGTAGAAATTAATCAATTCAATAGATCTGTCACGAAATTCTTTTTCATTCAAACAATACATGTCTGTAATAACTGAAAATTTTTGATAAAGTACTTGGTATGCTTTCGATCTTTTTTGTAATTCAGATGAAATTCTGTCTAAAATGACGTTGAAGATATTTATTCTGATGTTTTCCCGACCAATAAGTTCTACTTCTCTATCTCTGGATTCATCG
Organism: Melikaiella ostensackeni; assembly: GCA_032362435.1. Lineage (NCBI taxonomy): Eukaryota > Metazoa > Arthropoda > Insecta > Hymenoptera > Cynipidae > Melikaiella > Melikaiella ostensackeni. The sequence goes on from JAUMHM010000079.1 coordinate 16,366,341, forward strand.
CAACTGAGAGTTTTCGTCTTTTTTCGCGTAGTTACGGTTTGATATTCTTTTTTTACGGAAATTTCGAGCGCTTTCTCTGCGACCGAATCAAAATTTTCACGCGTGATGGAGAACAACACACTTCTAAATTCCGAAAAATAAATCCCATGTCAAAAGTACCTGGACTCCACGTCGACAATCAGACTCTAATCGAATCTGTCAGAATTCCCATTAAAAAGTTCAATTACCTCAACAATAGTTGTTTTAACATTTTGTAATTTTCTTCTCACAGAATTAAAGGATGATAAAAAAGCTCCACAACTGTTGCATAAACGCTGTCTCTAATAATTCAAGTTGTTGTCGAATACCGAATGCTTCGTTTCGCGTTGTATACGTTCTGAATAGTTGAAAAATACGCTACAGCCATTAAACAACTTTCTACCGCATGTTTTCTCACTAAATTCACAGAATGAGGTGCACAAGGTGTGTAATCTGCGTATTTGTTGACTTCTTTGATTCTTGCTTGAAGCCCTGTGTGCCGCCCAGGCATGTTGGCAGCGGTGTCGTACGCTTGTCCTCGATAATCGTTTATGTTGATGCTGAGTGATTCATACGTGGACAAAATAGCATTTACAAGATTCTCAGATTTGTGTCCTGGA
>JAUMHM010000079.1:16373873-16393589 GCA_032362435.1 Melikaiella ostensackeni
TGAACTGCAATGTTCACGAAACGTCGGCAAGATTCGTAGTTTTGCACACGATTGAAATCCGAAACACCTCCTTTTATAATAATGAATCATCGTGAAAGCATTAAATCTATTATTAAAAATATTATTATGAAGTGTAAATGTTGTTATTGCATTTAGTATTTTTGTCAACAAATGGGACATTTTCATATTTGTACTTTAACTATTCAAATTTTTTAAAGAAAGGAGGCATTTTTTGAATTACGTAAAGCGTTCTTTGAATCAATTAATATTTTATCAATTCTGTTACATGTTTATTCTGGACGGTATGCTGCATCTTTGAACCACATAAATATTTATTCCCGTTAAAAAACTTTTTTTTGTCACAAGGAAATATTCATTTTACCTCAAAGTACGCTTATTTGAATCAACGAATCATATACTATATGTGATTCCAGAAAACTTTTACTGGTTCCATGTTATATTTATTTGTATGTCATAATTATCTTCATAATATACTATTATATTTTTGGTTGAGAATTCAACTTTTTTGGATAAAAATGTTATTATTTGTTTGTAAATTATATAATAATTTTGAAAATTCAACAATTCCGTTCAGAAGTCATCTTTTTTGGTTGAAAATTCAACTGTTTTGTTTGAAAATTCGTCTTTTTACCTTGAATATTGAACAATTTGATTGAATTTTTTTTCTTTCTTAGCTGGAATTTTTTTTGGTGTGAAATTCAAATAATTTTTTGAAAATTCGCCATTTTAGTTTAAAATTCTACTATTTGATTGAAAATTCATATATTTTGTGGAAAATTCATCTTTTTGGTAAAAATAGAATCTTCTTGATTAAAAATGCAACTGTTTGGTTGAAAATTAATCTTTTTCAGTTATAGATTCAACTATTTTTTAAAAAGTCATTTCTTGGTCTAAAGTAGAACTACTTCGCTAAAAAATCCAATTTTTGTATTAAAGATTCATCATTTAAGTTGAAAATTCAGCTTCTTGGTTGAAAATCTGACCAATTTGTTGAAAATTTTTTTTGGTTGAAAATTAGTTTTTGTAATTGAACATTTAATTATTGGGTTGAAAACTCAACTATTCAATTAAAAATGCATGTATTTTGTCGAAAATTTGTCTTTTTGGTAGAATATTAATCTTCCCGCTTGAAAATACAACTATCTGTTTAAGATTTTATGTATTTTGTGGATAATTCGTCTTTTTTGGTAAAAATATAATCTTCTTGATTAAAAATGCAACTGTTTGGTTGAAAATTAATCTGTTTCAGTTATAGATTCAACTATTTCGTTGAATATTATTCTGTTGCAGTTGTGGGTTCAACTATTTTGTTGAAAATTCCTTTTTTTTTGGTCGAAAATAATTTTTTTTATCTGTAAATTTAACTATTTCATTTTTGGCTTGAAATTAATCTTTTTTAGTTTAAAATTCAACAAACTGTTTGAAAATTTAACTATTCGGTCGAAAACTTATGTATTTTGCGAAAAATTCGTCTCTCTTGGTAAAAATATAATCTTCTTGATTAAAAATGCAACTGTTTGGTTGAAAATTAATCTGTGCAGTTGTGGGTTCAACTATTTTGTTGAAAATTCGTTTTTTTGGTTGAAAATAAATTTTTTTATCTGAAAATTTAACCATTCCATTTTTGGCTTAAAATTAATCTTTTTTAGTTTAAAATTCAACCATCTGTTTGAAACTTTGACTATTTAGTCGAAAATTTATGTATTTTGTTAAAAATTCGTCTTTTTGGCAGAAAATTAGTCTTCCTGGTTGAAAATGCAACTGTTTGGTTGAGATTTTATGTATTTTGTTGAAAATTCATATTTTTCGGTTAAAAATACAACTTCTTAGTTGAATATTATTTGGTTTTAGTTGAGGATTCAACTATTTTGTTGAAATTTCGTCTCTTTTGGTTGAACTCAACTTTTATAATTCAAAATTAAAATATTTTGTGGTTGAAGTATCAACTATTATATTTCTCCTTGTGAATTCATCTCTTTTAGTTGAAAATTCAACTACTTGGTTGAAAGTGGAACTTTTGGAAACTTTTTTGAACTTTTTGATTGAAAATTTATCTGCTTCAGTTGAAGATTAAATTATTTTGTTGAAAATTCGTGTTTTTTGGTAGAATTAAATTATTTCAGATTTAAAACTAAAATCTTTTTTGGGTGAAATATCGACTATTTCATTTTTCGTTGAATATTCATCTTTTTTGGTTGAAAATCTAACCACTTCGTTGAAACTGGAACTACTTTGTTAAAAAATAATTTTTTTGTTAAAGATATATAATTTAAGTTGAAAAATCATCTTCTTGGTTGAAAATTGAAGTATTCCATTTTTCGTTAAAAATTAATCTTTTTTAGTTGAAAATTCAACTATTTGGTTGAAAATTTTGTTCTTTATTGACTAAAAAACCTTTCTTGGGTGAAAATTCAACTCTGCTGTTGATAATTCGTGTTTTTTGGTGGAACTCAATTATTTTAGATTCAAAACTAATTTTTTTTTTGGTTGAAATATCAACAATTACATTTTTCGTTTAGAATTCATCTTTTTTGGTTGAAAATTCAATTACTTGGTTGAAAGTGGAACATTCATTTTTTCATTTTTCTATTGTTGAAGATAAATCATTTAAGTTGAAAATTCATCTTTTTGGTTGAAAATTGAAATATTCGATTTTTGGTTGAAAATTAATCTTTTTTTAGTTGAAAATTCAACTACATTCAACTCTCGAGTTAGCGCGGGTCTCGGACATTGCTTACCTCGACCCTGAGACTCTTCCCAGAATTTTTAGGATGAAAACAGTGAGGGCTGTATGAATCATTGCCAGTAGGAATGCATAATTTTAATTAACTGTATTTTGTACAAATGTAGATTCTAGTTATCATAAAGGATGGACCTTCTTTAATAATGAAGACTAATTAATAAAAAGAGGATTTTCCGCGTGTATTTAAAAATAAATGCGAAATATGTACGCGAGTGCGCGAGCTGCCCGCTTTGTTGCTACGGTACTGCGTGATTGCGTCAAGGTCGCCGCGCGTCTTCCCCTGTCCCCCGGATTCCCTCGTCATAGAGTGCGAGCTGGCAGAATTCTAGGGATGCAGTAAACGAGGCGCAGTATATCGAGAATTGAGTGTACAATACGTGTATTGCAATTTCGAAGAATACTTGCCGGTTACCATACAAGTATTGCAATTTCACGCTACAATACCGGTATTGTAGTTTTACCTTACACTCACTTTAGCCCGTCTAGCGGATCAGTTCCCCTCTGTTTAAATAAGATGAGGATTGAATCTTGGTAGACTGGTGCGTAACGCACTCGACTCAGGGCCTGGCGGTTAAGGTTCACTTCTCAGTGCATGCAAATTTCGATTTTTTTTTTAAATTTGTTTTGCAACATTATATTACATGTATGGCAATATTACAATACCAGTGTTTGAAAACTACAATATTATGTATTAGAACGTTACGTTACGTCTCGAAAATAAACTTCCAATACATTTAATGTAAAGTTCCGACATAAATTTTTAACAGTGTACCTTATAACTCATACATTTATAAATTTTGATAATTCTTGCCTACTAGAATTTGTAGTCTATATTATTGCCAACATATCCTGAATGATAAAAATGAAGAACTTAATTCAAAAGAGTAGATAATTCCACTAAAATCGACCAAAAATGTCTCCAATTTACGATTTTCTTCGTCTTAAACACCCTTAAAATCCATGAAAATAATATTAAACTTCTGATAAAATCACATGTTTTTCAGCAGAATATAGGGGCCTGTACTTAAATTACGTAATATTTTTTTACGCCATGATTAATAAAAAGGCTTTCAGGGAAATGTATAATAATAATTTTTGATTTTATAAAAATCCCTAACTGAATGATTCTCATCAAACTGATACTTTTATGTCCTTCGGCGAGTTCAGCTATTTACTAAACTGTAAATCACGTTTTTGTAATAAATTCATGATGAATTCAGAAATAAACAATTTATACATTTTTCAAATTCATTATGCACCACAAAGGCCACTACCATGACATGTCCCGCAAACCTGAATAGACCAACCATTTCGTTAGGATTCGAATTTAAGGTAAAAAAAATCTTGGTATGAATTATATTCATGTGAAATATATAACTGCAGCTATAATATTCCATGTTTGTTTAATGTTAGAACTCATTTTCAAAATTTGCAGTATGAGTTCAAAGATTGTCCCAGAGTTTTCAACAAAATAGTTTTAAAAAATATATATTTTCGTGCTGGTGCAGCTGCCCAGTAAATAAAAAAAATTCAAAAGAATTTAAAGTTAATAGGGAGTGCCAGGATTTAAATCCGGTTTGTGGAACTTTCCGGATTCATGAGTGTTTTGGTAGGTCGGAATTACGTCGAATCCCGAATGTGATGATTAGAAGAAATGCCTGGTCTTATCCGTATGAATCCTTCGCGTCTTTTTTAGGTTTTGTTTGGTAAGATTTTTGTTTTTCAGGTTATGTCTTGAAGGATTCTTTAATTGTAATTAAGGGTAATCTATGAGAAGAGAAGAGCTATTCCGTCCAATATTAGTGCGGGCTAATTTCAGAAATGGAATTGTGTGATGTTTATTAAAAATACTTTAAAATTTGAAGTTTATTTTCTTCTTTTTAATCTTAAATTTGAAATAACAGCCATTTCGGTGACTTTTCTATAATTTAAGAGAACTATGGTATCATTCAACTTTCTTGACAGTTTATAATCAGTACTGTGATAAACGTGTCCCTTGTAGATACATTTCTAGAAAACGCGTCCACCAGCAATATCAGTTTCTTTTGAAAAAACAACTTCACCAAAATACGCAACTCCACTTATTACTTGCGCATTTGAAGTATTCTCTTTATTTTGAGAAATCAAATCGTTACAGTATTGCTTCGTTGTAGAAGATGTGCAAATATCAGATATGCATAACTCGAAACATAATTTGCAAAGATTTTTTAGCAATTTGTTGCTCTACGCCTTTAGTTCCCGTAACTAGTTGTTTTATTCGGTGAATATTGCTTTCATATGGAAACATAGAAGTACCATGCAAAGGTCCACTTTGCCTAACGGATTCAACAGCATGTCGAGCCATGTGTACATCAAATTTTGCTGATGGTGATTTTAAAAAGGATGTTTCTATAATGTCTATGATCTGTATGTAATAATTTATTAACTTCTATTGTTCAAGTGCTTGTCTCTATTAAAATTTGACCTTAAATGTACATTACGCATTCCCTCATGATGCTATTATTTCAAGTGAGTTCTACGAGTTACAAAATTATTAATGTTTGAATCCTGGAAATGCTGAATAAATATCTAATCTTTGAATTGAATTGATTTCATTATTAACTTATATTTATTCCCAATAATTAAAATCCATTTAAATTCTACATTTAGTACTCCTACTGCATGGAATTCAATTCCTTTCAATACGCCCAAGTTCTGTTATAACCTAAAAATGCAGTTCTATTTCACGATTAAGAGGAATTTCCATTTTGTATCAGCTTATTCCTTTCAAACTATAAATTTACTTTAGACTATTTTTTGGCGAGACGCATAGCTTTTCTTCTAATTGTGAAAAATGTTATAAAAACAAGAAATTCCACTCACCGGCAAAACCATACGAGATACGAATAAAATGTTTGTAAACGAAATTGTTCATCTCAAAATAATCTACAAATTTGATTGAAACTTTTTTTTTGATGAAACGCTCAGTTTCCGTTTTAATCGGAAACAATAATGGCATAAGATACAACAAAATGTTTAATGAAAGACTGGCAGTTTTAGTTGTGATCGTGAAAATATGCTATTAAAAATAAAAAATTTAATTTATGGGAAAACGACACAAAATACAATAAAATGTTTAACGGCATAATTTATCACCTAAACTGAAGTCCCGTTAAGGGTATTGGATTATCGAAATTGAAATCTTTGGATGTTGATAGATACGGCACTGGTCCCATATATTATTCGTGGCGAGTCTGTTAGAATAAAATAATGGAGAGTCACCTAATATTCGGGATTGTATGAAGTCTTGGGGTTGAAGTATCTGCCAATGACACCTCCTGATTTAGGGAAAATCAATATTTTGGGTGATTATATTAATTTTCTGAATAATCTGAGAGCAGACGGGTGTCGAAAAAGAGAGGGTAAAAAGCAGAAGCGTTATAGAGTCACATGTGCAAACTTATTTTTTTACACAGAACCCTGACACTGACGAAGTATTCGTGGGTGTAACTTTACATTCTAAAACTCCAGACTTTGTGAATAAAACGACGATTTCGCGATTCATTAGAGTAAGCAGCGTTATCAGCTGTTCAAAATTCAGAAGTCCCGACGTGAAAAAAGAGAAAGAACATATATGACGTGTGGACGTGTTGTTTTTATAGTCGCCAGCGACTCTCACATGCAGCCCAATTTTGTGTACTACTAATCTCTCCGCGATACCTGTCGGCAAGGTAGTTTTCACATTGGATTATTCAGAAAATTAATATTTTCACCCAAAATATTACTTTACCCGGCATAAAAAGGTCTCATTGCCAGAAACATCAACCCCTGCGTAATCCCGAATATTGGGTGAGTCTTCTTAATTTTATTCTAACAGACTCGCTGCGGATTATATGTATATAGGGCCCCTGCCGTATCTATAAAAAAATTCCAAATTCGATTATCCAACACCCTTAATTAATTAGACTTTACTTTTATCAAATTGAAAATTAAAAAATAACAATAATAAATGCACTAATCTTATTTGTTAAACGATGAACATAATTAATTACACAAATTAAGGTACAAATATTAATATAACATAAATTTATTATAATACAGTTCAACATAATATAGAAAATTTTGCGTTTCAGACAGACTTTATTTGAGTGCGAAGCGCGAGACACATGATGAGAATGTATTCGTTACAGTTATCAAAAATCATTTCACTGTGTTTTGAAACGATATCTCAATATTCCCAATATAGGTAATCTACTTGATTATCAAACATATAGAACTTTTATTTGTATTCAATCGAAAAATGTCACTAAGATAATTTGTAAATCTTGTTGAGTCTACTAAAAATCACAATTATATCTCATCGATCTTTTAAAAAAATTTATAATTTTGAAAATGTGACTCTTAGAATTTTTAACTAACCAAAAAGTTTTATTGAGATAATTTCTTAATGAATTTGATATGAATTAAGAATGTCGATTGGAAGTCCTTAATTCGTTAGAAAATCATTTTTTTCTATTTTTTGAAAATTTTGACTACACAGACATACAGCCAGACATACAGATATACAGACAGGCACCGAAAAAATTTCATGATTTTCGGTATCTGCGAGTGCTTGAACGTAAAAATCTATTAGAAACGAGATATCGAACATTTGAACGATACCATTACACTCTCATGAATGAGAACGTACACATTTTTTTTTTAAATTTGAAAAATCTAAATTTCTTGAAACGGTTTTCCATCTGGTAACATTCCTTGGCACAATTCCATATTAAGATAGTAGTCATGCGGGAAAGCAGGTCTTGGGAAAATGTATTTAATTATACTATTAAGAATTGCAATATTATTATTGAGGGCATTATTGAAGAGAGAAAAGATTGTTTTTCATGAAAAAAATGTAAAACATACAAAAATTATTTATTGAAAAACTTTTATTTTTGACCGAACTCCTTTTCTTCTTACTTCTTACCAAATTTTTTTAAATAATGGTATTTTATTGAATGAAAGCTTATTTTATGGGGAAAAATATTCTCTACAAACTTACCGCACCCAATTTTTGAAAATGAATTAATTAAATTATTAAAAATATTATTATTCACTTAATATATTTTCTTCTATCATTCTTCGATGATTTCAGGCACTTAATTTTTTTTTCAAAAATTGGGTGCGGTAAGTTTGTAGAGAATATTTTCTCCTATAAAATACGCTTTCGTTCAATAAAATCCCATTATTTAACAAAATTTGGTGACAAGTAAGAAGAAGAAGAGGTCGGTCAAAAATAAAAGTCTTTCAATAAATAATTTTTGTATTTTTCAATTTTTTTCATGCAAAATAATCTCTTCTCGCTTTAACAATACTCGTCCAGAACCGTGCTAACAAAGCGGGCAGTTCGAACACTCGCGTGCATATTTTGCAATTATTTTTAAATACACGCGGAAAATTCTTTTTTCACTACTCAGTTTTCATTATTAAAAAAGGTCGATACCTTATGATAACAAAAATCTACATTTGTACAAAATTAAGTTAATTAATATTATGTATTCCTACTGGAAATAGTTCATACGGCCTTGATTGTTGACATTGGAGTCGCTCCGCCACATTTTAAAATAAAAAATAGTCACACAAGTCACCTTCAAAAAACTCCAGGCTAGATCCCTAGCTTCATAATAATATTCTTCAACTTCCAAAAACCACCCCTATCACTTTTAATGGAACAAATCAAAAGTGTCTTCATGTAAAACAGCCATAAAATTTTCAAATCGAAAATAGCCACACAAATCACCTTTAGAAAACTCCGAGTTATATTCCCAGCCCCACAATTATATTTTAAAGAACCAAAAAGCCATTTCTATCACTTTCAACCAAACAAATCCGAAGTGTATCCATGTAAAGCAAGACATCAAATTTTTAAATTGAAAACAATCAAACAATTTACCTTAACAAAAATCTAAGGTGAATTCCCCACCCTACAATAACATTCAACAACCCCCAAAAAACCACACCTAGCACTTTTAATCAAACAAATCTAAAGTGTCCATGTAGAACAGCCATAAAATTCTCAATTTAAGATCACTCCCACAAGTCACCCTAAGAAAACTTCAAGTTATATTCCCAGCCCCAAAATAATATTTAAGAAAACCACCCCCATCACTTATAATAAAAGAAATCGAAAGTGTCTTTATTTAAAACAGCCACAAAATTTTTAATTTGAAAATAATCACACAAGTCACCTTCAGAAAACTCCAAGTTACATTCCTGATCACATATTAATGTTCAACAACTCCCCAAGACCACCTTTAGCACTTTTGACTAAACAATTCCAAAATATCTGCATGTAAATCTGAAATAAAATTTTTGAATTAAAATAGTCACACAGGTCACCTTAAAAAAACTTGAATTGATATTCACAATCCAAAAATAATATTCGGAGTCCTCAAACCAACCCTTATCTCATTTAACGAAACAATTTCAAAATGTCTGCATGTAAATCAGTCATAAAATTTATAAATTAAAAATAGTCACACATATCACCTTCACAAAACTCCAAGTTGAATCCCTAACGCGACAATGATATCCAACAACGCCCATAAAGCACCCTCAGCACTTTTTACGAGAAAAAAACAAAACGTCATCACGCAAAACACTCAAAATACCGTTAAAATTGAAAATGATCGTAGCAGTTACCTTCACAAAACTCCGAGTCGTATTATATTAAGTTCAATTCTACTTTTACAAAAAATAAGTATTTACTTAAGAATCAAACCTGCAGGAGGGGGGGGGAGTTATTATATTAAAAAAGTATTTCGTAAGAATTTGATTCAATTTCCTGTTCGACGTAATAATATAGGCATCGAATTTTTAAAAAGTCAGAAAACAACATATTTTTTTATATTTAAGTATCTCCAAGATTTTAAGTTTGCATTTAAACTACTCATCAATCATCAGAAAGACACTTTCTTCAAATAAACGTTGAGCTCAACAACTCTTAGGTTGAAGGTTGTTGAGACTCACCGGGCTTGGCTATTTTGCGAGGTTACACTTTGGATTTGTTTCGTTAAAAGTGCTAGGGGTGGTTTTTGGGGGTTTTTGAATATTATTGTGGAATTGTTAATATCACTTGGAGTTTTCTAGAGGTAACTTGTGTGACTATCTACAATTTAAAAATTGTATGGCTGATTCACATGCAGATACTTTGGATTTGTATGATTAAAATTTGTAGGGGTGGTTTCTGAGGATTTTTTAATATTATTGTGGGGTTGAGAATATAACTTGGAGTTTTCTAATGGTGACGTGTTTGACTATTTTTTATTTAAAAATTTTATATCTGTTTTACATGAAGACAGTTTCGAATTGTTTCGTTAAAAGTGACATGGGTGGTTTTTGGATGTTTTAGAATATTATTATGAGGTTGGGGATCTAACCTGAAGTTTTTTGAAGGTGACTTGTGTGAATATTTTTCATTTTAAAATATCTTGGCCGTTTTTCCTGACGACACGTTGGATTTGTTTCGTTGAAATTTTTGGGGGTGGTTTTTAAGGGTTTAAGTTGGTTGCACAACTTTGCAAAAATCAACACGAAAAGATTGAGCCCATTTAAAGTTGATTTTGGATAATGCCAGGTCTGGTGTTATATATTGCGCTGGCCCGATCAGGGTGTTTGCCGCAGAGGGGGTTGTTTTTAAGGGTTGAAGTTTGTTGCTCGAAAACGCACAAATTAAGACGAATAGATTGAGCCTCTATAGAGTTGATTTTGGATAATGTCGGGGTCAGCGATATACTTCGCTGGCCCCGCGAGTGTGTTCTGAAAAATCAGGTACTTTCGGTGTTGCACAAATTCTAATTTTGGTTGCAAAAATTTACACAAATTCCGCTCTAAATATTAGGCCCAAAAAAAGTTGCGTTTGCGTGGGTGGTGGGACCAGCAAAATATTCATGAAAAATAGCTTAAATCTTTGACATACTTTGTTTTGTACTTATTCTCCAAGTTTTTCTTGGGGGGTAGTTTTTTAGTGTTAGGGGTTGATTTTGTTGAATTAGTTTTGGATGTTTTGGAGAGCTTGAACATAGCCCAAAATTCTGATATGCTTATATTTAGGTCTAGTGCATAATTCATTTTGAGGGTAGTTTTTAAGTGATAGGGGTCTTTTTTTTAAAATTAATTTCTGCATTTTTCGAGAGCAAAAAAATATTCAGTTGTGTTTAATTGATGGCCAAAAGTAGCTCGAAAATAGCCTAGAATTCTGATATGCTCATATTGAGGTCCAGTGCATATTACATTTTGAGGGTAGTTTTCAGGTGATAGGGGTGTTTTTTTGGAAAATTAGTTTTTGCGTTTTTGGAGCGCCCAAGAAAAGCCCAAAATTCTGGTGTGTTTGATTCTTTCAATTTCTCAAATTCGCTGTACCGGAGGTACTGACAGCCAGCACTTCCACACAAATGTCGGTTTCTTGAGAAAAATGAAAATGCCCAAAAATCGGCACTGGTGTCCAAAAGTAGCCCATAAATAGCCCAAAATTCTGCTATGCTTATATTTAAGTCCAGTGCATATTTCATTTTGGGGGTAGTTTTAGGTAAAAGGGATGTTTCCTTAAAAATTAATTTTTGCATTTTTACAAAACCCAAAAAAAGCCCAAAATTCTAGTGTATTTGATTTTTTCAATTTCTCAAATTTGCTGTAATGAAGGTGCTGGCGGCCAGCACCTCCTTCCAAATGTCGGTTTTTTGAGAAAAATAAAAGGGCTCAAAAATCGGCATTGGTGCCCCAAAACAGACCAAAAATAGTACAAAATTCTGACATTAAGACAATGTTCGAATTCCATTGTAAAGTTGCTAGCGGAACGGATCTAATGTTTATGCGATATTTCTGAAGTCATTCTAGGACTTTTCTTATGAAAAATTATGTGAAGAACTTTGAAAGGAGCAAAATATCGTTTTAAGGGGTAGTTGTAAAAGTTTCAAGGGTAGTGTTCTATCACTGGCACACATTCTGACTTTACATGGTAATTTTTTCTCATTCAAGGCTGAAAATATCTAAGGTGTATGAAAAAAGCACATTATAAATTTTCAACCACCTATAGAGGGTAGTTTTTTCATCTTTGGGAGTAGTATTCTGAATGAAATTAAGATAAAATTATTATTGCTTTTGCGTAAGTCATATGTCATTTTCACAGCAAACAAAAAAAATTAATACTTTTTAGCGCTCAAAGGCTTTGGACCACGGATTAAGTTTTTTTAATTTATAAAAAATTTCAGAATTATTTTTGCACCAAATGAAACAAAGTAGAGGGCTCAGCCATCAACAAAAAAATATTTTATTTTTTTTAGCCACCCTCGACAGTTTTTGAGCACGATCTTAAAGGAATTTTGAAATCATAATTTCCTTTGGTGCACTTTTGTGGTCCAAAAATATGAGTCGGGTTTGTTAGCTAGCCTCCAACCACCAATATCTATGGTGTTACCATGAAAAAAGAAATTGAGCAAATGAGATATTAAACTTTACTTCTGCAATTAAAATGACCACCTGAATTAGATCGAGATCTTGCCATTTTTATTGCTGAAATCTTCTCAGTTTTTTTTTAGTTTTATTTTTAGATTGACAAACTTTGTAGAGGTTGAGATTAATGTAAATATTCTAAAAGTTTTGTGAGGGCAATAGAAATTTACTCATACTCGCATTTGGAAATCGAATTGAATCCTACTGAATTGCGTATAATTTCAATAACTCGTTTACTACTATACAGTTATTCGTTGAGCCATTTGACCATTCAATAATTGGTAAATTCGTCCACGAAACAAGATATTTTCCTAAGAAACAAAAAATACATAATTGACAAAGAAAATTCGAATTTGTTGAGCCATCGAAGCTTCGACAGTGTCGAAGGGTGAATAAACATTCTTACTTTTGTAGAGAGGTTGGAATACTACCCCTACGGAAGTGTGAGTTTTGCGCGGGCGCAGCATGTCGTCTATCGATTTCACTAGGGAACAAGGTATCTCACTGTCGGAGGAGCAAGAGACCTAGTCGGGAGTTCGTGTTTTGTAATTTGCGAGTCTCATTACCGTGATCCAGTTTTTTATTTGCGTGACAGTGTCGCTGCTCGAGAGAAAAACGCACAGCTTCCTCTTCCCGACACGAGGACTCGACCATGCAGAACTATGGCCACGAGGATTACTACTATCCACCAGAAGAGGCCTCAGATTCGGGAGGGGGTGCAAGAAACCTGCCCTCAGTGCCGGGAGCAAGGCCCATGGTGGACCCCCAGGCCTTGGGCGAGGTCGACCCAAATTTATACCCCGAGCCCAAGGAGGCCACGCATAAATTACGTGGCAAAACCGACATCCTTGAGTATCTCTTCGGCTCAGTGGATCAGGAAATGCTCATCGTCAAGACTTTCTACTTCTTTTTCTACTCGGCTTTTGGATCACTATTCCCTCTCATGGGGGTCTACTTCAAGCAGATGGGCATGAACGCAGGTCAATGTGGATTGCTTGTTGGCCTCAGGCCATTCATCGAGTTCTTCAGCGCGCCCTTCTGGGGATCCCTTGCTGACAGGTGAGGAAATGATATTCTTTATAATTGGGTTATTATTTATTATTTGGGATAAAACAACGTTTATTATTACTTTTGTGATATAAAACACTTTTTGTCATTCTGTGTAATAGATTTGCGTAGATATTTAGTTTTGATAGATGAGTTCGACTTTTTAGTAAAAAGTTGAGAACAATCTAGTTAGGATCGATTCATTCTTTCAGAGAAGTTTCGATTGGACTGCTTAAATAATATGTTGTTTGGGGCATCGTCTATTGCTTTATATTCATATTTTTATTAATCTAGAAGTTACATATATAGTTATTGTATTCTTCATACGACTCAGGCGGAGTAAAACTGTTTTGCACGCAACATTGAATGCGTCTACTCAGAGAAAAATAGATTTGGAAAGAAGATATTAAAAATTTTGATATTCAACCATAACATGTAGGTATTATAAAATAATACCTAATATGTTCTATTGAATGTGCAAAATATTGAAGGGCAATATCTATTTATATTGAAAGCATGAAATTTGTAATATCAACCGTCAATATCCAAGATATTGAAAAAACGAAATTTTATCGGAGCAATGTCGTTGACGTGTGGCGTGGCGATAAAAGATTTTAACTCCGCTTTGTCTATATCTCGACCATTCGTCGTGTGTCTTTTGGTTTTTCGGAATTTTATTGTGATATAGTCCGGCGAATAAGGTAACCAGTTATGCATTTCGCGTCATAAACAGAGACCATTTTTTTATATTTTTGGCACCCCAAGGAATGTTTTTAGGATGGGAGGCAATCAAGATAATGGACTTATTCACCTAGGAACTATTTTAAAAAGTTACGTGAACTTATGTTATTCTTGCTAAGAAAGAGTGGTTAGTATGAATCCCTATTCATCTGAAGTACATATAAATCAACTAAATCAATGTCAGGGAACTGAAAGACAGTAATAATTAGAGAAAAGTTTCATGATTTATGTGAAAAAAAGCTTTGATCAAATTTTCGTGAATTTTTTTTATTTATATTTTAATGAAGGAGTTGCGAATATTCATGCAGCTCTTTTTTTGAAAAATTTTTTTATTATAACATTATTTAAAATATCTGCCCGCTGCGCGGGTACATTTTATATTTCTTCTTCTTACTGTTATTTTTCACGATTAAAACAAAAACTATGGGGCTTGTCAAAAGAATGGTTTCGAGAAAAATTGTACATCTTTTTGAGATGAAAAATGTTTCTAGTCAACATTTTTTCCTATTTTGCATAGTTTGACTGAAAAATGGAATTTTTTGTTATTAATAACATGCGGACGCGTCTCATCCTCAAAGCGTTTTTTAATTCATTACATTTTCTGTACAATTCACTTTAAAAATGGTCACTATCCGCCGGACTATTAAACTTTTTAGAGGAGAATGGATTAAGTATTTTTCGATATATCATAATTTTTCCACCGCCACGGCGGTCTATGATATAAAATCCTTTCAGACTTTATAGAAATTTGCAGACTTTACAGGGAATTTTTGCATGATTAAAAAATATTTTTCCAATAACTTAGATTTTGCCCTTTTATATCTTGGATATTGTCAGTTAAAATCTTCTTTTTAATATCTACGGATGCTCTGCTTCAATATCTAGATTTCTCTCCCATAGATAAGTCGCTAAGATATTACCCGGTAATATCTAAATATTATGTTTTAATATCAATTTTTCTCTGTGCATTTTATTAAGGCGCGAAAGCCTAATCTCGAACATCATTGTACTTAGATCTTTTCATTAACTCGTTTGCATTTACTTTTAATTTAGGAATGACACAATTTATATAAACAAAAGATAGAATGACTACAAGGGATTAACCACTACTGAATTCAGGTGCACACCTGTTTGTGCATTCTTTTAAATACTCCGTATTCCTTTGGATTCTTTGTACTCTTTTTAATTCATTGCATTTTTTTGAATGAGTTTAATCCCTTCACATATATTTAAGTGAATTCTTGAATCCTAAGGACTAAAATAACGCCCCGTCTGCTACACATATTCAATTTTGATATCACCAAGTTTTATGGATTTTTTACATTCAAATTAAATTCAACTTTTTAATTCCTCAAATTCTTTTGAATTTCTTGGAAGTTTTTTTAATTCACTTTCGACTTTCTTTAATTCTTTATATTCTTTTGAATTCTTGAAGCAGGTGTACATCAAAATTGCTGGTTTTTAACCCGTCACATACACAATAAACCCTAGGAATAAATTCTATCTTCAAATTGGATGAAAACGCTGCAGCACATTTATCCACTCAAAGATAAAATTTACCTGGAGAAAGATGAAATTTGTCTGGCGAAAGATAAAATTTATCTGGCGTAAGATAAAAATTTGTCTGGATAAAATATTTATGTCACATGCGTATCATTTGTCAAGTGACACTTCGATGCCAAACACCTCCCTATTAAAGAAATCCTGGGGGAAATACTCGCGTAATTTTCGGACAGGATTTGCACGAAGAAATCCGCGAGGATCAACTGCATGACTCACGGGTTTTCTAGAGAAATTCAAAAGTCCTTGCGGAATTCCTCGTGTCAATCGTGTCCGAAGATTACACGAGTATTTCCCCCAGGATTTTTTCAATAGAGAGGTGTTTAACATCGAAGTGTCACTTGACAAATGTCACGCATGTGACATAAATATTTTCGTCAGTTAAATTTTATCTTTGAGTGGATGAATATGCTGCAGCGTATTTATTCAATTTAAAGATTCGAGTAAAATTCATTCCTGTGGTTTACTGTGTAATATTTGCTTCTGAAATTGTGCTCATTTAATTAGTCAGTCATGCTTCATCATTGATAGATGAGATGAAAAATTTATTATTTAATGAATTCTCTATTTTTTGTGGGTTTTGGTGTTCATCTTAGTCCCTTTCCTCTTCGTTCTCAAAACCCTGTCAGTAGCAATGCTACGGTCAACAAAGCCGTCAAAGTCATGAGAGGATAGCTCAAGCCCTACCGCGACGCCAACGCGAGAACGCGAAAATTATTTTTATTATACCATCAAGCCAAATCCCTTTCGGGGTCAGCGTAACTCGTAAGGTTCTAGCCTCGCTATATTACCGGATATCAAGAAATGTGTATGGTAAGGTTAGTAAGGGATCTGTAGGAGGAGGGATAGATTTTAGATCAATCTAGAAGTCGCGTGCTGCTTATTCAAAGACCATACATGTCCCACAAATCCACTTCGATACGGGTTACTGATCAACCTTTCTAGCAATCACCCCAGGTGGAGAGCTTCACAGAACCATCACATGTCACGGTTCACACATAAACGTACAAAGTGACTAATAAGCTCATAAGAAGATCCACACTCTTTATCCCAAGCACATCCACCAAGCAAAGCTCTCCTCGAGGGCCCATGAGTATCCAAAATCTTTCGTTTCAGGCGTCACTCTTCGTCACACATTACTTATAAACAATTTTCCTTCCCAAAACCCTATCCTGACATACAACTTTTGCGTACTTTACATCCATACAATTTTTCATTTAAGCTCTTGTGTTTCTATGACTCTTTATATCTCTTCGCTTTAGAGTCTCATCACACATTCCCACCATCCTTTCCTCGGTCAACTTACGGGTAGGCTACTATTTGCTTTACCTTAATACACTTGGTTCGTTAAACGTCCTTCATCCATTCTCTCAATATGACCAATCCATCTCAACAAATTTCTTTCACTCTTGTCAATCAGTTTTTCTTCTGCAACACATTCTTTAAGAACCCACTTATTACTGACTTTGACCATTAGCGTTTCACCGCATATATTCCGCAGGAATTACATGCTAACCGCGTTCACTTCACTCCTATCCTTTTCTTGATAGGTGCAGATCTCGCTACTATACAGTACAGTGCGTGCAAGCACAGAATTATATACTGCAATTTTAGTTTTATTTGTCACATTTTTACTTCTTGTAATGGCTCCTACACTGCCTATTGTCTTTCTACCCTCGTTTATACGCCTGGATATTTCTGCATCTCTCTTTCCATCAGCAGTAAATAAACTTAAATAAAGTTGCTTAATCATAGTGTGGATTACTTATTCATTAAGTATTGATTATTATAAATTAGATATTGTGATACATCATCAATATTTAATAATATTTGTTTTTTGTATTCTAGTTGATACATCTACTAAGAATTACGATCGTAATTTTGTTGCACCGCCATATTCTCATTATAATCCAAAATAGTTTACAGTTAAGGTAATTGGTACAACGGTTGGCCACCTCCCCCCCCCTCCAAATAATGGGTCCTCTTGTAGAAAATTATTTGTTTTCAAAATGATTTACTTTTTACAAGTTGCGATTAAAGATGCACGAGAATAGTACTTTAAGCTTAAAATTTTGTCCATATATCGATAAATAGGTGGCCAATCATTGTCATCGTGAATAAAGCGAAAACCGAGGCGCAATCATAATGATTGGCCACACTACCTGAAACGCAAAAGACTAATATCTTTGCAAAAAATCATTCAAAATTGTTTATACATTTTAATAGACTATGTAAATAATAGTTCGTTACTTTTTCTTACGAATAATGAACGAAAAAATATCAAAATACAACTTTTGATAAGCTCTTGCGGCCAATCACTATATTTCACCACATTTCAGAGGCCAATACTTCAACTATTGGCCTATATGCTAATCACTACGTCGTCGTGGCTATGATTATTGTGTTATTTGAAATTATTATTAATATCTATAATATAAATTATCTTCTACTGTTAACGCTTAACTTTCTATATGGTAAATTTAATCTATAATAAATTTATTATCCACATATGTATTTTAGAATTTTGTTTGATGCTTATAATGGTTTTTGCAAATTGTGAAACTTCAAAAACTCCTTAAGTGGCCAATTATTTGTACCGATTATTAACCTATTAAGCAGAAAATGTTTGTTTTAAAAATTCTCCTTGACTATATGCGTAACACAACAGTTACATTCTATGTGTCAGTGGCACTAATGAACATGAAATCTATCAGTGTCACCAAGTGGAGCACTTTCATTAAGCCTATTTTTTCCCACAATACCCTATGTCCTAATCATTTTTAGTTTACTCGGAATCAGAATAAATTCGATTAAATATGAGCAAATGTCATCCCGTCAAGTGTCTCTGACTACCCTTCTTCAAATTTATGGCGTTATATCTCTAAAACGAAGCTTAAGGTCTAATAGTTAAATACACGTATTTTTTCAGAATCAATTGCAGAATTCAAAAATAATGCTTTCTTCTCGCTTCCAATTATAGTTTTCAGAGTTGTATTTACTTTTTAAATGTCCCTCAGTTTTTATGTCATCCGGTAACAGGTATTCATTAATTTTATATCTTGAAGACGGGCGCGAGTGGAACCTTCACTCAAGAGTACATGTAAATTTTTTTTTTCACAGGAGAGTACTATATTTATTTAAACAGAATTTTCAAATTGCGAAACAATGTATGAAGTCAAGCTTTTTTAATTTGGCGGGTTCAATCATTATTAGAAATGCAAAATGTTTAATATTTGACTTTTTTATGTAGTACACGGAGAATATTTATTCGTTGAATTTTACACAACTTAGTTCGGTAAACAGAAGACATTACGGCATTTTATTAGAATTTCACTTTCAGTCATGTATGTAGAATGAAATAGGGTAATATTTGATATGAAAATAGAAATTATCAGGAAAAATTAATTATAAGTTAATTCGCAATTCAGTTAGAAATAATTAAACTAATGAATGGACATTACCCGACAGTTCAGTAAAATGACATTTTGACTATCTATCAGGTAAAATGAGACGAACTATTAAATACAGATTCAAAAAAATAAAACAAGGCTTTCGTGCTAAATGTGTGAGATCTACATGCCAGTTGTGTAAAATATCGTACGCCAGCAGAAAAAAAACATTCTTGCTAGTTACAGATTATGTGGAAGGTCATCATACTACTACACACATACTGCCGTGCAAACAAGAAACGACGTATCTGCATTTTTATCGTATCTGCATGACACGTACCAAAATGTTCCTTTTTCCATCAGTTTTCATATTTTTATTGTCTGACGCGAAAGTGAATTGCCAAAAATCGAGTAATTTAAAAAAGTAGTTGAGCAACATAACCTAAAAAAAATTGTTAACTTACCGGAACCGGAATGTAAATATTATTTTTTGCATTGAATCGCATTTCTACACTATTACTCTACCTTATTTACTAAATGGGTGCATAAATAAGATTAAATGTACACGAAAAAAGGAAAAATTGTATCTACATACAGATACGATTTTTCGCTCTAGCTAGAAATCACCTAAAGTGCAGATACGTCGTTTTTTGTTTGCACGGCAGCATACTTACACATATCATACAATTTATTAATACCATATATCGTTGGTAAATATGTGACGCGATATGAATAAAGACCCCT
>JAUMHM010000079.1:16408658-16438603 GCA_032362435.1 Melikaiella ostensackeni
TTTGTGTTAATACGGCTCTTAAGAACGTTAAAAACTGACCTACATACAAAGTGTAAGAGGAATATTCCAAATTAAAAATGAAACATAATCATCAGCTGTATTGGCATTTATCTCTTTCAAATCAGACGTCAATATTATAAATGTTTTGACAGCCAATGAAGAAGCCAAACTAGACTGCATTATTAAAACAACTAAGCTCACGTCGCGATCGTATAATTACTGGAAGGAGACGTTTCGAGTTCGACGTGCTGAGCTTGAACAGAAAAAAACTGATATTTCTGCAATGTTTAAAAGATACAGATGTTTATAGATGAAATTTGAAGCAGCATCAGTATGTGGTTTTCATATTAATTAAGAGTTCTTGTTCCAGAATATTAATTTGAAACATAATGTTTGTACCTTCTTTCTCCTTTGTTCGCACATTTTTTTACGCAATTAATCATATGAAATTATAATCTTTCTAGCTAAAAATTGATTTTGATTTCTTGATACCTAAAAAATCAAAAATCTTTTTATATTGATTGCCTCTCATTAGGCATGGAATTATGGAATTGCTTTATGGACTCTGAAAGCCATAAAAGGGCAGTACACTGCGAACTTGTGCAGGAATTGAAGCATTTAGCTTCCGGTAAGTATAAAACTTCTATTCCTTTATGTAATATTCAATTTATATCAATTGTGGGTGCGTATGATAACTTGACATTTCAAAATGTGTGCTGCAGATAATCAAGGTGCGATTGTGTTACACCTTTTGCCTAAACTGATAAAATCAAAAAAAGTCAGGACGTTCGATTCAAGCTGTACTAGAAGAAGCAGTTTCTGAAGTCCTTCCAAAAAAACGAAAGACTAGCGGAAAGGTTTCAGATAGAGTTACACAGAATGCGTCTGAATCAGAAGTACAAGATGCTTTTTTTCTCGTTGTCTCAGTAAGTTGATTTCCTTTACGAAAAATTATATAACCAATAACATTTCTTTTCGTAGAATTTTTTTTTGGTCTGCGAAATAAAAAATTCAGTAAAGAATTGCTTTTTGTGCAGACAGTAGCGAGTATCGAAGAAGCTGTCAAGAAAAGGAGGGCGAATCTACGAGTACATAAGTATCAACTATCAATCCAAGTTTTGCCTGTCTTCGTTGAAACCTTAGAGAAAATCGATTCGTCTTATGTGTACATCAATACAGACATTAAGCTTCGCGCACACTGCCCTATGCATGCTATAGATTCAACGTTTAAGATTTCTTACGCTTTTGATTGTTCCTATCCTTTGGATGCTGCAAATGCTTAGCCTTTTCTCCAGTATGTTGGCTTTGTTATTGAGGATCCAGCCGAGAAAATAAGTGCGAGTGCAAAAACTTCAAAGGCGAAGTGGAACTAGTTTTCCCATCAGGAAAATCGTACATTATATAAACGATTTAGGGACTTCTTAATTATTATCTGGAGTATCGTCTTCTTCTGCTGGCAGTAATTGAATTAGTTTTCGTAATTCATTTTAGTTTTATATCTCACGATGGCTGTGTGCTCAGTCTGTGACGTAGTATTTTCAGACCAAAAGGCCTTGCTGCGTTATTTTTCGATTTCACATCCGTTGGAAAATGTTTATCGATGTCATGAAGATAATTGTCGAAGAAGTTTTCCAACTCATACCAGTTTCAGACAGCATAAATACCGCGATCATTTTATGAAAGAAACAGAAAACCTTCCAATAGATGTGAAAGACTCAACAGAAGACTTTGCAATCGAAAATGATGATGCACAAGCATTTTATTGTTTCTGCTGCTTCGATGATATTCCTTCGGCAAATGTAGATTCTGATGAAGAAGCTTTTTGTAATAAAGTTCTATCACAAGAAAGTAAAGAGGTTTCCAAATCTAATATTTCGGTTGCGGAGGATTTCTCAAATTCACTAACAGAGCAAACATCTTTGGTTTGCAGTAAATGGTAGAGTTTTCCAGAATTGCCGAGAAAGAAAGTGCAAAATCTTCTTGAGGATATGACTGACATTTTGAACGGAATACCTATTGCAATTCCCCGACAAAATCTTTGGGCTCCTTTAGTCTTAAAATCTTATTGAAATTTATTACTATTTTTCATTTAATTAGGCGAAAATGACAGATTTAACAATCAGATTACAAGCTTCTTATTATAACACAAAGATTCTGAAGGTAGTAAATATGAAAGGAATTAAGGGCGTGTCTAACAGGAGTCACGTGATCAAGTCAGTCCTGAGATCGAGATTTTTGCCCCCATATGTAAAACTTAGAGTTAAAATAATGCGAAAAGTATTTGGAAAAATACTAAAATATCTAAAAGAACAGTATGTGACAACGCGGAGAGTCAGGCGAAGAAAACAATTTATTATCAAAATAATTAATATAGAACGAATTTTGGGTCATTATGGCGGATAAGCACACTGTTGGTAAAAAGAAGACTTTCGTAGTTCGTAATTTGCTTTATGTAGTAGTCCTCATCTCTGAAGTGGGTGGCGCCAGAGGTGCTCTTTTTATTTTGAAATTTGAATGGTATTTCGAAATTCGAATTGGTCGAACTCAAGCACGAATTTCTTTGCATTCGTGGTGTCAAGACTCAAAACTCTCTAGTTCGAAACCATGGCCATATAGTAAGGAGACCAAACTCCTGTAAAATTGACTTAGCAAAAAACAAGCACGTTTTTGTGGTCTGAGGTTTTTGAGGTACAATACAAATGATTAAACGTAATATCTCCGCTTTGAAGGGACAATAATAAATTTAAAAATTCGAGTTTTTAGGCAATATTTTATTTTCTGTAACAGCCGAGCAAGACACAAATCTTTTGCAGTATTTTCAGGTAATATTATAAAATTTCTGCATTTTCATGGCCTCAAAAGGAACGAAATCACAGATTATGAACCGTGAGCAGTAAAATTTCTGCTTTTGGAAACAAGAGACCTTTTTTAAAGCGAGATATTCTCACTATTTCATTTTTCGTCCCAGGCTCCCAAGAACGAAATCTCTTGCTGTAGTTTAAAGTCAAATGGTGAAGTATCTGAATTTTCAGGTCCATAAAACAAACTAGATTACATGTGCTTAGTGAAAAAATTATTCCTAGCATGCCCAGGCCTGTATTAAATATAAGAGCCCCGGTTTGGGGAGAGTGGAGGGGGAAATCAATTCAAAAAGTCGACTTTTTAGACAATATTCGATTTCCTGCCATCACCGAACCGAACCGAAATCTCTTGCAGTAATTTCAAGTGAAATTGTAAAATGTCTGACATTTCAAGACCTCAAAACGTCCTACTTTGCACAATATAAAGCACAAAACATAAGAGCCCTACTTTGGGGGACAAACATTCATTTAAATAGTCCTTTTTTTAGACATTATTCGATTTTCTGTCACAGCCCTGCAAGACCCAAATCTTTTGCAATGTTTGCAGGTGATATTATAAATGTTCTGCTTTTTCAGGACCTTATCGAACACTACACGTAAATAAATTAAAGACACTGAAAAATATTGAAAAATAAGCGCGTGGAGAAAGCAGCCCCTCGCAGTTGACCCGACGGTAAATTTTCAATTTTTGAAAATACCTTCAATAATTGTCTTCTCATCAATTTATTACAAAAAAAAGTCGTTTAATTTTTGTAAACTGAGACATGATAATCAAAATGCATTTTTTGTAAGTCTGAACTGATCGAACATCAAAATTTGTAGTTTCAAAAAATATTAACCGTTTGGACTTGGAAACTTCAACTGATAAGCCGTCAGGGTAAACAAGCAGGGCGCTCTGCGGGGGCCTTCGTGGATTTTTCTCTATGGATTGTCCACATGGGCCCCTGACGGGGGCCAACAATCCGAAAAGGACTAAGTGGGGCTTTTTACACACGGGTAATGTTATCATCCCTATTTATACTTATGACTTAAAAAAGAGAGAACTCTGAAGAAATTGCCGAGGTCACGAGACGCGAACTTGAAATACTTTCACTTCTGTCGAAATAATTTCAAAAACCAAACGCCTGAAAAAAATTTTTTAAACATGTGTTCCTTGAATATTAGTTTTATACTACATCATTTGAATACTTTTAAAAAATATATATCTAACACATAAGGTTTCAAGAATCTTTTTTTCTAAGTTCGGTTTTTGAAGTTTCAACCTCAAATTTGCCCCGGAATTTATCCAACAATATTCCCATACATGTACCTCTATACCGACAAAGTGGGCCCTTTCTTTACGGAACGTCTTAATAATATATTATTATTACTATTATCACTACTATTATTACTATTATCAGTACTATTATTACTGTTACCATTATATTGATATATAATAATATTTTATCATTACAGAATGAGCCTTTGAATGATGGAAGGCCACCAAAAAAGGCTCACAGCCGACCAGAAAAAACTCGTGTCAAACCTCCACCACAAAAAGTAATGGTAAAACGTGAAACTGATCATTCAGCCAAAAAAAAGGATCTTAAAACCGACGTTAAAGAAATAGAATCTAAGAAAACCTATTCAAGAAGTATGATGTCTTTAAGAGCAGAAGAAGAAGAGGATAAAGAGGAGGAAGAAGAAATAGAGAATGTAGAGGATGAAGAGGCGGAAGAAAATGACGGTGACATAGATGAAATGGAAGCATTGGAAGAGGATTCTGGAGAAGATGACGAAGAGCTGAAGGAAGGAGAGGAAGTAGAATCAAACAAACCATTTGTAAGACAGCGTCGAAGTGTAAATAAATATCCACGAGCTTCTGCTGGCCAGAGTCCTCTTTCCGTTGATTATGCTGCTAATTATAACGGTAATAAGGATAGGAGTTTGGTTAAGCCACTCTTCAGTTCTATCGTTTATAGCTTACCTGTAAGTATTTTTCCCAAATTCATTTTACTGGATAAGTTTTCTGTATGTCAATGTACTAATATTTTTCAGGATATACAAAAAACTTTCTTTCTTCTACTACTTTTGGTCGTGGTAGGCGAATTCTTTGCTGCGCCTGCCATAACATTGGCAGATTCAGCTGTGATAACACTTCTTGGTGAAGATGCAGACAGGTATTAATTCATTTTAAAGTTATTCATTTGCAATGCTAGTTTGATATTAAGTGCATTTATTCAATTTTAGATACGGACACCAACGTATGTTTGGGAGTTTGGGTTGGGGTCTGGCTATGTTCTTCGTTGGAATCGCGCTCGATCATAGTACAGCATTTCCGGACCATCCCTGCGGACCTGATGCCAGAGAGAAGAACTACACAATTTGTTTTGCCATTTTTAGTGTTCTGATGGGTGGTGCTTTGATCACTGCCACGCAGATAAACTTTAAATACGACTTTGTCGCCTCTGAGCCGGTAAGATGCAAGCACCATGTCTTACAAAGATAGTCCAGAACGAGCGGTTATCCAATAACTACTATTGAAATCTGGTGAACGTCTCTTACGAAATCCCGTAAATTTCCTCAAACTCACTTAAAATCCTTGACATCCTTCACAGTCTTTCCAAATCTATTGAAAGAATTACGTCAAATCTTTCAAAATTACTTGAAATATTTTAGATACTCTGAAATCAGTTGAAATCTATTGAAATCCCTTGAAAGTTTTTTGAATCTCTTGAAATATTATAAATGTATATACAATTCCTTGAAATTCTTTGAAACCTTTTGAAACCGCTCACGTGATTTTGAATCCTTTAAAAATATCTTAAAAGTTGGAATATTTTAAATCCTCTGACTAGGAGATCCGTTGACATCTTCTGAAAACATTTGAAAGTTTTCGAAACCGCTTACATTATTTTGAATCCTTTAAAAATACCTTGAAAGTTGAAATATTTCAAATCCTCCGTGTAGGACATCCGTCGAAATCCTCTGAAAACATTTGGAATCTCTTGGAACCGATTAAAATATTTGGAATTTTTTCGAAATGCTTTATAATTTTTGAAATTCTTTGAAGTTTTTATAAAATCCTTTAAAATGCCTTGAAATATTTTGAAATTGTTTGATCACATAAAATATTTTGAAATCCTATGCAATTCTTGAAAATACCTCAAAATCTTTTTAAATCTTTAGCAATCTTTGAAATAAAAGTTGAAATATGTTTAAATACCTTAACAACTCTTGAGATTTTGGGGGTCGAATGCCGGTTGTCTAATTGACTGCGGATCTGCGTGTCGACCAGTGAACCCGTTCCAACTTGACCCGCAAATATTTTAACCCGATCCGACCCGCACTAATTTTACACACCCCTGCTTGTAACACTTGAATATAATTTCTTGGCTTTTTAAGGAAATATCGAAGCTACCTGCTGAACCATCTAGAGAAGAGCAACTCCAAATTCAGTTGTCGCAGCAATTAAATTTACCTGGCTTACTAGATTCTTCAACAAATGCACCAGCGCCACAACCTCCACCAATGGAAAGCAAAGTTTGTATTTTTTCATTGTTTCGGTTTTTATTGTTCTTGAGCTTGTATTTTATCATTGTTTTTTCTTTTTTTTCAGAGTAAAATTTTCGCTCAAACAACCAGGGAAATACCTGAATGGGTTACTGTACTCAGACAGTTCAAAGACCTAAAGTGCGCTTCATTTCTCTTCGTCGCATGGTTTATGGGTTTTGGCATAGGACTCATTTTCACTTTCCTGTTCTGGCATCTTCAAGACTACGGAGGATCCTCTACCTTGTTCGGAGTTGCTTCAGTCATCAACCACATCTCTGAGATTTTTGCCTATTTCTTCAGCTTTAGGCTCATTCGTCAGATGGGACACGTGAAGGTCTTTCAAAAATTTTAAATATGCTTATAATCAGAGATTGAAACCTTTTAGCTTAATCAGGAGATTAAAGGGGTTCTTAAGGGGTTAGGTACGGATGGAACCCTAAAAATTGGTTTACTAAAAGTTCCGGACTAGAAGCTTTCAAAATTCTCAAGGGTCCTGGTTTAGACCTAAATTATCAGAAACTTCTGTGTACAATCTCTGCATGCCATAGATCCGAAAATTTTAGCTGGGACCCTACTTTAAGGAGTTTCTTAAGACATAAACTTTGTTTATTAAAAAACCTGGACTCGAACATTTAAATATTCCTAAGGATCCGGATCTGGGACCAGATTTTTCAAATTCTTGAAGGGTCAAGGTTCAGATCGTGACCCTCGAAATTTTTAAGTTGGACTATTTAGTTATCCGGGCCCTTTAGAACTTAGGTCAACTTCAGACAGAATTCAGTTTAAAGTTGACTCTTCTTGGCAAGCGACAAAGCGGGCTGTTTCAATATGGACGTACACATATAACGTTTTTGGTTATAGGTATTGTGCCTCGGTCTAGGTGGAAATGTTCTGCGTTTCCTTTACATTTCCTGGTTAAAGAATCCGTGGTGGGTTTTGCCCTTCGAATTCATTCAGGGTATAACTCACGCTGCCGTTTGGGCTGCTTGTTGCAGTTACATTGCTCACAATACACCACCACAATTACGTTCCAGCGCACAAGGTGTCCTTCAAGGTCTTCATCATGGTCTCGGACGAGGATGTGGTGCTATTATCGGAGGAATGTTGGTTGCTAGTTACGGTTAGTTGATATCAAAGAAATATTTTTGGTAAAGGGCTGCTAATAGTTAATTTAATGAACAATAAATTGTATACTTCCAGGAACTACTATCGTGTTCAGAACATATGGTTTTGTCTGCTTGGTGGTGTTGGGAGGATTTATCTTCATCAACTTCTATCGCGTTGACACAGGATTCGTGTCCGATCTACCGCCAACGGAAGATCCTCATCAGGTAGCAGAAGCCACTCACTTAGCTCCACATGGTGTGCCTAGCAATGCTATCCCCAGAGCTTTGAGCTCCAGTCGTCTTCACGAACTAGCTAATCAAGACTCCGGTTATGGTGCTACTTATCAAACTAGCGGTGGCAATTTAGGCGTGCCAGGTAATAATGGAGGTAATACTTTCACTAATGCAAAGACTTTATTTTGATTGGTTCAATATAATATGATTCATAAATCAAAACATTGTTATGACAATTTTTGAATATTTGAAAAAATATATTCAAATTCAGGGGATCACCACTCTTAAAATCTGGTTTACGCACTCAATGAAATCGTTTTAATGTTTCACACTCTTTTAAAATCCCTAAAATTTTCTAAATTCTTTAATATCTCTTTTAATTTTTTTAAATTGTCTGTTTTTTAATTTTTTAGCAAGTTTTCTGGAATTCCGCATGAAATTCGTATAATTTCCTTGAAGTATATTGACATCTCATTAAATTCGTGTAAATCTCTTTAAATACCTTGAAATATTTAAAAGATTTTGAACTCTTTTGAAAACTCTTAGAATCTTCTAAATTCTTTGATATCCCATGACATCTTGGAATCCTTTTGGACATTTTAATATCCCCTGAAATGCCTTGAATTCGTAAAATCTTCTGAAATCCCATGGCATTCCTTGAAACCTTTTCAAATCACTTGTATTATTATACGATTTAGCCAAATCCCTTTCGGGGTAAGCGTAACTCATTCGGTTCCAGCCTCATTATACTACCTGGGATCGAGGAATTTATATGGTCAGGATAAGTAAGGAATGTGTAGGAGAAGTAGTAGGCATTAGATCAATCTAGAAGTCGCGTGTTGCTCATTCAAACGACACACTCGTCTCCCAGGTGAAGAGTTTCACAGAGCCATTATACATCACGATTCACGCACAAACACTCAAACTGACTAAGAAACCCATCACCCATCATCAACTAAGCAAAGCTCTTCACGAGGGCCCATGAGTATCTAAAATCATTCGTTCCAGGCGTAACTCTGTAATTATATGAAATACTATGAAATTTTTTTAAATGCATTCAAATCCTCTGAAATCCTTTGAAATTGTTCGAAACCTTTCGAAATTCCTCGAAATCTTTGAAATCCCCTGAATCCCCTTGAAATATTTTTAAATCCTATGGAATCCTTTGCAACCCCTCAACGTGTCCTAAAAATCCTTGAAATATATTTTTTAATCTTGGAATGATGACTTTGCGTACATTATACTAGTCAATTTTCCTAACCGATTTCATGTAATGTTTCGTTTAAGGCGGTGCCAATCCCAATAATCCATTCTTGAATGGTGGCGGTGGTGGAGGTGGCGGTGGAGGAGGATACAATTATAGTATCTCTGGTAAGGGAGAGGACGAGTTTATTCGAAGGAGCTTCCAGGTAATATAACACGAAACTCTTCTTTCGTCCATTATGACACTTTTCGATATTTTTGTTATACTCGCTCGGAGGAGTGTGAGAAATGAGGAAATTACTATTAAAACAAGTCTACAGCTTTCAATTTTCATCCAATTTGAATTTTTTTGTTGGAAGCTCAAGTAAATTGAATTTACGAAAATTCCCTTCAAGCCAGTCAATGCTTAAATCAATGCAGTGCTACTCGCACAACATAATTAATTAATTAGTAGAATAATTAACGTATATTTGTTATGACATACTAAGGAAGCTTGAGCGTGGTTAGGTAGTCGAAGTGTAAAAAATGAATTTAATATACCTTATAAAGATACATGAAATACGTTTTCTATGAAAATGTCAGACCCTGTAAAGCCATTCATTTATGATAGATTGCCACTTTGAGAATTAAAAATTAAACTACTTATGCACCAAAAGGTCCTCTTCAATTGGGTAAGGTATATAATACTGATAAGAACAATACAAATACAAAAAATACTGATACTACAAATAAGGAAGATATTTTAATGATAAAAATTTTTGAAACACTAGCAACATTTTGACTGATTTGTTTAATGTTTTTGCAAATTTTGGCTGGTAAATTTATAATTTACCGGAAATTTCTGGAAATTTGAGGTATCCAATGATTTCCGGAAGAAATTCTCAAATTTCCGGAAATTTAATGTATCAAAAAATTTCAAAAATTTTCGGTAACTTATGGTAATTTATCAGTAATTTATGTTAACTCATTGCTTCGGGTTGGTATAATCACTACTCATAAATCAGTCCGTCAGTGTCAATGCGATCAGCTGCGGGGTCATCCATAAATTAAGTAACAGCTTTTGTGGGGAGGGAGGTCGAGAAAATATTACAATCTGTTACATGGGGGGGGGGCTTAAATCTATACGGTTGCATAATAGTTTTAACAAATCAAGCCTATATGAAATCCATGTTTTCCAAATTATAGTATAACATTGAAGTTTAGTAATATTATAATAAATATATATATATATCATTACATGCAGTAAATTGTGTAAAATATGAATTTGGCAAACGTTTTGGCCTCGGATAGGGGCCCTCTTCAGTACCAGATGTGTACTTAATACATTGAGAATTAATTTAATCTTTAGTATACACTATTTGGTATACAACTTATAAAATTGAGAAGCATGCATTGACATATGTTTATTTCTTCGCCGTGCGGCTTCCTTCTCTCTACAACTCTTTCCATCCTTGTGTGTTTTTATCGTTCCGCTACAGTAGGTGAAGTGAATTAGCGTGATATATTTCAAGATTTTTCGCGTTAAACTCATTCATATACCATATTCGGATGATTCCCATTTTCTAACTAAGTTTGTTACATTTCTCGCAGTTTTTTTGGAGGTATCTTTATTTCGCCAAATATAAGTGTCCCGATCTTGTAACAATTCATTGACTTTCGTGTCATAGTTCCATACAATGTTTAGATTATTTTATTTCACGTCTAGCTTATCGAAAAATCTAGAATCTGCATTTTTTAGCGAAAATTCAGTTAAGGTCATTAGCATACCTGTATTCCTGATGCTTTCTACAACTTATGCAAGATTAGATTGTCTGGGAAGTTCAGGAACCGCAAGAGAAACTCTGATACAGGATTGCGTGTTCAAGTATGAGCTTAATTTTAAAGGTGAATGCTCATATGTGAGCTGAGCAAAGTAGAGCAAACGGCTAAGTGTTGCCTCATGGCAGAACTAAAGAGTGGGAGCAGAAAGGAAAAGAAAACGGTACAGTTTACGAAATACATTCAAAACATGATATATTTTTAATTTGAAGGTTTGAGGTTGAAAGAATTTAGAACCTACTGCGCAGGTCTTATTACATTGAGTGTCTGCTGCGCAGGTCTAAGTGCCGTGGATACCCACAGCAAACATCTAACTATATTAGACACTTACTACGCAGGTCTAAACTCTTCTAGTGACTACTGCGCCTGCAAACCTAAGAACTTAGCACGCGATGAAACTGAAACTAATTCAAAATGAACTCGAAAATCCGAATAGATTACACATACATAATGACCAAATGGAACCAATTTGACGTAGGAACTTAGTACACGTCTTGAAAAGTTCAATTATGAATTACGAACTGAGACTAATTTAAAATGAACTCGGAAATCCGAAAAGATTACAGTTTTATAATGTCCGAATTGGACCGAATTGACGTAGGAACTTAGTGCGCGATTTAAAAAATTTAATTTGTAAATCCGAACTGAAACTAGCTCAAAACAAACTCGGCAATCCGAATAGATCACATTTGATTATGTCCAAATTGCAACGGATTGACGTAGGAACTTAGTTCGAGATTTGAAAAGTTCAGCTTGGAAATCTGAACTGAGACCAATTCAAAATAAACTCTGGAATCCGAATAGACTACAGACGTATGATGACCAAATTGAACCGGGTTGAAGTAGCAACTTAGTTCGAGATTTGGAAAGTTCAGTTTGGGAAGCCGTACTGAGTTCCACTCAAAATGAACTCCGAATTCCGAACAGATTGCAGTTGTATGATGTCCACATTGAACCAGATTAAAGTAGGAACTTAGCTCGAGATTTGGAAAGTACAGTTTGGAAAGCCGTAATGTGACCCATTCAAAATGAACTCGGAATGCCGAATAGATTACAGTTGTATGATGTCCAAATTGAAACGGATTGAAGTAGAATCTTAGTTCCGGATTTGAAAGTTGAGTTTGGAAATCCGTACTGAGGCCAATTCAAAGTGAACTCGGAATTCTGAATAGATTACAGTTGTGTGATGTACAAATTGAACCGGATCGACGTATGAACCTAGTTCGAGATTTGAAAAGTTCAGTCTGGAAATCTGAACTGAGAGCAATTCAAAATCAGCTTGAAAATTCGTATAGATTACAGATGTATGATGCCCAAATTGAACCGGATTGACGTAGGAACTTAGTTTGAGATTTGGGAAGTTCAGTTTGGAAATCCGTAATGAAACCAATTTAAAATGAACTTGGAAATCCGAATAGATTTCAGATGGGTGATGTCCAAATTGAACCAGATTTGCGTAGGAACTTTGTTCGAGATTTGAAAAGTCTAATTTCGAAATCTGCACGGAGACCAATTCAAAATGAACTCCGAATTTTAAATGAATTACAGTTGTATGATGCCCAAATTGAACCGGATGTATGTAGGAACTTAGTTCGAGATTCGAAAATTACAATTCAAAAATCTGAACTGAGACCAATTCAAAACGAATTCGGAAATCTAAATAGATTATGGATGAGTAGTATTCAGATTGAACCAGATTGACGTATAAACTTAGCTCGAGATTTGTTACGTACAGTTGGAAAATCCGAATTGAGACAGATTCAAAATGAAATCGGAAATCCGAATAGATTACGCATGGGTAATGTCCAAATTGAACCAGACTAATGTAGAACCTTAGTTCGAGGCTTGAAGAGTTCACTTTGGAAATTCATACTGAGACCAGTTCAAAATGAACTTGAAAATCCGAATAGATTACACATGGGCGATTTCCAAATTGAACTGGTTTGACGTAAAAACTTAGTTTGAGATTCGAAAAGGTCAGTTTGGAAATCCGTACTGAGACCAATTCAAAATGAATTCGGAAATCCAAATAGATTAAAGATGGGTGATGTCCAAATTGAACCAGATTTACGTAAGAACTTAATTAGAGACTTGAAAAGTTTATTTTTGCAATCTGCAATGAGACCATTCCAAAATAAACTCGGAAATGCGAATAGATTACAGGTGGGTGATGTCCAAATTGAACCGGTTTGACGTAGGAACTTAGTTTGAGATTTGAAAAGTTCAGTTTGGAAATTCGTACTGACACCACTTCACAATTGATTCGAAATTCCAAATAAATTACAGTTATACGATACCCAAATTGAACCGGATTGACGCAGGAGCTTAGTTCCAAATTCAAAAAGTTGAATTTGGAAATCCGAACTGAGACCAATTCAAAATGAACTCGGAAATCCGAATTGATTACGGAAGGGTAATGTCCAGATTGAACCGGATTGACGTATGATTTTAGTTCGATATTTTCAAAGTTCAATTAGAAAATCCGAACTGAGAGAGATCCAAAATGAGCTCGTAAATGCGTATCGATTAAAGTTATGTAAAATCTGAACGGAAACTAGTTCAGAATGAAATCGGAAATCTGAATAGGTTACAGCTGAGCGATATCCAAATTGAACGGAACAGATTTCCTATTTGGCAATTTTTTTAATTCGGCAGTAGGGGGGTCCATTTTTACGAAACTCGATTTTGAATTAACCACAGAATTAATATTCCACATACGGTTTATTTCTAGGCTACCTTGTTGGCTTATGGCAAGTCTGATTTTCTGAGAACCTAGATTCAAACACTGTGAAATATAAATTCAATGAATGATTCCAAATAAAGACATAGGTGCTATTCGACAATGCCATGTCTATGCTACATCGCATCGGTTTCTAAAATTCTTTTGTTAACTAATCTTGAGAAAGTTGCATGCCCTCCACTAACCGACCAATAGATCCAAATAGAATGTACATTTGAAAAGAGTGTCTTGGGTTCTATAGAACCGAACAGATTCAATTTTCCTGTTTTGTTTAGTTTGGAATTTCTAACCAACGATAGGCTGGTTTCTGTTGGTTTCTATTTGGATTTTTAAACAAGATCCAAAAGATCC
Source organism: Melikaiella ostensackeni (assembly GCA_032362435.1). Classification (NCBI taxonomy): domain Eukaryota; kingdom Metazoa; phylum Arthropoda; class Insecta; order Hymenoptera; family Cynipidae; genus Melikaiella; species Melikaiella ostensackeni. The sequence continues at coordinate 16,422,506 of JAUMHM010000079.1, forward strand.
TCGTGTATGATGGATTCTGTTTGAAACTTACAATAAACGCTAATCGGATTTCTGTTGGTTTCTCTTGAGATTTCTAAACTGACTCAACTGACCCCGCATTCTGATGAATTCTTCTTCAAATATCCAGCAAACGTGACCTAGTTTCTGTTTGTTTTTAATGGGGATTTAAACTAGACCCAACCGACCCCGAAACCTAATGGATTCTATTTGGATTTTCCAACAGACGATTTAGTTGGTTGGGTTTTATTTCAAATTTCCAACATTACACATAATCTCACGCAAACAATATTAAAAATCGGGAGCGCAGCAGAGTTCGAACCAATAAACCTATACCTAACGCATTAAATTCCTAAAAACTGAACCCTACGGCTAACCTGACGCTCGGAATCCTCTGAAAAAAATTCGGCTAAGCTTTATAGTTGTTTTCTGTTTCTTTCTGGAAGGATTCCCTCACTAGACTCAACCGAACTCGTAGTCTAATGGGTTCCATCTGGGATTTGAACAGACGCTAAGCTGGTTTCTGTTGCATTCTGTTTGAAATTCCAACGTCAATCCTAACTGGCTATTTTTTGTTTCCAAATAAAGCTCCACCGACAATTGCCGAAGTATCTACTACTGTTGGGATATATCTGAATGTTCCAAATAAAAATGTAACCCTCTTGCATTTCCAAACACAATCCCAATTGATTTCATATTGGATTTTCAAGTAGACTTTCACTGACGCTAAACTAAGTCCATGGTGCTGTTGGGATCTGTTTGGATTTTCCAACACTGCAAGATACTTGAAATTCCAAATACGATCTGAATTTAATTCTGTTTGGTATTCCAAATAGAATTTTTCCGATGGCATACCAAGTCCCAATTCCTGTTTAGATCTGTTTGGTTGTTTTAATACTGTAATCTCTTTGGATTTCTAAACATAACGTGAATCTCATTTTGTTTAGTAGCCTACTTGAATTTCGAAACTCAATCTAAATTGGTTTCTGTTTGAAAATCCTAATAGAGTTTCACCGATGATACACTAAGTCCAACTTGCTGTCAGGACGTGTTTGGATTTTCGAACACTGTAACCTACTTGGATTTCCAAACTCAATCTGAATTGGATTCTGTTTGCAAAATCCATATAGAGTTCCACCGATAATACTTGCTGTTAGGATCTGTTTAATTTTTGGAATACTGGAACCTACTTGGATTTCGAAACTTAATCTATATTGATTTCTGTCTGGAAACTCAAATAGAAGTTAACCAATAAAGCTTGGTGTTAACAACTGTTTGGATATTCAAATACTGAAACCTACTTGAAAATCTAATCAGATTGAGGTTGCAAATCCAAGTAGATAACAGTTTTATAACATTCAAGTAGATCCAAGTAGCATCAAAATCAAATTGAATTTGGAAATCCAAACTGATAACATTAACATTCAAATAATTTCAAATAGCAATTGAAACTTGGTGCGCCAGCAGCAAAATTCTATTTGGGAATCCAAACAGCATCCAATCCTTGTTGTTTTTGGAAATTCAAGCAGGTTACAGCATCATAACATCTAAACAGATACAAACAGCAATTGGGACTTGGTGCGTCGTCGACCAAATTCTATTTCGAGATACAAACAGAATCTAGTTCAGATTGAGTTTGGAAATCCATGTAAATTACAGTGTTATAACATCCAAATAGTTCCAAACGGAAATTGTCACTTGGTGCGCCATTGACGAAATTCTGTTTGAAAATCCAAAAATCCAAAATCCAAATCTGATTCACGTTGTGTGTGGAAATTCAAGTGGATTACAGCGTTCTAACGTCCAAATAGATTCAAGCAGAAACTGGGACTTAGTACACGATTGATGAAATTCTATTTAAGAATTCATCCAAGTCAGATTGACTTAGGAAATCCAAGTAGATTACAGAGCTATTACATTCAAATAGATCTAAACAGCAATTTAGACGGGGTGCGCCATCAGTAGAATTCTATTTGTAAATCCAAACAGAATCCAATTCAAATTGTGTGAGGAAGTCTAAGTTGGTTACAGAATTGGAACGTCTGTGCGCTATCGGAAAAATAATTTTTGAAAATCCAATCAGAAACCAACTCAAGTTCTGTTTGGAAATCCAAATAATATACAGTCATGAAAAAAACCAACAGAAACAAACAGAATTTCTATTTGTCACTCCAACAGAAACCAACAGAACGAAACAAAAATTTTCAAAAATTCTATTTGGTTTTACATGGATCTATTCGACCTATTGGACATTTCATGAAATGAGCAAAACGCTGCTTCGGAACAATGACAAGAGCCCCGCAACATAACCTTTCAACTCTACTGGTGCGCAAAGTTTCTAGTCTCTAAAGTGCGTCTTTAAACTTTACACACCGGTCTGCAAAATAACAATATATATTAAAATGCGCAGGTGGCAAAATTATTCTCATATCATCAACTGCAATGCGTTACTTCGCACATGCTTTTCAGGGAAAGTCCAACTTTTGCGATCGGTGCTGCAAAAAAATATATCTGTACCATTCAACTCATTTGATTTGTATGTTATTTATAATTATAACCGTTCTCAAAATAATCATGCAATATAACAATTACAAATGACATGAATGAATTACATAAACAGTAACGAAAGTTTGGCCTTTTTCTAGGAAAAATTTCTTTCCACGGATAATATAAATTGCAATACATCAAGAAATAATAATGAATTATGCTAACAAAATTTTTTCAATTCAGTCTTTAGCATGAATTTTATATACATTGTTATTTTGCCTTATTGGGAGCATTTTCTGGGCAAAATGCCAACGGGTTGGGAGGTTGGTCAAAATGAAAGGTTATTGAGTGGATGCTATTCTTTAAACATTTCTTAAGAAGACACGGAATCTTCATTTATAAACAGTTAATAACAAGTATTTTATTTTTCAATTTTTTCGAAAGCTGGGCTTTTCCATGTAAAATTTTTGTAGAAGAAATGAAAAACAATGGAATTTCTGCTTCTGGGATCCTCAGAAATTGGGAGGAGATCGTTGCCCTCTACCATCCAAAAATGTTTATAACGTATTTTTGGCTCACTCTAATACACAGTCTTCGGATATTGTAGCAAAAAGAATAATAAATACACAATAAATAATACACAATAAAATTGTTTTCAATATCATGTTAAATATATTTTAGCTGGAATGCATTCAAATATAACTATTGTAAGAATTTGAAAATTTTCACCACTACTCTCAATTTGAATCAGTGAGAAATGGGTCACTGAATCAAATCAGTAAGAATTTTCAATCAATCAAATTTAGAGAGTACAAAGCTTCCTCTTTTAGAAAGAAATTATACATTAAAAAAATCGAAAATTAGCTTCGAGGAATCTCTTATAAGTTCAATGTACTTCAAATTCCAAAAAAAGTTTAAATCAGGTGAAAATTGAAAGCGATCTTTTTTGCTCAGTAATTTCCTGATTTACTCCACTAAGCGTACTGCAAGCTAAGTCATGATGCCCTTATGGCCGATTCTAGTTTAGAAGATACTCTCGTTTTTCTAAGTTAAGATCAAAATGACCATTTTCAGGTTTGAGTGGAAAATGACACTAGGAACCATGCTGAATCGATCAGCACTATTGGGAACCGCAGAACTGCGAGATTCCATCCTTAATTCTTAAAGCGACCAAAATTAGTGAATAATAAAAATAAATATTTATCAGAAACAAAGTGTTTCAGACGGAATGTTCATCATGTACAGTAAAAAAACACGTTTCCTGTCAAAATTGTTTTTTCTCAAAAAAAAACGAACAATTATTTTACTATATCATGTAAGTTTCAATATATTATAAGCCTGAATGAACTTCTTTTGACGCAAAAATAAACTCAAAGTAAATATATACACTACCGCTGGAAATTGTCGGTACGACTTGCGCGAGTACTATTAAAAATCACTGCTGACTTTTGAATTTTATTTTTAATTTAAGCGTCGAGTTTCAGTCGGCCTAAGCAGTGATCACCGATTGAAACTCGACGCAGACACGCTTGGACATTTTTAGTCATTTTTCGGGAACCCGCGAAGATTTTATAAGTGTCCTAGGTCATGCCACGAGTTGAAGTCGAAGTAGAAAATTCGAGAAATTCTTGAATTCTCTTTTAAAGTTCTCACCTGATGTATCCTCTTCAAAAAGTCAAAAATATCCTCACTAAGGTTCATCAAATGCAGAATTTCATAAGCTTTCCAACCTTTCTTTAAATCTCTATTTTTTTGATCGAGTTATCGTGGATTGAAGTCAGCAGTGATTTTCAATAGTACTCGCGCCAGTCGCACCGACAATTTCCGACGGTAGTGTATATTAGTGTATGCATGAAATGTTTACTATCTAAGAAAGTATAAACTTAAAGTTAGGTTAGAATTTGTATATCAGTTCTGATCGTCTATTATTCATATTCTTTGCATATTCTAGATCAAATGTTTGCTATATACATTAGTTAAAGTTCGTTTAAGTTCATAATGTGTTGGAAGTTACGTGCTAGGGTAGAATAATTTTTTTTTTGGGTGTGGTTCCGAATAGCCCTTACCTCCGATTTTTTTGAAACTCTGCGTACGCATGTATTTTGACGCGGTGATTACGAAAATGGTAGTACAAATCAGCGCAAATTTGATTTTCATGGCAAAAATCCTGGAAAACCCATGAAAGTCATGGTTTTTCGAATTTATCTCGGCAAATACAGAAAATTTCGGAAAAGTTCTTTGAAAAAAGTAATAGATCCATTCAAAATATACATTATTCATTCTGAATACTTCTCCTTTAGGAGTTATAGTTTCTGAGAAAATTGCTATTGAAATTTAGTACGTGCAACAGGCTTGAGTGCAGTAAGCGATAGGCCTTTCTTCACCGTCCGCGCTGACGGTACATCAGGAGCAGTTGGTTACGTGCTCTTATTATTTTCAGGTCGACTAAACTGGAGCGATTATACAATACAAAATGTGAATGCAGAGGTTTCGTTCTGAAATTTTTTTTCCTTTTTCGTTTTTTTGGAGCTTCTAAACCTACTATTAGAATGAATCAGCGACACAACATTTTCAGTTTGAATCTCATTTTGCAAGATCGAGATAAGACACTTCAGTGGTTACGGGATATTAAATTGATTCCAACGGAACGATTCTTTTGTAAACATAAAAAAATGGCTCTCAGCGAATCAAAATTAACCTGCGGTGAATTTTCCTGTCAGAAAGAGGGGAAATATTTTCACTCTCATACTGTTGCGGAAAATACATGGTTTTAAAACTGTCATATTTCTGGGCCTCATGTATGTTAATCACATACAGCTTCGCAGTGAATTTCAGTTTCGAGCAAACCATCAGAGAGAGTAGCGTTTTAGAAGGTCTGCAAGTTCCTAGAGAAACTATTGCGGATCGCTTTTCTCTTTGCAGAGAGGTGTGCATGCTTGCTCTTGACGAGAATCTCGAACAGGAAGGTCGCATTGGTGGTGTCGGCGAAGTAGTCGAAATTGACGAATGTAAGACCGGTCGCCGGAAATATAAAAGAGGACGTGTGGTGGAGGGTTCATGGATCCTCGGCATGATTCACAGGCGACAAGCCTCCCAGTACTGATTGGAAATATGTCCCGACAATAAAAGAGATAAAAATACTTTGATTGCTTTGATTAAAGAATATGTAACTGAGGGAATAGAGATCCAAACTGATTGCTGGCAAGGCTACATGAACTTGGCAGAACACGGTTATGTTCATAAAACTGTGAATCATTCCGAGGAATTTGTGAATAGCGAGACCCATGCTTACTCCCAAAACATTGAGTCCTTCTGGAGATGGAGGCGACGATTCCTCTCACGAGGAGGAGTGCGGAAGAGCAAACTTGCAGACCATCTTTGCGAGTTTTTGTGGCGACGACGGGTTACAAAATTGAGTGCAGATCCTTTTACGCAATTAGTTGCTGACATTAAAATTTGCTATACAGGTCACGAAAGTTGAGTATATTTTTATAGGGAATTTAGCTCTTTTGTTTTTCTTTCATTTTCTTCGCCTCTTGAGGAACTTTGGCCCCTTAAGCAGTTTCTTCGGGCAATTTAACTTCCTTTCCAGTTTCTTGAGGAAGTTTGGCCCTTTTTGTAGTTTCGTGGGTCAATTTGGCCTCTGTTTTTTTCATTTTTTGGGACAGTTTGTCCTGCTTTTTGTTGGCCTATTAGACCCTTCTGCTTTCTAAATGTTTTTATGTTTCAATTGGGATTAAATTCTACACGTTACAATTATAACCCCTTTTCCTCTCCAACTTTCTCTCATGCTAGATATTTGTCGAAAATTCTTCTACCAGCACAAGTACTCAGTGAAATGTTAAAAAAAACTATTGCACTGCAGTGATTAATGATGACAGCGTTGAGAATTAAGAAAATTCTGAATTGGATACGCTAACTGCAGACGTTTATGAAGGAAATATTACTAATGATGTATTTAATTGCATCAGTTACATCAATTACAATGCGGAAAGGCACCCCCTTGTCTGGCCACAGAAATAATGTTGGTCAAACCCCTTTCCCTTTCCAACTTCTCGTGGGAGGCGGAAAGGCACCCCTTTGTCTATCAAAGAAATAATTTTGGTAGTCAAACCTCTACCCTTTTCTTAAGTCTCGTGGGGAGACGTTAATAATATTAAGTAAAAAAATATATAACTACAGTGATTGGTCACAGGAATACTTACGTTTTCGGCAGGGACTAGGTATGAAATTTTTTTCTTTATCATCAAATATCTCGAAAACTTTCACTTGTGCGAAAAAATTGGATGAAATATAAAATGTGTTTCGTGACTAGTTCTACAACTTTCGTTCATATCATTTTAAAAAATTTCCAATGGTTCTCGAAATAAATGTAAAAAACCATGATTTTTATGGGGTTTTTATGATAAGGGCTATTCGGAACTTTATCCGTTTTTTTTTTGAGAAAAAAAGAGTTTCAACATGAAACGAATGCACAAATTAAAATGCATCTCAAAAATTCGACCTCCTTCCATTAGTTCACGAGACTTGCCCAATCTAGATTTCAGATCTCAATACTTATGTTCCGGAGGCAACCACAAGTGTGCACTGTTTTATGTACGAAGAAAAAATATAAACGAACACAATATACACATATATGCAGTTTTGTAAATAGAAACATATCCATAAATTAATCATATTTTCTATATGTTTAACAGATATATAGTGAGGTAGTGGGCACAGAATTCGAAATTGTGAAACCGCCACCCGTAGTGACTCATCTTCACACGCAACAGCCATGTACCAATCCCTTCCATCAACATGATTATGACTGGTAACAATACAAGCTCCAACAAGCACGCTTACGATAATACAGACGATAATGATCGAGTTAGAAAGGTAGCGTGGACCGTAAGTGCTAAATGATGAGTATGAATGTGACTGCATCTGTAACTGTGTGCACGCCGAAGTGTATGTGAAAGAAAATAATTTCAAGATCGATCATAATTCATAGCTATTAAGTTTTCAATTAGTCCGTAATTCAATCACGTTTCCTACTGAACAATGGAATGGAAACAGAGTATTATAGAAAGCAAAAAGGACTGTTTAGAAAAACAGTAGTCTCCGCATCATAGATATATAGTCAAAAAGCACTTAAAGCGACACACTCCTTATTTGAAGACCAACACATTTTTATGAGTCCTAAATTACAAAAAAATAAAATAATTTGGAGCAAGCACATTTATACCTGCTTAGCAAGAATGCTATTAAAATATTTTTACACTGCTTTAACGACCTTTAAATTCAAATAATTAAAAAAATCAACTTTTTCGCTATCTTCTTGGAGTTACGTCAATTTTCTCGACTATTTGACCGTGAAATGTGCGATATATGTTATCGAGAATATATTTTCAATATATCACAACAATAACATATGAAGAAAGTTGACAGTACAATAGATGAAATATTGCTTTTCATTTCACGATAAAAGGAATTCTCGGTAGCTCAGTTGAGTGAAAATGTTATCTATCGTACCATTAATATTGTTTAAAAATAAAGTTTCTTATAAATTTCAAGGACTCTTAGCAAAAATCTTTTTCTTTAAGATGAATTCTTTCCTATACAGACACAAATTTAGGTATACTGGAAAACATTTTTGCTTCATTCAGATACTTAATATTCATTTTATCATGAAATAAAAAACAATATTTCACTTTTAGATATTTTCTTCTAATTCAAAGACAGTAAAACTTATTTTAATGTCAACCTTCTTCATATATTATTGCTGCAATATATTGAAAATACATTCCTGATAGCATATATCATACATTGCATGGTCAAATAGTCGAGAAACTTGATGTAACTCTGAGAAAATAGCGGAAAAGTCGACTATTTACGATTTTTTTAAATTTCGAGTTTACTTAGGCGGGATAGAAAATATTTCGATGGCGTTATTGCTATACAAGTATGAATTAACTTGCTCTGAACTATTTTTTCTGGTATCTCTATTTATATGCTCTAGTGTTATAGGCATAATTATTTTAATCTATTTTTATCATTGTGACTAATATCACGATCGACTAAGACAAATGTCATCCGTGATGAAGGTACGATTTAAAGGGTTTAAGCTTTTATACACTCAGAGAAATTTCCTCTTAACGATAAAGTCGGTCCTCTAATCGTTGAAGTAGGATACTTTAAAAGCAGAATCGTTTCACTTTTCATCGTTTTTTATATTTAACGTTTCACTTCATCTTTAGAAGACCGTCAATCATTTTACGGTATATGTACGTCGCATTTCAACCGTTAAACCGCGCATCCTACGCGTTAAAGTAGAATCGCTTATCGTTGAAACGATTCTTGCTTGAACGATTCGCACTATAACCGTTAAAGGATTTATTTTCTAACTAATTCTCAAACGATTGCACTTTAACCGTAAAAGTATTGCTTTGTCGTTTAAAGGAAATTTCTCTGAGTGTATGTAAAGCAAAAAAGTTTTCATTCAGCGATCGAGTGTTGAAATAAAATGTCTTACACGATATCCTAGTTGCATCAAGGTTTGCTGTATGATTATATGAAGAACCTGATTTGAATCATACATTCAATGTTTCTTATTTCTTTGAAATACAAACTGATAACTATCATATCATTATACACAGAGAATCCCGTAGCTTAAAAACGCTGCAGGTGAACTGCGTCTGGCATTTGTCTCCCCACTTTTGCCTAACTTGGCGCTACCATAGGATTCTATCTTGACTCACAACGGCGAGCTCTCACTTCGCTTCCGCCCGACATGCTTGTTCGTAGATGGCGCTGTATCAATAGCGCACTTATTGAAATCTCGTAAAGGGCACCGCATCTTTCCCCCTCTCAACAAGGAAGCCGCTAAGATATGAGCCCAATCTATCAGGCATCTTCTTCGTTTGCTAAGATCGTCGCAAGCATACAGGTTCTGGTGGACTATTGGTTACAGTAGGTGACTGTCCGTTCTCGTTGACGATAGTTTTTCGAGAAGATATTTGCTGGACCTAATAGTACAAAGTCCTTTGCGCTGCCTAATAGTGCCGCTCATAAAGGGACATTTGTCTTGAATTCGGTGTTTACCTCAGGCCATTTATAGGTTGCATCGTTTAAATGAAGATCAGTTCAGTTTCGTTTTATGTGTCCCGTGTGATAGAACCTTTCTCGGCCATTGGCCCAAACCGTAAAATTAACCGTCCTATTTCTCTCTCTAATTTTTCCCGGACCCCATTCAACTTTACAATCCCCTGTAGTTTTAGCAAATACCGATTCTCCCACTTTGAAGTTGCGGATTTCTTTTAAAGTGTCCTCATCTTTCCGAATTTTGTTATACTCTGACTTGAGCATTGAGAGTTTGGTTCGTGATAATTGCTTCAAAAGTGGTTCTGCTGGTGCTAACTCAGTTTTAACATATGGCGTATTTCTCATGAAAGTCAAAAAAACGAATTAATTTGCTATGAGTCAGTTTGATACGATTTTTCAAACAAAACTGCTCAAACTCCCCAGCATTAAAAGAATGACCGTTGTCTGCACAAAGTTCTTCAGGAAACCCTAATAAGCTGAAGGTAATGAGTAATTTTTTGACGGATTTATTATAATCTGTACCTCGCATTACGTGAACATCTACCCATTTGGAAAAAGGATCGACAATAATCAAGATCTTATTGTATTAAAAATGTTAAAAATCAATGTGCACACGCTCCTAGACCCAATTTGACGGATTTTAATTAACAAGGTCTTTTGTTTTGGAAACGTTTTGCATAATTTGGCAGGGAGCGCATGACCAGATGAGGCCCTCGATGTCTTGATTTAAACCTGGCCAGTAAACATGCGAGCGAACGAGCATTTTCATTCTGAATATACCAGTATGCCCGTCGTATAACAATCACAAGACTTTTTCTCTCAAACGCAGAGGTACAATAATACGATTTTCCAGGCTAGCCCAACGCTGTAAGCAACTAGCAGCCAGAGGCGGGATACCCGCTTTCGGTCCGAGTATTCGCTTAATAGGTTCGCTGTCTGTCACCAGGACAAGCTTTCGTCCATAGATATATTTGTGAAGATTTCTTAAGCCGAAAACTTACTCTAAACCTTCGCGTTCAAGTTGTCTATAATTTTGTTCCACAGGAGTTAATGTAGCTAACGCGAATTGTATAGACCTTACATTTCCATTAATTACATAGTACAAAACAGCTCCAACGTCGGCTGGTCACGTAGTAAATTGTACAACGGTTTTAAATGAGTACTTAGATTTGGCAAAAACTTTCCAAAATAATTTGATGCATCTAAGTACGATTTCAATTCGGTAATATTAGTCGGAGCAGGACAATCTAGTAGCGCGTCCATTTTCCCTGGTATTGGCCTTATGCTCTCTGCATCTATTCTATACCCTACGTAATCGACTAAATCGTCGAAAAATTTGCATTTTTCTATTTGAATTCTGACATTGAGTTCGTCTAGTTTCTATAAAACGACTCTGAATCTCTTTTTGCAATCCTCAAGGTTTTCTCCGCTCACTATTAAATCATCTAAATAACAACAGACGCCTTCGATTCTTCCTAGTATCACATTCATTACCGACTGAGATATTCCAGGTGCGCTTGCCATTCCAAAAGGTAGCCGGTTTGTGACGAATAACCTTCGATGAGTATTTAGTATCAACAAATGCTTACTGGCGTCCGAAAGTTCAAGTTGTGTAAAAGCTGACATCAAATCGATTTCGCAGAAAACTTTCCCGTCTGACGAGACTAAAATATCATCGATACTCGAAAGAGAATACATATCTTTTAAAGTATTCGGATTCACGGTAGGCTTGTAATTAACGCACAATCTCAATTTATTTCATTTTCTCAGAACAATGACTAAGGGTGGAGCCCATCCACTGTAATTGACCGGGGTGCAAAGACCATTTGGGACTAGCTCGTCTAATTCCTTATCTACTTCGCTAATAATCTTATAAGGTATCCCGTAAGTTTTTTTTAAATACTGGTATAGAACCATCTTCAAACAATGTTCGCGATAAAACCATGAATGTGAGTTGTTTTATCTGAATCAAAAACCTTAGGAAAAATCTTTTTTCAAAATCATATGAAAATAGCTTTCGTCATTAACTTCATTAATCGAGAAGATATTTTTTCTCCAACCGGGATACGAAACAGATAACCAGTCTCTGCCGAGTAAAGGAACCGGAATACATTTGTGCACTACAATAATTGACAGCTGGAACGCAGGCAAATTAACATTTTGCGTAACTCTCACCTCAACACGCTGTAATACAGACAAAGGACCGCCAAACGCTACCTGTGAATTCAATTCATTCGGGATTACCTCTAAAGAGTTTTTGAATCAACCCTCGTAATCCTTTTTGCTCATGATTTTTACTATAACTCCAGTGTCGACTTCGAATTTAATCCTCTGCTCTTCCACGATTAGAGGTTTTTTTAGTCGTAAGTGAATTGCACTTCTGACGTGTACCTTGTTGATTGTATTTGGATTGCACATATAACAAGTGCATGGCTCCTCTTGTTGACACGACGAATCGGGCTCCTCCTCTCGAAGTTGATTGACGTGTGCCGTTTTCTTCTTCTTGCCGTCCTTTTGGAAATGGCCTACTGTGCCGCAGCTATTGCATTTCGCCGCCTTAGCTTTGCAATGTTGCATATATCCGAAATTCCATTTACTTCCACTACGAATACAAATATTTCACTCATAACTTGTACCGTCATGTTGATTCTTTTCGTTTTTATGCTCCGAAAAGAATTTTCGATGGACTAAGACCTTTGCCCCAACTTCTTCATCGCTATTCACCAGACATTTAGTTTGTGCAGCTGCCAATTCCATTGAAACAGCTGTTTTGACCGCTCCATTAAACGTCAGCTCCGTCTCTCCTAAAAATTTTCTCCTGATGCCCTCGTTGTGAACTTCGCATACCAGCTGATATCTCAGAGCGTAGTCTAGGAAAGTGCCAAATGAGCACCGCTGAGCGAGACTTTTCAAAGCGACGCAAAACTGCGAAATGGATTCATTTGGTTTTTGTAACCGCTTATGAAAACAGTAACGTTCCACAATAACACAGCTCTGTAAAACGAAATAATCTAGTAGGGTTTTCTTCAATATATCGAAATACTTGGTAGACGGAGCTTCAGGTAGTAGGCTGTTCCTCAAATTTTCATATGATTTCGACCCCTTAGCAGTCAAAAATAAAGGCAATTTTTTGCATCATTAACTGTATTAATCGAGAAAATATTTTTTCTTCAATCGAGATACAAAACTATTAAGAACGGTTTGAATCGCTCGATGTATGACTCAAAAGGCTCTTCATCGTCATAAGCCTCTACAACTCCCACGTAGTTGGCCATTTTTGACCTCCTTTTTGCACTGAACCACGCCTCGACCGAACTAAGTTGTAAACTTTTCGCGTGAACACGTACGACCTCGTCGCCAGAATTGTGTAGTAAATGTAGATACAATTAAACACTTGCATATGTAATAAGTATAATTGCGTTTATTGAAAAAAACATAAGGAAACTGTAATTTGCACGAAGCGTAATTCTAGTTCGGACACACGGCTCGACTCAAACTACCAACCGATAGACCCACATACGAATAGGCGAGCTCTCGTTTCGCTTCCGCCGAACATGCTTGTTCGTAGATGGTACTGTATCAGTAGCGCGCTTATTTGAATCTCCTTAAGGACACCGCAAAAATCAAGTGACATTTAAAATTCAAGATAGAACCTTACGGTTTCATTGTTACGTTATGTCCTTTAAGCGTCGATGAACAAAATTTTCTTTCCCGTTTCTACAGACTAAGGACCGTCTATATGCTTTGAATCTACCTGAATAGTAATTTTGCGTACAGTATGAGTACGCTTAAAATTTTTGTTCATCATCACGCTAGGCCAGATTATAAAATAATTTTTGCCAAGCTTAAAAGAACTACGTGTCCAGCCTTTTTACTTTTTCTTAGTCATTCTGTCCAAGATGAAAGCGATAACCCTTCACTTCTGTTATAGGCCGTACTGCTGACACCGCTTTACGAATAGCCTTTTCAAAATCTATAAATACTTCTCTTGGTTCGCATTCTATTTTCATTTTATACAGCTGCTACATTGAATGATAAAACGAATTTTCATAAGTTTCTGCAAACTTGTTCGGCAGTACAAAATATACCAAAGGCACGTAAACGTCGTTTTTCAAGCCGTGAATTATGAACAGCTGGTAGAAGAATTTTGGAGAACTTTTAAAATATCATCAATGAAAATAATACTCGAAAGACTCAGTGCCAGGAAATTTGTAGCTGTTGAATACATAATAATGCTGTCTACTTGGTTTATCGTCAATCGAAATTCCTCAGCTTTGTTTGTTGTTGGCATCTCTTTTAGCTGCTCGTAAACTTTATCTATCGTCTATGGATGTTTCGGAACCACTTTGGATCTGCTGTGATGAAGATTATGCCGCACAAGCTTAATATCATACTTCGTCAATTCATTAAGATCTTCTTTCTGCAACTCCTGATGTATTAATTGTTGCGGTGCAACACATGGTTCTTCAACGGTTCTTCAACCGCTTAACTCCATTCGACAAAGTTTGTCTTTGCAGAACATTATTGCTCACTTCGTCTCGCTAATGAAATGAATCGCTCTTTTCTACTATATCTCGCCCTTTCCATTCATTTCTACAAAAGAATTGCAATTTTTGTTCGAGCAGCACCAACGTTGGATTCCATTTCCCAGTAACTTGTGAAACCGAAGTTTATAATTTCCCATGAGACACACTGTTTCACCGCGTTCACTAAGCGTCACGCCACTTACAGTATCATGAGTTTCTATGCTTTCGTATGGGATTTCAATACGGATCTTCATAAGGTCTGTATTAGAATTAGTTGGACGATAATACTGGTAACTTAGAACGAGCGAGGGAGAAATATATTGAAGTGGGGGTACTTCGTCATCCCAGGAATTTCCCGAATAGGATATATTACTTTTATTCATAAAAATTTCCTTCATAAATAACGTGCACTTGATGATTTGTATGTTTAAAGTATTCAAAAAACTATTTTCAATTCTGCATAATATTTTTCTTAATTTGAAATGTGTAGTTCGGGAACTTTGCGAGACTGCAGCTTTGCATAGCTGCATAGCTGTCAGCTGTTTGCAGCGTTTTTATCCGATTTTGTTATTGAAAAAAGCTTGAGGTTTTTCTGTGTATACGTACATCACTAGGGTATAAACAGTCCTCATAAAGAAGGGGTAGGAGATAAACCAGGCCGTTCCTAGTTGAAAATTCTTGTTACCGAAATTTACTGACACGTACATAGAGAATTCTTAAAAAGGTACAAATTTTGTCGTTTTTCACGGAAACCAACTCTCAAATGTTCTAGATGTCGGCAAATGTCGGTAACAGGAATCTTCAACCTCATTCAGGTATTAAATCAAATATTTTATAAATAAATAATATTGTTTTTCCTATCTTTTTATTATTGAAAATGCAGTTTTTTTCTTTGAATTATTAGAATACAATTATTAATTACAAATTTGGATCCATCTTCACATGTATCCCGTTTTAACATTGCTACGAATCTATATTATAACAAATTAAAGACGTGTTATAATCGATTAATCTAAGGAAAGTCAAGATCTTTCAATACTATAGTGATCTTTGCAATCGAATAATCTCACCGGTTTCATACCCACATATTATTTTAAAGCTCTATTTAAATACATGACGAAATTTTCAAACGTATCAAAATATATTCGTATAGGGTGAAGGAATCAATTGTTGAGGAATTAGTCAACCTCAAACTTTGTTATCCTCTTTCTTATAAACAAAAACTCCTACAACTGTGAAACTTGTTTTCCTAGGCAGAAAATTTATCGAACTTTAATTTCCTCATGTATTTTTATACAGAAAACTAGAACTTATGATAAAAATGTCGATAAAAAGAAAATGTGTCGAAAACAACACTTTTCGAGGTGCATTCATCAATCAGTTGAGTGCTATAGGCCCATTTGTCGGTCTATGTATTTTCCCCGTATTTGTTTAGCAGGAACCTTTCAAAATTAAAAGCTAAACCATTGACAAACTGTAATTTAGTGATTGGAAATTATCTTTTGTTAATGCTCCTTTGGCTTTAACGAATACATTCTCATCACTTGTCTCGCGCTTCGCACTTGGATAAAATCTGTCCACAACGCGAAATTTTCTATATTCTGTTGAACTATATTATAATAAATTTATATTATATTGATTTCTGTATCTTAATTTGTTTAATTTATTATGCTCATCACTTCACAAATTAGATTAGTTTATTTATTATTATTTCTCATGAATTTTAAATTCCCTAAACGTAAAGTCTAATTAATTAACGGAACTTCCGTTTTAGGTCGAAAATTTCGCCGTTAAAAATTTTATTCCCAACAAGCGCGTTTAGAGCGAGTAAGGCCCCCTGGAAAGAACACATAATTTACACATTTATCGAACGGCGGGTGTTGGGGGCAGAGAGGGCCTGCTGGTGGTCCACAGGGAAATAAAGAACAGTTTAATGCCCTCAAAATAGGACTTTTAAGAGATCAGCTGACAGATACTGCGCTTCTCGGCTGAAATCGAGCCTAAT
>JAUMHM010000079.1:16443675-16454117 GCA_032362435.1 Melikaiella ostensackeni
TTTTACGTTTTCCTCCGTAGTAGCCGTTTTCGGGGCACCTGGGCGTGGCTCATCAAAAACCGATGTGCGGCCACGAAGAAACTCGTTGAACCAATTCTTGACGGTCGCAATCGAAGGAGATGAGTCACCGTACACAGCATCCAAGCGATCTTTGATTTCGCTGAGCGTTTTCCTGAAATATCGATTACGCAAGGATCATCCATCAATAAACAAAGTTTGATGCAACCGCGAACCGGTGTAGTATGTACGGCAACGCATGCAAGCGAGGTCAAAAATACCGATCATGAAGATATAAATTTAAATGTGAACAACAGTTTTGATTCAAATCAACCATGCATGTTTTGTGAAAATAATAATCATCACTTGTGGGAGTGCATTCTACTTCAAAAACAGCCTTTACACAGACGGTGGACGGTAGCAAGGTATTCTAGATTGTGTTATAACTGTTTAAAAAAGCAACATAGGAGAGATAATTTTAACGAACCGAACAGATGCTCTTGTTGCAAAAGACGTTACCACACATTATTGCATGATTCAGATAATTCAAGCGATAACAAGCGTACAGAAAAATTTCGTTAACCAGCGCTTGGTAAGCAAAGAGTATTGGGTAATTTGAATGTGGCTTCTACCGCGAATGACTCATCAATATGACTGTATGAGTCGAACGTATTATTAAAAAGGTGCCGATATGCGTTGAAGGTCCAAAAATGTCTGTAGAAACTTACGCGTTGTTGGATTATGGCTCAACTATTACTTTAGTCGACGAGAATTTAACAGAAATTGGAGTGCGCGAAGAAAAGATAAGTTTTCTTTCGCAAGGAATAAGTAATGAGGAAATTTCAATGAACCATTCTGAAAAGGTTGATATTAGTGTTGTAAGTATTTTTGGTAAACATGAAATGAGATGTGCGGTAACGCTGAAAAACTTGAAACTTCAAACTCAATCAGTTAGTGATAGTTTAATCTCAAAATTGCTTTAAATAGAAAATGATATACACATTATATCTTACAATAATCCGCAAGTACAAAATTTTAATTGGTCAAGATAATTGGGAGCTTATAATGGCGCGCGAGTTGAGAGAAATAAAGGATAATTACGTGGCAATTTCGCGATCTCTGTTAGGCTGGTCAGTACACGGTGTTATGAGTCATGCATCAAAGGTAAGACAATCAGTTCAAATGTCAAAGAAATATCGGTAGGGCGCGAGTTGGTGACGCATATCGGCAACGAATAGTGCAAAAAAGAAATACGATTAGACTTGTTATTTAAACATTATTTCGAATTGGATAGCTTGGGAATAAGTTTAAAAATTGATAATAAGAACGAAAACGATCACGCATTAGGAATTTTGGAAAAGACAAGTCGCAACTTGGGTGGTTGTTGGGAAACTGCTTTATCATGGAGTAAAAAATGCTTTTCGAATGTAAATAGCTATTCAACAGCAAAAAAACGTTTAATAACAATAGAATGCAGGTTAGATCGCGATCCAGTTTACGCAAAGTTGTATTACAAAGAAGTGAATCGTTTCATAGAACTCGGTTATGCTGAAAAAGTAAATATCAAGGATAAGAGACCAAAGATTTGGTATTTTTCGCATTTTGGGGCTTATAACATGAACAAACCTCATAAAATACGTTGTGTTTTCAATGCCGCTGCAAGAACTGAGGGAATCATTATGCAGGAAGTTTGGCGTAATGGAATCGATTGGGATAGTAGATTACGCGATGAAGGAGATGTAGCTTGGTTAGACTGGCTATCGAACTTGAAAAGCATTAGAGATTGTCGAATATCGCGTTGTCTAACATCTATTCATAAACAAGATTCTAAAGCTCAACTTCACATGTTTTGTGACGCAAGTTTAATGGCTTACACTGCGGCTGTATATTTATGGTTTGAAAATACAGACGGACGCGCTCATGTTTCACTAGTGATGGCAAAGAGTAGAGTCACACCACTGAAGCCTCTCTCGGTACCGCGTTTAGAGTTACAAGCCGCACCCCTCGGCGCGCGACTTATAAAGTTTGTAGAGAATGAACTCGAGATCCAAATTAGCCGTCGATTTTTGTGGTCAGAATCTGCTACGGTTATTCGATGGATAAAATCGGAGCCCCGTACACGTCAAGTTTTCTTCGCGAGTCGATTGGGCGGAATTGGCGATTTAACCCAAAGCTCGGAGAGGAGATGGGTGCCTACCGGTCAGAATTCTTTGTGAAATGACCTTTTGGAAGCCCTAATAAAAATTTTAAACTGGATATGGAGATGTCTCCATTAAGCCTTCTACCTGAGGTGATTACTAGAGAGATTGATCAGCAACGCGTGTTGCAGCAGTGTTGAGGAAGGAGTGTGACGTTTGAGAGAGCAACGCATGTCTTCTATATTGATCGAAGACCCATTGCTTCGCCTACACTTTCCTTATTTACCCTTACCATATAATTGCCTTGATCCTCGATAGTATAAAGAGGCTAGAAGCGAATGAGTTACGCTTACCCCTGAAGGGATTCGGCTTGATGGTATATAATGAAAATAACAAAAAGGAAGACAGTACAAGTAAATATCCAGTAAATCTAAAACACGTTCAAGTTCATATAAAATCGAAAAATGTTTAAGCGTACACTCCACGCTAGTCCGAAAGACAGCTCGCTTTCTACGTGGTAGTACAAAACGTTCCGGACTATTATTATTAAAGAGAAAATCTCAGACTCACGATGAGTACAGTCCAATATGTCTTAGGTGTTTTTGGTCTCGAGTTGGAATTTTAGGGTGAATCTTCTTACATGGGACTATTCCGGTATATATTATGAGTCACGGACGCATTAAACAATACAGTCAAGTGATCTGATGGAAGCAGTATGCCTATATGACGTATTGAGTAAGCGTGCTTCTATTTTTACCCTACAATCCACAGACTGGTTGGCAGTCAAGTGCATGATGTGGTAGCTTTGACTTTGAACCAGCATAAAGCTTCACGTCATCCATGTGAAGGAGTTAAGTAAGCTGAGATCCAGCTTCTCTCACCTCTATGTTGAACCCTTAAAATATGCTGTTGAGTGTCACACTTTGTGTGGTCAGAGCTAAGCAAAACCATAATGTATTGAAACAGTGGCCTTGGAAGATGCCTCGGTTGATTGGCAAGGACTCAGTATCCCTTATAACCCCTCGACTGAAGCACTTGATTCTTGTTTTCTCATTTTTCTGACCTCGTTCTAAAGCCGAAACTTCCATACAGAGTCTAACAACCTTCTGGGGACGTAGGTATTAGCGTCCCGACGGCTGAGTTTTATTTACATGGTCTTGACACTCGACAGCAGCACAGTATGCAAGAGTCCACACCTGCTACAGATTCCTGTCTTGCTGTAGGAACACAGGCAGTATATCACTGTTCGAAATGCTAATTAGCCAGAGGAGCTCACTATTGACCCTAAATATCGAGGACCACGTCCACAAGCTCGGTGCTGGCATCAGTGGAGCACTTCATGAGACGCAGGTTCTCATCATTGAACTCTTCAGTGGAGATGACAGGAACGTGGTCTGAAGGATGCAGCCCCAATATCTATCGAACATGTGACAATCGTCTTTCCATATCCCCTAACAACCAGCTCCCTGACATCAACAGCGTCGCATGTCTCAGGCTCCTAAATTTCCTCCTCGACTGCCTTCACGGAGCGCATTTCAGATAGAGCTAGTTCTTTCTATATCTTTTTCTGAATGCTTTCAATCTCAAGCTCGGAAAGAAGTTGACGCCACTTGAGCCAGTTCGGGATGGATGCCTACGACGAGACGATGTTACTCGTTCCCCACAGGACTCGCTTCCAAGCATGCTCAAAAATGGCATTTGACTACGTTGCTATTTATCTCCTGCGTCCATCTTATTCATTTTCCTGGCATCATGTACTCATTATAATTATGTTACAAATGAATGCGCTGCTGCGCCGATTCTGTAGAAGTGGTCGGATGCTTATCGTCGTCTGAAGCATCATCAACAGTTGTTTCTAATGGTCTGAAATATGCCGCCTCTTGCTGATGTGCTGGCAGTACAGCATCCTCTTTGGTTGATCCGGTCTGAGCTACAGACGAACTGCGATCAACTAAATCAATATTAAGTATCTTTTGACTACAAAAACAATGCACTGGCTGAAGTCTTTAAGCTGTTCCTTTGAAATTGGATGAAAAAAGCCAAATGGCTCAAGTAAAATGACACTCTTCTCACGAGAATGCTCTGTTTAGTCAATTTAATACGATTTGGAGACTCCAAGTCTACCAAATTGAAATACTATTAATATTTAAGGCGAACGAACTTTTTTTTCTTTTATTGTCAATCTGCTATATAATCACTAAATATAACGTAAAAATAGGACGAGAGTAGAGGGGATCCCCATTTTTTTCTAACTAATAGAAACTGATTACCTTATCAACGAATAATTTGTTCAAGTGTGTAACTCATGATCATTCTAGTTTTTTATTACAGTTTAACAGATTCGTTTGATTTGTTACTTGTAGAAGGGTGAACCCATAACAGGAACGTTCTATGGATATTAAAAGTATCAACAAAAAACAGAAGGTTTGGAACTGCACAAATTACTTCAAATCCTTCGGCGAGGAATGCACCCGTCAACGTGGGTCTCTCTCCTCTGTTTCTAAAGGATAGGAGTCCGGCCTTAAAAAAAATCACTTTTTTGTTGGAGGACTTTGAGGCTAAACAAATAGCTTTTGATAATTCGTTTAAAGTAGCCATCAAGAGAATAAAAGCTGATGTTGGTAAAAATATTTCCCGTATCGCAGTATTGGAGGAGACCACGTCCTTGAATGTAAAGGACATTATCAAGCTCCAAGCGGATTCTGAATGTGCTTTAGACGAGAACAGGATTTTGAAGACTCAAGTTTCGAGTTTAATGAGTAGCTGCAATTACGTAGAACAAAATGCGCTCTCCTGAACACTTGAGGTTCACGGTTCACCTGTTAAACAGTCAGAGGATTGGCCTGCTACTTTCTGCCAGATTGCTGCAGCCTTGGAGGTGACTCTTCACAAAAGATGACATTACGTCTATTTACCGTCTGAGAGCCTCAACAATCAATGACACCTCACGAAAAATCCCACCAATACTGGCGGTTCAACTACAACAATAGTCTACTTGCGTAAAAATCTTTGAAAACTGCAGGGAAAAAAGTGTAGTCACATACAAAATGATTTGATGGAGTGCGGACGTGACTTTTTATATGAGAGAAACGCTGACGAAAATCAATAGGCTTATATATTGTACCGCTTTACAACTTAGAAGAATTAAGAACTTGAAGTACCTGTGGACGACCGGAGGTGAGATTTTTCACCATAAAGAAGACGGTTCGCCCAGAATTTTTTTGGCCAACATCAATTACCTTGATGACCTCCGTTAAGACCTCTTCAGGACTGCAGTGCATAATGTGGCACTCGCAGCTGATCCGCTAATTATTTTGTATACTTATTTAGCAATTTTTCTTGTATTATTTTTTTCTCTCCAATTTTTAGAGTATAGGTTTGCACGTTGATGTTTGTTTCTTGAAAACCTATAGGCTTTATTATGCATGGATTTAACTGAATATAGAGACCTTATTTACATAGAAAAACCTCCCTTCATTGTTGAAAACTGATGCAGTCAAGGGCTGTGAAATTATTTCCTATCAATTGTAGGGTAGTCCCCCAAATATTGAAGTTAATTCAGGTAAATCACTATAAACCTCTATGCTAATTTTTCTTCTTAAATATTTCCGTGAGGGAGTGAAAAGGTACTTTCTTTATTTGCTTCTGTGAAAGACTGGATGGGACATTGGCGAAAGATTGAAGCCTTGAGAATCATAATACATTGAGTTTTTATTATGATTTTTAATTGCAAGCTGCTTGAAACATCTTGATCCTATTTTGGATCACAAATAGTATCACACTTTAGTTTTACATTATTCTGGATTGAATTATTAGTGTGAAGAATTGCGTTTTACACGTTGGCTTACCAGCTTTATTTGAAAGTTTCGTGTGATTGGTCGTTGGGCGCCTACTGGAGTTTCACTGATTTCTGTTGGGGTCAATGCAGTAATCTTGCCGCTCTCTATATTTATTTTCGCCCGTTTCATTTTTTTATTAAAATAAGTATAGATTCCAGCAAGAGCATCAGTACTCTCCAATATTGCAAAGACGTCACCATCGGATGTTGATATCACAATTTGTTCCTGGGATGGCAAAGGCTCAAAGATATCCCGTCCTATTCTCAATTTAATTGTTTCGTTGACGGGAAAAGTGTATTTTCGAAGTTTGAATGTCCGCTGCAGATTCTTGCGGGAAATGAGACGAATAAGTGGAAGATCTTCAAGTCCATATCCACGTTTGTCATTAGAAGGAAGCCTGGTTGGTGGAACCATGCACCGGGCAGACGGAGAAGTCCTTGAAGGAGGGGAGCTGTACCCAGTAAGAAGGTGTGATTCGGTAGGAGGAAACTCAGCAGAATTAAGCTCGACAGGAGGAGATCTGGAAGGATAAAACTCGGCAGGACGAAACCCGGCATGTTGAAGCTCGATAGGAGGAAGCTCGGCAGTTTGGAAACCGTCATGATGAAACGCTGCATGATAAAACTCGGCAGGATAAAATCCAACAGTAGGAAACCCGGCAGCAGGAAGCCCCACAGGAGTGGGCGTTGAGGAAGGAGAGCTGACTGGAGAATGATGTCTGTAAGGGAAATAAGAAGGTGCGCTGCGAGGAACGCCAGGAATAGGCTTGCCATTAGGTAAACACTCGAACTGTGAACTCAAATCTGCAACAAGAAACAGAGGATTACATTTTCCTCAAGTATGCGAGGCAAGACAGAGTGCGGATTGCGGCGGATAATTTGTGTAAAATTCATAATCAGTCACACGATTGTGTCAATTCAAAACTCCACTAAAAACATCTGTGATGCAAAACATCTGACAAGTACAACTACATGAATTAGTGAAATCAAACTCGGCCAAGTAATTTAGGAGAAAATATTCATAATGAAATATATTAATTGAAAATGTTTTTTTACAAAGCAACCGATACAAACTCTTTAAATAAGTCGTTAAAAGCTATTTCAAAACATACAGAAGTTGGCTTATATCTATATTAATATGAAGAAAGAGAAGACTGTTACATTCTTGAATCATTTTGTGGCACATCAAACTGATAAATTTCATGTTTTGTTTTGTTATTCAAGAGCCGGCCATTTTACCCATTACCATGATTTGATACGTTTTTACATTCTTATCTTAATTAGAAGGTACTTGTTTAATGTCAAATTGGAATTATTCGATTTTCATCAAATCTTAACGTTTCGAGACCTCCTGATTCAGAAAAAACGATTTTTGCGAAAGTGTCTGTCCGTTTCTAGTCTCTGTGCCTGTCTGTAGTACCGTGTAGGCACAATAACTATCGAAAGACTGATCCGATTGAATTGAGCTTTGGGGCATACTTCTAAAGCCTAAATAGAACGGATGAGATCGTTAACCAACCATTTCTTACCAACTGTTCTGGTTTTATCCATCGAAAATGCTTTTAAAGAATTAAGCGTTCAATTTCCAGCTGAGCTACGTCCAATAAGAAAAATGTAAGAAGGAAATATTGTTCATTTCAATTATAAAAAATCACATTTTTCTCAAGGACGGCGCAAAACATAAATAAAAATTCATAGTGCAAGTTTGTCCCACTTCCTGGAATCTGTGAAATCATACCCTGACCAGATGTTTATCTTGTGTGGAACAACTTTTGACTATGAACTACTATTCACATATTGCATCGTTTTCGAGAAAAATGAGACTTTGAATCATTAAAAATGATGTTTCTTCAATTTACTCCTTCAACTTCTTTTTCAATTTCTGTTTCCTTCTCCTCCTTCTCTCCTTCTCACTCATGGTTTTCATTATCTCTCTCCCACTCTCCGTTATTCTTCTTCTTTAACTCCTCTGCCTTTTTCTACCTCCTCCGTCCATTTTTCTCCCAGTCCCTCCGCCCCTATAATTTTCTTAACATTCTCTTCTCATCCTCCTCTCTTCTTCTTTTCTCTAATACAATCATCCCGTACATGCACCCGTCTATCCTCCACCAATTCACATACTCTGCATGTTCTCTTTTCATCCTTCTCCGAATGCAGTGCTTCTTTAACTTGACTTTCCAGTCTAGAAGTAAATACCAGGAAAATAATATTTTCAATTGTCAAAAATAAAAAACTGTGTGCAAGTGCAGGCACTTCTGGGTTAAATTTAATTAAGGCTAACTGTGATTTGCAAGTAATCTTCTGGATGTGCATGATACTGTCGATCATACCGAGCATGAATTGCAAGAGTCGAAAGTATCCAAGTGCGTCGCGCGAGATCCGACACACACACATGCCTTGGTTGCATTTGTTCAGAAAGGAGAAATTAAAAATTGCTCAATTTTTCACTAGGTGACATGTCTCCAAAGAGAAAATGGCATACTCATTCCAAACAAACTAAAATGATAGGGCCAGAATAGAAGGAATCTTTATTTTTTCAAACTGAGGAAAAACTAATTACTGTATTAATGAAAAATTTGGCTAACAGTGTTACTAATGACTATTTCGGTGCTTCATCAGGCTACATAATTTTACTACAGTTCTAATCTCTAATCTCCTAGTTCTAGTATTGACATACCCATTGCAAACAAACTGAGATGGAGTTTCGAAAAAATAGCAAGTATCGAATAGAATGCTGGTTCCGTCAGACAAATTATTTTTATTTGTGAAACCTCAAAAATGTTTTAAAAAATATAGATATATTTGAAAATTATTATATTCACCAATAGAATTAAGGATAACCGCTAATGATAGGACCAGAAGAGAAAAATCTTCATTCTTTTAAACTGAGGAAAAAATAATAATTGTATTGATGAAAAATTGGCTAACAGTGTAACTAATGATTATCCCGGTGCTCCATCAAGCTACATGATTTTACTATAGTTCTTATCTCTGGTCTCTTAGTTCTAGTATTGGCATATTCAATTCAAACAAACTAAAGTAGAATTCTGAAGAAAAGCAAGTATTGGATAGAATGCGGGTTCCGTCGGACAAATTGATATTTGTGGAAATTTGTAGAATTTTTGAAAAATATAGATATATTTAAAAATTATTATATTCACTAATAGAATCAAGGATAACGGCCAATGATAGGACTAGAGTAGAAAAGATCTTCATTTCTCTAAACTGAGGAATAACTTATTACTGTTTTAATGTAGAATTTGGCTAACAGTGTATCTAATGATTATTCCGGTGCTTTATCAGGCTACATGATTTCACTACAGTTTTTATCTTTAGTCTCTTAGTTCTGGTATTGGCATACTAATTCTAAACAAACTGGAATAGAGATCCGAAAAAAAAGCAAGTATCGGATAGAATGCGGGTTCCATCGGACAAATTGTTATTTGCGAAACCTTGTGAATGTCTTGAAAAATATAGATACATTTTAGTATTATTATATTTACCGATCGAGTTGAGTATAACCGCCAACAATAGGACCAGTGTGAAAAAAATTTTCATTTTTTCAAACTGAGGAAAGAGTAATTACTGCATTAATGAAGAATTCGTCTAGCAATGTAACTAATGATCACTCTGGTGCATTATAACGCTATATAATCCTACTAGAGTTTCAATCATGAATTATATATGCCTCGAGTTTGACTTTGTCAGATATTTGTATTTCATAAATCAGTCCAAGGAGAAAAATATGGTTACCTTAGCCAGACCTCGTTTGAGAAAATATAGCGATTATTTCGAATCTTTCAATTTCAATGCAAAATAGGAAGGGTGACTAGGTTCATCAAAGACAACTGATACTTCAAGTTCTACAAAATTTTATGGCCATATATTTTATTATCTTGAACCTTCTTTTCCATCACCAGACAGAATTAGTAGAATATTTGTCTTATTACAATTTTTCAATTCAATCAAAGCCACACAAATTGTCATTAAGGATAATCATAGCTAATATGCTGCAGTTGTGTAACTTTTTAACCCTTCTTTTTTTATTGAGCTAGATATCTTACTACAATTTTTACATTATAATTATATTCCGACATTATAACTTTAATATAGATTTTCCATTGCAACGTGATAACAGGCAAATATGTAAATTAAAGATAAAATTTCAGATAAATTTCCAGATAATAGTTAAATAAATTTCACTGAGAAATATATGTATACGTTGGAACCGTAGAATATTGAATATAATTTGAAGAATATTATGGATATTAAGTAAAAGAAATTCATTTTTTTTTGTTTTCATTGTCAATTTTCTATGAAATCTGTTGGCAGATGTAACTTTATACCAGCGTCGCATCGGGACATATGGCTGCGATTAAAGCAATAATAATGTATAGTTAATTGATAACACAAGAATTCACATAAATCACATGAATTCAGATAAACCGTACAAACATTGGGAAACAAAA
>JAUMHM010000079.1:16496391-16530802 GCA_032362435.1 Melikaiella ostensackeni
TTTTCATAAATCTCAACATACATTTCATTTAGTGTCATTATTTGAAAAAAATGCTACTGTCATGAATAGATAAATGTTATAGCTATATGTAATAATAAATTATAATGAAGCTGAAGAGTATAGAGTAATTTACCTTTCCAACATTCTTGACATCAGAAAGATTTCTATTTCAGGGATGTTCATTGTTCATAAATAAAAGAAATGTTTTAAAAGTCCTACAAGAAATGCTGAATTTGTACAATAATGTAAGAATACAGAAAAAAAACAAAGCGTAATCTTTACCCTGATTTCAGAGTAATCTTTATCTGCAACAGAAAGAACATTCACGTGGTAAGATTTTCCCACAACCTTGGGTATGGTTATCATGTAAACTTCTTTGTACCTTCTTTTGTTTTGCTGCGAAAAAATTCATCTTTACCCACTTGAAAATAACGGTTGCAACACGAAGAAAAGGATTGTGGTTATTTTCACAATGTCAATATCAATATGACGAGATGAGTGATAAATGAGGTATGATGTACCTTAAGCTACTGGCTTTTCATCAAGCCAAGAATAAGGTATGTTATTGCAAAAAAAGAAGGTATCCCGGTATCCCATCATCATCCACTGACCAAGTCAAGTGCCTGATGAGTTAAAGATGTTGAGAATTCAAAACGATGTTTGAAACCTCTTGCAATGATGTTTTAGTAGGTACAAAACTAGGTGTATGGTGTAGTTTGGAGTTTTTCGTTTGCCGCTGCTGTCCTTATGCAGTGGCCCAGAGTGTTGAAGGTAACATTAATCGCCTCCGAATGCTTTTTTAGAGCTACCATCTATTATTATTATTATTATTATTATTTAAGTTTGTCTCGGAAATCCCGGTGCGTCATCATCAGCCACGGACTAAGTCAAGTGTCTGATGAGTTAAAGATATTAAAAATTTAATTATTAATTACAAAGCTTGAAATGTGTTGCAGAGATGTTGTAGTAGGTACACACTTAGGTGTATGATGTAGTTTGCAGTTTTTCCTTTACCGCTGTTGTTCTTATATAGCAGCCGAGAGCGTTGAAGGTGACATTAGTCACCTCTGGATGCTTTTTTAGAGCTACCACCTGAAAATTATATCTCATACTTAAGATAGTTACAGCCCAATCTGGTATAATTTTTACCCCACCATGCACGGGCTGGGTTGCAGCCCATTTACTAGCAGAGGATGGTGGTCTTACTCACGTTTGCGAAAAATTTTTTCTGCAAATATTAGGTTCTAGTAAAAATAACGATACTTTCCTTTTGAACGCACTAAATAAGGGACATTCTGTGAAGCCTAAAAAAGATAACAGAGGTCAACACAGTTATCATTAAAAAGTATATCACGATGTGATAAAAGTGCATATTGAGTCATATAATCCATCAATTTCCCATCATCGGAAAGAACGTGCGCTCAAAAAAAGATATCTTCCATGGGACATTATAATAAAGAATATGCATGACGATTCCAAAAAAAAAGTTCAAAACGGACTGTGCTTATGAAATTTTTTGAAACATAGCAAAGCGCGACTCAAACATTTTTTTTTTACGAAATTGGCTCACGAGGAATGTGAACAGTGCGAAAGTTTCCAGCAACACAATGCAAATCATAAGCAACCAGCAGATAATCTAAGTGAAGATTATGATTGTGATAATTGTGAAGTTTGGCAACAACATATCCGGAAAGCAAAAGCATCATGTCAGGAATGTACAGAAAATGCATCATCTGATGAGTGGGATGTTGTTAATGTTTGTTGCAGCGCAGATCTGGAAAAAGTTATAATGCTACCACAAATCCACGTTTTCAAGCAAGTTGTTTTTACAAAACAAATATTCGCTTTCAAAGAGAGTTTTTTTGCAGTCGGGAAAAAGCAAGCAAAAATTGTCAACTTTTGGCTTTACTTTGGCATGAAGCTATTGCCGGGAGAAATAAAGAAAAAATTACAAGTGCGTTTTATGCCTTCTTGTTACGACACCGAGATACTGAGTACATCAAATTATCTAATTTTCTTCTTTACTTACATGGTTAGTTCTACTGAAATTTGCACTGAAACAATAGAGATGAACTACTCTGAACCTGGCGATACTTTTATGTCAGCCGACAGTTTTCATGATCAGGTGGAATTATCTTCAAAGGAGATGAAAAAAGTTTACGACTCTTTAGATTTTGTAAATGCTGTTCAAAAAGCTCATTCTGGAAAGGTGATGGTTAAGTCAATGGAACCTAAAGATTTATATGACTGAAAGGATTACTCGTCTGCCTATAAATTATCGAAACTGAGCAAACATCTTAACTTGAGTGATATTGTGAAAATTAAATTTTTACGCGGAAGCAGAAAATGAAGCTATGCGACATCTTTTGGTGGTCCATTCCATTTTTATTTGTGAGAACAAATTTGTAAGAACAAAAAAAATTCTTCATGATTTTCGTCAGTTTTTGAAATCGGACTTTATTTTATGTTCTTGATACTACTATTATTTAAATTAAAATATGGAAACAATTTTATTTCTAACTTACATTGTATTAATTAATTTGCTACAACTGAACAATTGAAAGTTTCAGCCTTTACGACAAAGTGTAGTTACACTTTATTCTTGCTCTGCTTGACTTGTCTATATCTGGTATTATCGTGCCCTCAAATAACCTGTAACTAACATAATTGCAAACAACTTTAGTAAAATTATTAAAAAAACTTCTTTTTAAACTGCAGACAAAAAAATACACAAAGTTTAATTATAATCGAGTCTTCCCAGTTTAAAAAGTATATAATTGTCAACAGCAGAACAAGATATATATTTGGGCTAATACCTCAGTTCGACCCTGAATGTAGTTACAGGTTTTCTTGTTCTGCACGGCAGTAAACCTCATAACACTTCACGAATAAAATAAAACAAACTATTCGAAATATTTTTACGTACCTACAGACAAATTTTCTGTTTCAGGAGGTACGGTACCTGTTCCAAGATTGTCTCAAGCATGCGAAGGATATTCACTATTTTGCGTGTAATTGTATTTATGTACATGTTTTAATGAAAAAAAACGCATATATATATATATATATATATATATATATATAATAAAAGCAATCTTCTTTTATTCTAATCCAGTAGCATCTTTTCCTATTAAATTTCTTGCTTGCTGCACACAGTGGGACAGAAGCACGGCAAAACTGGCCAAAAGTCGAAAATTCAAAGAAATCCAGTATTTTTTCGGCATCTACACACATTGAAGAAGCTGATAATGAAGTTTAGAATTTTCTTATCAGTCTTGGAAAAATCGTGCTTCAATTCCAAAACTTTTTACCAGTTTTTGACTATTCCATTCATCAAATATTTCACGAACCAGCGAATATTTCGACACATCAGATAAATTTTTCATTTTTACAATATTAACTAACATGTATTTGAAGATGAAAAAAACCATCTTCAATTTTTATTTTGTTGTTAGAATATGAATTGTAACGTTAAATTTTTTGAGAAAACAAAATTACATTTACTGCCGACTCCGGGCAAGGATTTGTAGCCGAAGATGTTCGCTACAACCTGAATATGTCCATTTTTGCAATTTTTCAATTCAACGATGTAAAAAATATAATACTAGGCGATTGTATGAGTGCTGGCTAGGGTAATTCAAAAACACGTTAAATTTTTTTTTTCGATTTTTATACTCTAGCCCGACAAATTTGATCAAATCCACAACAAAATTAACGCGTATTTTTTTTTTTTTTAAATTACAGGTATATTTAGAGATTCCGCAAGCCCCATGAAGTTTAACACATATTTCCCATAAAAGGAAAAAGATGTTTTTGTACATTTTATCCAAAATCGTCAATATTAGGTATATCGAGTTGAACCTCAACATTTCACACATAGAATATGAATGAAAAATTACTTTTTGAATTTTACCCCCATAAATCTGTTCTATAGGGTACCGAAAAACTCTGATGGAAAAAAAATTGGGTTTCGCGAGTTCTTGGCGCTAATAATTATTTTTTTGCTGTTTTTTTAGTAAAAGTTGATTTTAATACACTAAATATTACTCTCTACTGATAACTAGATGTTTGAATAAATCGTTTAAACAATTTACCATTCTTTATAGCAATTTTCTCTCAGAATAGACTAGAAAGTCACGCTTTTTAAAAATTTTATAACTTTTCAGTTAGAGTGCCGCAATAATTGATTAGAGTTGAAAAAATAATTGTTTAAATAATATATTATTATTTATAACTATACTCTCTTAGAATAATGCCCGAAAATTGTGGTTGTTTCTGATATTTTCAACTTTTCGTGCACTATTTACATAGAATAAGGTGAAAATTAATTCAAGTTAACAAACGTAACTATTTGAACAATAATTATTCATAACAATATTCGCTTAGAATAATGCTAGAAAGTTGCGGTTTCTTCTGAAAATTTCCACTTTTTGTCCACATCGCAGTTAGATTAAGGTAATAATTAATGAATTTTAACCAAAATAATTGTTTAAATAGAGTATTATTGTTTATAAATATATTCTCCTATAGCGATGCTAGAAAATTGCGGTTTTTTTCTGTAATTTTTAACTTTTTGTCCACTTTTCACTTAATGAGGCAATAATTAATGCAAGTTAACTAACATGATTGTTTGAAAAATTTATTATTGTTTATATCTCTCTTCTCTTAGATTAATGCTGAAAATTTCGGTTTTTTCTGAAATTTTCAGCCTTTATTTCACTTTTGAGTTATGAACAAATGATAAATGAACATCAACAAGAATCATTTTTCAAATATTACTCCATTCTTCACCGAATGAAGTATTTTTACTCTTTTGCTAATGTTTTTAAAATATTAATTTAAACAAAAACGTGCATTAAATATTACCTAACTAGGTGAAAAGTGGACAAGAAGTAAAAAATTTCAGAAAGAACCGCAAGCATCTATATTGTTAAAAATAATAGTGAATTGCTCAAACAATTCTGTTTGCTAACTTAAATTAATTATTACCTCACTGTAACTGAAGAGTGGACAAAAAGTGGGAAAAATTAGAAAAACCGTAACTTTCTAGCATTATTCTAAGCAAATATTGTTATAAATATTAATACCTTGTTTACACAATTATTTCGGTAATATTTCATGACATAGGAAAACGGAAAAACTGCAAAATTTCCACAATGTAACCTATTATTATTCTCTAGGAGCTTTACAATTACAGATTCCAAATATTACATAAAAAAGTTGAAATTCAAAATAGCCGATCCAAAATGGTGACAAAAATTTGTTAAAAAAATTATCCGATTTGTATAAGACTCACTATCTAGGGGTTGTTCAAATCACCGATTCCAAATTTTTAGTCAAAAAGTTAGAATTCAAAATAGCCGATCCAATATGGCGAACAAAATTCATAATAAATCTACCGATTTGTATATAACTCATTTTGACGGGGGTTTGAGAGTCACAGCTCACAAAGTTTGAGCAAAAGGTTAAAATTCAAAATGGAAGATCCAAGAATGTGACCAAAATTTATAAAAAAGTAATCAATTTGTATAAAAATCATTATTCAGTCGTTTTCCGGGTCACAGATTACCAATTTTGGCAAAAAGTTGGAATTTAAAAAATCCAACTCAATATGTCGACCAAAGCTTAAAAAAAATCATCCGATTTGGAGAAATCTTATTTTGTAGGGGGATTTCGTGTCACAGATTTCAAATTTTGGATCGAAAAGTTAAAATTCAAAATAGCAAATCCAATATGGTGATCAATATTCATAAAAAAATTATCCGATTTGTATAAAACTCATTATCTTGGGGTTTTTCGAATCACAGATTCCAAATAAAAGTCAAAAAGTTAAAATTCAAAAAAACTGATCCAATATGGCAGTTTTGAGAAAAATATTAATTTTTTTGTGTCAACTGGAAATTTCTTTGAGTGAAAGGATTGAAATATTCTGTGACTCAAAAGTTATTTTTAATGTTTGGTTTCTGACTAAGAATTTATAATCCGTGATTCGAAAAGCCCCTAGAAAATAAGTTTTATACAAATCGGTCAATTTTTTAGAAATTTCGTTCACCATATTGGATCGGACATTTGGAATTTTAACTTTTTGCCCCCGAATTTGGAATCTGTGGCTCGAAAAACCACTAAAAAATGAGTTTTATACAAATGAGATGATTTTTGTAAATTTTGGTTGCCATATTGGTTGGGCCACTTTAAATTCTAATTTTTTAATCCAAAATTTGGAATGAGTGACTTAAAAAAGCTCCGAATAATGAGCTTTATACAAATTGGATGATTTTTTGACTTTTGGCCAGTTTTTCTGAGCTTCTGTCCCATTTTGCTGCAAACAAAAACGCTGATCCTCAAAATTACGCCGATTTGGTGTTATTTTGAGTTTCAACAAAAATGATTATGTGAACCAAAAATGGATGTGAAAAGATTTCAAATTAGAACTTTTCCTTATTCCAATTTTTGCCAATGACTACCATTTTTTAAGAATAAATATTATTTCATTATGTCTAGTTGGAATTTTAGAGCTTCTATTTCTTCATATCAGTTGTGTTAAGCAAGTAGACGTGAAGGGCTTCAATCAGTAATCTTCATGAACACTCGTATAATATTCATTACTTATACATAAGAACAGTAAGAATTTCCACAGTAAAATTTTTATGGGAACGTTGAAATAAGCGCACTTTTTTAACTTTAGTAGATTTTATTGTCATATATTTGATTCATGAGTGACGATTTCTGCTTTGAATAGAGAAAAGTTCGTATACTTATGAAGATTCTTGTTTAGCTCAAAATCAATTTGTCAACATTGGTTCCAAATAATAATAAATAATGATGCATTTCCTTGCATAGAATTCTTCATAAAATGTTATGTGATCTTTCATATTAATTTATACATTCATTTTTAAATATTTTTATATGCCCTGTATAATACATTTTGAAAATATTTTGGAAATTCTCGTTATTTGTCATGGGCGTATGTCACGTCATCCGACCTATAAAATATATAGTTTGGCAGGAATGAAAAGTTTTTTATTTAGAAAATCTCATTGACAACGGTTGACTTCTTGACAATCAGCCTTTTATAATTATTTTTCATTTATCAACACGTGCAAAAACAATCATCAAGTAATGCACATTATCCAAAATTCACATTCTTATGAATGTTTCTTGCACCCTTAAATCCTAAGGTTTTTTTAATCGCAACAATCTCTCATTAAAATTTCTTAAATAAAATAAGTGAATGTTTTTCATAGAATTTGCTTTCTCTTATCTGTAGAATTGGAAAATGATATTTCAAAATCTCATGATTAAAAAGGAAATAATAATGACTAGATAGAAGAAATATATTCTGGAATAGAAAAGATGTAATAGTTTCTAAACTTTTAAATATATTTTAAAGCAATAATTACTACCAAAGAAGGTTTTATGCTTCAGTTTTGGACGAAAATTCGCTTCGATGTACCATATAGCGGGCAGCTCAAATGAAAGTTCGGTTATCTCCATATAGATATTGATATAAATATTTAAAATTATTATTAAACTGAAATATTATATATAATAAATAAATGAATGTATATATATATATATATATATATATATATATATATATATGATAAATTAAATTTTGAAAACTTAAACATATTGTTTTGAATTACAGAATAATCACACAAAACAATGATAAAATTTTAAACTAACTTCAGATTTCTTTATTGTAGAGTTTGTATTTTAGATTTGGAAATTTCTGGCTGCAGTTTCTATAAAAACGGCCTTTGCATAAAAAACTCCCACACAAAGAACGCCCATTTTATAAAAAAACAAAGGCGAACAATTTATAAAATTCCTTTATTAGAATACAAAAAACACAATGAACAAAGATATGTGTAATAAATAAATACTTTACAGTTTTGTTCTACGAGTATAGTGAGTGTTTAGAACTGCACATATTTTCTCCAATAATACATATTTTTATCTAATAAATATTTGTACTCAAGTCGGAACAAACAACAAATAATTATTTTTTTACTAAACTTGGAACTATATTATAATAAACTTTGCATCAGATTGTAGAATAACTCTGTATTCTATATTCTTCAATACTTTACAGTTCTTTAACTGCGCATAGATATTTTATCTAATAGAGTCTCAAGTTTTACCACCTGTTTAATACACCTTTTCGGAGTTGAGACCTTGTATAAGTGATGTGGAAAAATATTGTTTTATCCATAAATATTTAAAAATTTAAAGCCAGTAACTTTAAACATTCTTTAGATAAACTTCTCTGTTGAATTTTTCCTAAAATTCTTTAAAATCCTGCAAAATTTTAAGAAATGCCCTCAAATCACCCAGATTCTTTTTTGCCATTTTTCAAAATCCTTCTATATTTTATTCAAAAATTAATTTTTCAGAATGAAAAATAATCTAAAATTTCCCCAGACATCTTAAGAAAATTTCTTATTCTCTTGAAATCTTTCAATATTCTTAAACGGCTTCTAAATTTACGTTTTAAAATCTTTAGAATTCTACATTCTGTTTGAAATTTTTGAAAATATTTTTAAATTCTTAATTTATTTTGGATCTTTTCAAAATTTCTAAACCTTCTAATTATCTTTTACAATTATTTGAATTTTTCTTAAAATTTCCTTAAAATCCTGATATATCAAACAAATTGCCCTCAAAATTTTCAGATTCTTTTTCGATATTTTTAGAAATCCTCTTAATTTTTATTCAAAAATTAATTTTTCAAAATAAAAAAAAAACTTGAAATTTTTCTAGGAATCTCAAGAAAATTTCTTATTCTCTTAATCTTTCAAAATTCTTGAACAGCTTCTAAGCTTCTTTTCAAAATCATTAAAATTCTAAATTTGGTTTAAACTTTCTTCAAATCTTTTTAAATTTTAAATTTATTTCAAATCTTTCCGAAATTGAATGGCCGGATGCAAGAACGAGAGGTGCACTCGGACAGTAGGCAGGAGAGGGGATGACGCGTGACATGCGCGGCGAACGCGGCGACGAATTGATTTGCAACGCAATAATCAACTCGTTATATTTTTGGAAATAATTTTTGAATTGAGTTGATTTTTGCGTAGAAACGTTCCTCGAACTTGAGCGCTTTTAACTGATATGAGCCTGTGGTGAAATTGTTTAATTAGGTTTTGATAATCTATATATAAACTTCAAGAAAAAAAATTTCAATAAACTCTTGAAAATCGGTTGAAACTTTTAATGTCGCCTTATTTTGCAAACACTTGAGGGTATCATATTGAAAATTCACCATGATTGCTCAATTTCTCTAGCTATTGCAAATATCCCAGGCGCGCTTGTTTATTTATCGTCACCATAGCTAGATAAATTAGGCAATTATGGTGAATTTTTAATATGATACCCTTAAATATTTAAAAATAAGGTGACATTAAAAGTTTTAATCGATTTTCAAGAGTTTATTGAAAATTTTTCTCTTGAATTTTATGTATAGATTAACAGAACCTAATTGAACAATTTTACCACGGGATCATATCAGTAAAAAGCGCTCAAGTCTGAGGAACGTTTCTACGCAAAAATCAACTCAATCTGACAATTATTTCCAAAAATATGACGAGCTGATTATTGCGTTGCAGCTCAACTCGTCGCCGCGTTCGTCACGTAATCGCGCGTCATCCCCTCTCCTGCCTACTGGCCGAGCGCATCACCCGTTCTTGCATCCGGCCATTCAGTTTCTAAACCTTCTAAATATCTTTTACAATTATTTGAATTTTTCTTAAAATACAAAAAAAATCCTAGAAAATAAAAAAAACTTTTTTTCAGATAAACTTCTCCTTTAATTACGCATTGTGTATTAAGCTTTGATTACTTCAGAAATTCAAAAAGATTTGTAGTTTCAAAATTTAAAATTCTTAAAATGTTTTGTACAAATCACATATTACCGAAAGGTTTGTTTTGAAACTGTTCATCAACTTTTCAATTATCATAAGGAAAATATTTGTAATTTAATATTATTAAAATTAAAAGAATTTTATGCTCGTATTTATATATATTTTTCTCGACATTCTCAGCAACTAATGAAAAAGATCAAAGTTCGTATTAAAATTACTGGGACAATTACAGTAACAAATTTGTAAATTAATCATTCAACATATTTTTATTAACTATTTTTTATTTCTAACACGTAAAATATTTAAATTAAAACTAACTTTAAAAATACACAATTAAATGTATACTTACCCTTTTCCCAAAATCGTTACACCGTCAGACGCATTGGTTACTTTCTCATATAAAATATCGTCGCGGTTGAAATTATGATGACAAACTCCGTCATCCGCTTTAAGTTTGAAATCATCACGTAATATGGCAATTTTCCATAATCTTATCAGATTTTCATCCTCAGGAACAAAAAAAATAGGCACATTTTTCGAGCATGTCAGGTAGCCGGGTTTGCATCCAACAACGACACATTTCCTCATTTTTTATCTCACTTTTTGCATAATCAGACACTTAAATTCTTATGCTTCACTCACGTTATTAACAAATACGCTAAATATCGATTTTTTAATCAAGAAACTTCAAATTCAATCAAAAAAAGACTGTTTACAATGACGTTTTGGAGCGGGTCGGCCTCGTGAACAGGCAGCGCCACGGTCAACATTCATGACGTTTTCAACTCAGAGATGCAGGGGCCTGGTCGTGGTCCGCTCCAAAGTTTGGAGGTTAGGAACTAAATAAATTGATAAATTCCATAGTTACCTAAATTCTTGAAAAGTTTCAATGACCTCATGGTAAATTATACTCAGGTTTTCAAAGTCGGATCTAAAATTGACTGCAACCTTATTTTTCACAATGTTGATCATTTCTAAAATATTTCTTTTGTGATAATAATTACTTTCTGACCCTAAAATTTTAACATATTTAGAATCGAAGTCAAATTTATGATCAAAATTAGTAGCGCGTTTACATAAAGCTGTGTTGGTTTGTTCATTCTTTTCAGTTGTGCCTTGTTTGACCAATGTATACCATACGACAATTTTTGTGAAAAATTCCATGAATGAGGTTAGTTTCTTCAAATTTTGGTATAAGGTCTTCAGCTGATTAGAGCAAAATATCAGAAACTTTATTTTTAATTGAAAAGCGAGAGAAATATTCAATTTCTTACACATTCTTATAAGTGGAAGATAAATACCACGATCGTATGGCTCTGCTACAATTTTTTCAAAATTTCCAAATTTTCAATCAAAAACTTAATTTAAAATTAATTAAAACGCAACTTTTTTAAACCATTAAAATTAGTACTTTTTGAAA
Source organism: Melikaiella ostensackeni (assembly GCA_032362435.1). Lineage (NCBI taxonomy): Eukaryota > Metazoa > Arthropoda > Insecta > Hymenoptera > Cynipidae > Melikaiella > Melikaiella ostensackeni. Next base: position 16,507,672 of record JAUMHM010000079.1, read on the forward strand.
ATTATTTACATTTCACATGTTTATACAAAATATTTAAAGCTTTACATGAAACTCAGGCACACTCATTTTTATAAATTTTCTCGTAAGTATATTTAAAAGCTTTTTTTCGGACTTCAATTTGATGCATACTTATTTTTATTCATCTAAATATAATATGTTTATACAGATTTCTAATTACTTCAACCCTCGACAAAACATCCACATGGAATGTTTTCTCACTAATATTATTTAAAAAAAAAAACGTCACTCGCGGTGAGTCTCTAATGTTAAAAACAAACTTCCTTGTAAGGAACAAGTATTATATTAGGCTTGTAATAATTTTATTATTACCATTTCTCATACTTGTTACAGTCCTGAAGAAGCCATGTTATCATGGCGAAATGCATAGACGTTTCTTCTAAGTAAAGACTTCTTTATTTATAAACCATCCTATTTCAAGACCAAAGGCCATAAACAAAAAAACATCATTTACATCATCAGTCCAAAATAATAACCATTTCATTATTTACAAGAATTGCCGCACATTTCAAATATTTTGTTTTGTTTTATTTAACAATGAAATGGAATGTTTTAGCGAAATAGTTGTTTTCTTTAATTTCGAATGATATAAAATTCCATTAAAAGTCTAGGTAAGAATGCCAGAATGAACTCATATTGAAATATTTTATTCTACAATAACATCTTGCACTTGTCCAAAAATGACTTTTGTTTTCAAATGCTGTATTTCTCGACCAAATATAGGTCTTCGGATATTTTCTACTCATTTAATGCTAAGGAGTTTCCTATGTCTTTGGAGAATTTGAGAAATCACAAATTGACGGCAATTCTGAAAATTTTAAAAATGGATTTTCTCAAAAACCCTAAACTTAAATTTTTTCTTGTAAATATTAGTGGCAATATTTACTATATCGTGTCAAGCTTCACTTCATCCCATATTTTCCTTTTGATTAGTAGTTTCCAAAAACATACTTCTTCATCGTGAAAAAATGGTTTACGAAAAGAATGAAACTGGGAAAATATACACATGTACAATTGGTGGTCCAAAAAATCCACTTTCGAATTTCGGTGATTGATCTCCCCCAAATTTGCTCGTTTTTCAGAAAAAGAAATTCCATATTTTTTCAAATCAGTCAACATTCACCCGTTCCCCGGGACTTTTGAAATTTATATGGGATTTTAAATAGGAGAAGCTCAGTTTAAAAAATTGAAAGAAGAAGTATTTGTTAATAACTTTTTGTAAATTTAAGTTTAGTCACTTCTTGAGGAATATTCAAGAAATGATAACCATCCAAAAACTTTTAATTTTGACATCCTCCCAACCCCTTTATGTTGTGCCCATGAATTTCCCTAAAAAATGTAGAATAGCCGTTTTATGTAAATTTTCATGCTGAAGTAGATATTTTTTTGCATTTTTTCAACACAAATTATTTTTGTTCGGTAAGTGACAAGTTTCCAAGTATTTTTCGACTAATTTTCAATTCTTCAAACACTTTTTCCTGCAAATCGGGAAAAGTTATTATTTTTCAGGATAAATTATATAGTCGATGAACGTCAAGAGTAATATTTTTTGTTCAACATATTTTTTTATTAAAAAAAAATTTTTTATCTGTTTGATTTTTTCCCACCAAATTGTGAAAAGTTACTATTTTCTGCAATTAATGACATAATCGATGAATTTCAGGAGTATTATTATTTTCTTGTTGATATTTGGAAATTATTTGAACAATGTTTATTTGCTTTAGCAATTTTTTTCCTCTGTAAATCTTAAAGTTATTATTTTCTGGAATTAATGACGTAGATATTGAATTTTGAGTGATATTCTTCGTGAAAGACAGCTTTCAATTATTTGAACAATTAATAATCATTTACTTGCGCCTTTTAATGGGAAAGGTGAAGAAAATTATAGTTTTTTCGAATCTCTCTATGAAAAGGCGCAAGTGATATAAATTCTTTGAATAATTTCAAACTGTCTTTAACAAAAAATATCATTCTCAACATTCATCAACCGCGTCATGAATTTCACAAAATAATAACTTTTTACGATTTCATCATCCCATGTTAATTTCAAAAGCACGAGGTCACGGGTTAATGTTGACCGATTTGAAAGAAAAAATAGGGAATTTCTCTTTCCGTAATTGAACAAATTTAGGAAACCGATCACAAAAAATAAAATTTCACCAGGTTTGAATTTGAACAACAAACTGAAAATAAATTAACTTCAAATTTTAAATTGTACAGCAAAAGCAAACATAAAAAATAAAATTTTAGCAGGTATAAATTTGGACCACTCTAATGTACTATTGTCATCAATCACTCGAAAATAAAAAATAAATTATGAGGAATTAACTTCAAATTTTAAATAGTACATTGTCATTATCGTTATGAAAACTTACTTATAGAACCCTCAATTTTAAGCAAATCTCGTTTTTTGAGAATGACCCTGTAGTTTTTCATGATTTTTTTTAACGAGGTAAAAAATATTAAAGTGAGAAGGTGCTCTCCTTCGGGAGGAAGTCCCAGGGCCATAAATTTCCGGGCGCTTGATCTTTCCTTCATAAATTTGGAAAGGTGGATTTTCATCGCATCGTCACTGCAGAAACGTCAGCAACGTCAGCAAAAATGAAAAATAAAATGTCAGCAGGCATTAATTTGGACTAATCTAATGTACTATTGTCATCAGTCCCTTAAAAATTGAAAAAAAAAGAATTAACGTCAGATATTAAATCGCACGTTCTCATTATGGTTATAAAACTTCAAATTCATGCAAAACCTAATTTTTGAGAATGACCCTCTCGTTTTTCATGCATTTTTTAAAGAGGAAAAAAATATGAAAGTGAGAAGGTGCATTCCTTGAGAAGGAAGTCCCAGGGTCATCAATTTCTGAGCGCTTGATCTTTCCTTCATAAATTTGGAAAGGTGGATTTCCACCGCAACGTCACTGCAACAATGTCAAAAAAATAAAATTTCAGCAGCTATGAATTTGGACCACCCTAATGTACTATAGTCATCAATCCCTAAAAAATTTAAGGAAACAGGAATTAACTTCAAATTTTAAATTGTACGTTCACATTATGGTTATGAAAACCTGGTTATGAAACCCCAATTTCAAGCAAAACGCATTTTTAGAGAATGACCTTATCGTTTTTCTTGCTTTTTTTCAAAGAGGAAAAAAATATGAAAGTGAGAAGGTGCACTTCTTGGAAAAGAAGTCCCAGGGCCATATACTTCCCGGCGCTTGATCTTTCCTTCATAAATTTGAAAGGGTGGATTTCCATCTCAACGTCATTGCAGCAACGTCAGCAACGTCACCAAAAACAAAAATAAAAAAATAAAATAAAAAGTGAAAAATGAGAGAAGGTGTACTCCTTGAAAAGCAAGTCCCAGGGCCATAAACTTTCGGGCGCTTGATCTTTCTTTCATAAATTTGGAAAGGTGGATTTCTATCGCAACGTCACTGCAGCGTGCTGAGTGCCGCAACAGCTTGCCCATAACTCGAAGAGAGTAAGCGCAGCCGACGCTTTATATTCAGTGCATGGATTTTAAACCCAACTTATGCTAATCGTGTCGAAATACTGGGCTGAAACAAGGCGGATTTTCTGGTGCAAAAGCAAATGGAATCCTTGTGTTCCACATTATATTCCCTAAAGGCTTCTGCTTGCTTCCCAACGGTTTTTGAGCTCTTCCTTGAGTTTTATTAAATGCGATTAAATTTAGACTTGCTTCCAAATTTCGACCATAAAAACTTTAAATTATCGTTTTCAGTTCAAAATTTCTAACAGCTTTATGCAGGGTGATTAAAAAAACTTTTTATTTGTTCAAGTTTGACACTCTCATTTTGTGTTATTGTAAAAAAAGGTTTGTCTAATTTTTAGAGATTAAAAAAGACGTATTTCGCAACCGGGGTGTCTACCCGACGGGTGATTTTATATTCCCGGTTTTTTCCCAATCATGTGTTAACTTTTCCTGGTCAATTTAAAAAAGAAATTGAAAGGTTTGAATGACTTTTAACGATTTTTGAAGATTACAAGACATTTCTGAACATTTTAAAAGATTTCGAAGATTCCTGATTTGGAAGAGGGACATTGGGAAAAGAATTATAATTCTGAGTTCGACCATCAGATAATTTTTGTCCACTAGAATTACAATTCTGATTTGTAACCGAAAATTTTGTAAGAGAATTATAATTCTGAATTTCAACCGGTTTTTTTTTAATTCGCTTTTTCAAAATCAGAATTACAATTCCTCTCGTAAATTCCCGCCCAATGTGAAAAATACTTTGAAGTGAAATCAAAATGAAAATTATAATTCTTCACAAAAATTCCCACTTGCATCTCAGAATTATAATTCTTTTAGAAAATTCTTAACTAAAATTGCCGGTCCCAAAATAGAAATTATAATTCTTCATGGAAATTCTCTATCCTGAACTCAAAATTATATTTCTTTACTGAAACTCCATGTCGTAACTTAGAATTAGAATTCTTCACTGGAATCCCCTGTCCTAGCTCAGATTAGTAATTCTTTTAGGAAATCGTTTACTCAAATTCCCTGTCCCAAAATGAAAATTATAATTCTTCACGGAAATCCCCTGTCTTGATCTCAAAATTATATTTCTTTACTGAAATTTCAAGTCGCAACTTAGAATTATAATTCTTTAATAAAATTAATTGTCCTAGAATGAAAGTTATGATTTTTTATGGATATCCCCTGCCCTAAATTCAAAACTATAGTCTTTACAGGAATTCCATATTCCAACTTAAAATTATGATTCTTTACTGAAATCCGCTGTACCAACTTGGAATTAAAATTTTTGTAGAATTTTTTTCTACTAAAATTCCCTGTTTTGAAGTAAAAATTATAATTCCTCAGGGAAATTCCCTGTCCTCAGCTCAAAATTGTATTTCTCCACTGAAATTCCATATAGCCACTTAGAATTATAATTTTTTACTGAAATCTCCTGCACCAACTCGGAATTATAACTCTTTTAGAAAATCCTTTACTAAACTTCCCTGTTCCAAAGTAAAAATGATCATTTTTTACCAAAATTCCCTATCCTAAACTCAAAATTGTATGTCTTCACAGAAATTCCATGTCGTAATAATTTTGAACTCAAATCACCTGTCCCAACTCGGAATTATAATTCTTTCTGAAAATTCCTTGTTCCAAGTCAGGATAATTGTAATTCTTTACGTGAATTTTTATTTCTTTTATTTATTCCCAATTCCAACTCAGAATTATGAATCTTTTAGAAAATTCCTTTTTTCAAAATCAAAATTATAATTTTCTACTGAATTCCCCTGTCCCAACTCAGAATTATAATTGATTCAGAGATTCTCCTTTTCCAACTCAGAGATCGCTATTCATAAATGAAGATTAGGGAATAGTAAGCACAGCAGCCCACCTGATCCACGCGCACGCGCAGATATAAACAGTCGTTCGCCGTCGTACGTGCCGTACGGTATAATGACGCGAGAGAAATTAGAAAGTTTATCATTTTTTATTATTTTCAAAAAGAGAAAACATTTTAATCATAAATAATCTCCTGCTTATGAAAGGATACACCGGTGAGCAGGTAACGGAATGGTTTTTATAAATTTTTTTCACTCCAAAACTGGCTTTCAAGATACGTACGGTAATTGTATTAAGCGATACGCTTAATATTTATAGATTTATTTCTCAACCGTAACAACAAGATTTAACTAAAAAAAAAGAAAGGTAATAACAACAAAAATTACAAAAATCGTGGGACAGACTTTAAAGTTTTCACAGTATTATTTAGTCAGCTTCAAAAATGTGCATAAATTGAAATGTTGTTCTTCTGAAGTTTACAAACATGATACGTTAAGCATTTTATAGGTTACTGTCAAACACAAAGGAAAAAATCAATATATCCTTGTACAAAGTGAGGGTTGGACACCGTACGGTAATGACGTTTGGGGTGTTCTTATATTAAATTAAAATAAATAGAAACAAAAATGAGAAAAAGAATACGACCATTTTGTAGAGGATGATAATAAGTATTTGTTCAATAAAAACGAAAAGCAGTAAGAGTTTCTAATTTAATGTTATATTACTGGGACTTCAAGCTTGCCTTCAATTTGTCAATCACCCATATATCTCTAATTTATGACAATATATTACACCACACGAATTCTGTTACGAGTGAGTGCATGAATTTTCGCAAAATTTGCAAGCCAAGGGGATTTTAATTCATGAATGCCTTTCCAGAATACTTATGTGTTAAAGAGGCGCAGCGAGGAAATCGCGAGATTCTCTTTTCCCTACAAACTCTCTTTGTGTGCGAAAGGCGATAAGAAAAAGAGGAAAAACTTGTCATAGAGCCGAGTTAAAATTCAGCATTAAACCACATCTCTATCAAAGAGAACTGAAATATCGGTCTTGCAAATCAAAAAGAGGAAGAAATGAATCGAATTTAATATTTTTCCATTCCTCTTTTGAAAATCATCATTCTTTTCTTTTGGATTATACCGAACTTCTTCATTAAGCTATTCTATTCATAAGAAAGTTGAATTAACTTCTAATTTGTTTAAATATTTTTTTTCTTATATTCTTTGTTTCATGAAGATTTCGTATTGCAAATTTAGTTTTAAGATTGTGAAAGAAATCTCAGAACTTAAAACCTCTCTTCGAACGTTGTAATTAATTTGGGAATTTTTTCCAGTGGAGAAAAGAAATTTTCATCGGTCATACGCTCAAAAAATCAGTTTATTCAGATGATGTTAGACAAACGTTTTTTTTTTAAATGACTTCCGAAGTGTACCGGTTCTTAACAAATACTTGGATTTATTTCAAAATACCTAGAAAACACGAAGCAACTATCCAAAAAAAGATTTCCGATAGCAACGCAAATGTTAAAAAATTTATTGAATTTGTTAAAAACAAATAAGTGAATGAAAATGGTTTCGTGGGTATTGGCAGCGATTCGTCACTCGATTCGCACTAAACTTGAACAATCTATGGACAAGAAGGGTTTTATAGTTGAATTAATGTGAGTTCATAAATATTTTTTTATTTTATAAGCAAGTTTTATAAACAATTATCCATATCTGGTATTTATGATGGAATGAATGATGTTTTTCCTACTAATTCAATAATTTATTACCTAGAAATGAAACCTGAGTATCATAGTTGGTTATCCAATAAAAACGGATAATTGTTTAAACAATATTATTTAGCAGATGCACTATTTGGCTATTTTTGGACGTACAAACTTGGTTCTTTCGATGCAATCAAGAGTGGATAACCAACTCCTAAATTTTGAAGGACATTTCGATGACATTAAATGATTTGTATTCCAAACAACAATTGTTTGAACAAATTTGTATCACATTATGTATTTATGGATGAAATTCCACTTTTTCATGAACTCAACAGCCAGATATTTGGCAATGACTTCTCGAAATGAATTGCTAACATTTGATAATGGTTCAAACAAACTTAATTAACAAATACATTATTTGGCTATTTTTCGGCATTTATACTTCTTTCTTTTAGCGTAATCAACTGTTATAACAAATTTTTTAACTTTTTTTAGGTACTTCGATGATGATCCACTATTTTAATTGTTATAAACAATTTTATAAACAAATTTTTCTCGGCTAATGTATTTTTAAACTACAAATTGCATTTTTATTGTGGAATATACTTAAAATAACTTAGAAATAATTCCTTGCTATCAGTTGATAACAATTGATGATTTGTTGAAGAAAGTTAAGAACAATGAAAATAGTGGATCGTTATGGAAGTGTCTGACAAAGTTTAAAAATTTGTTATTGACGGTTGATTACGCTAAAGAACAAAGTTTAGATGATGGAAAATATCCAAATAATGCATTTGTTAATTAAATTTTGTTTGGAAAATTGTTGTTCACAATAAAAATCATTTATTGTCATCAAAATGTCCTTAAAAATTTAGAAGTTTGTTGTATACAGTTGACTGCGTCGGAACAACCAAATTTGTACGTCCAAAAATAGGCAACTAGTGCATTTGTTAAATAAGATTGTTCTAACAATTATCCATTTTTATTGGATGACCAAATATGATACTAGGGATTCATTTCCAAGTAATATATGATCCATTACGTAGAAAAAACTTTAGTTATTCCATCATAAGTGCCAGATATAGATAATTGTTTATAAAACTTGATTATAAAATAAAAAAATTATTGTTAGTCATTCATTAATTCAATTTAGAAACTCTTTTTTGGCATAAATTGTTCAACTTTAGTGCGAATCAAGTGACGAATCGCTGCCAATCCCCGCGAAACCATTTTCATTCACTCATTTGCTTATAAAAAATAAAAAAATTTCGTAAACATTCGCATTGCTATTAAACGTCTTTTATGGATAGTTGCTTCATGTTTTTCAGGTATTTTTTAATAAATCCAAGTATTTGTTTAAAACCGGTAGACTTAAACAGTCAAAATCTTTTTTCATTTCTCTTATTAAATAAAACAATTTATATTTTTTTGCAAAAATCCGCCATAACAGTTCGACGCGGAATTTCATTAGTTTTCATTTTTTAAAAATGTTCATTTCGGATGATAATTGTCTTCTGAAAATCAATTTTCCACGGTGGTTTTTTTACTCCATTGTGCGATGTTTCGGCACCTCCTTTGGGTATTTATAAAGATTTTAAAGAAAAGATTAATATCTGTAAGATTAAATTGTATGTAATAAAAAGGGGTGAAAATTTAAAATACGCAGTCAATTTTCACATTATCGCATAAATTTTGATACTTTAAAACATACAAAAAATTAAAAAATGTGTCTTACCTGAACATCGTAGTTATAAGATCTATCTGTTGATCCTGTCAAATTTTATGTTAAGCATTTTATGCTTTTCCGAAATAATTATGCAGTTGATAAGAAAACCACTTATACAATAAAAAAATTACAAACTTAAAAAATGTAGCTTGTTGTTTGGAGATCATTATGCAGAATTCATAAACATACAAGAGTGGCGTTAAATTCGACGGGCGATATTTTAACATTTTTAGAAACAATTCGTCATAGCAGGTTAGGTACTTTATAATAAAATGGCTGACAATGTGAGTATGCGTAGAACGGAGGGCGGGAAAAGTTTGAATTTTCACATCAACTTAATTTATTACACATTAGTAGTAATCATTCCTGTGTAAACTTTCTGATAGTGAGTTAATACATAAATCTTTGTATTTTTAAATGAAAATTGATTAAAAAATTTTCTTTTTAAAAGTGATACTTTCTCTAGCTACAATCTTAATATTGGTGAAATCGAAATCAAAATAATGATCAAATATCCACGCATGCTGAGCAAGACTTGTGTTATTGTTACTCAAATTTCGTATTTATGTGAAAATTAGAAATAGAAAAATATGAAAAGGGAATGAGAGAAAAATAAAGTGAAAATAAAAGAAAGAGAAGTTTTTGCTCTTTCGTCCCTGTTTTTAGAAACAGAAATTAATTACAACTGCAACTGACTATGTATAAAATGTGGAGGACTCTACTGTGGGTTACTCTACTTGTTACCTACTCGTGGCTGTTTACTTATTTAATTATCACCCCGAGGGTTTTCACGTTTTCACTTTATTAAAAAAATATGAGAGGTAATATAATTAAAAAATTAAAATATTGCTCTTTAAACTTTACTGCAGGTTGCATGAATGCGAATTAAAAAAAAACTGTTCAGCTTCCTTCTCTGACAATGAATTCATTTACTTTTATTGATTCAATTTTACATGATTGATATAATATTTGATAAATTGAATTAAAAGCTGTTTTATAAATTTCTGAACAATATCTACAAATTTTAATTGAAAAAAATGTGATAATATTTTCGAGCAATACCAAGATCCAATCTGGAGTTTTCAACGAAACCCAGGTTTTAATGCCTTTACAACAACCGTAAAATTTCCAGCGCATAAATGTAATCTTCAATATCCTTGTGCATCCGTTTCCACAATACTTAAAAAAAAAAGATTAAACAAGGCTTGATGAACTTTTTGGGAACCAGAATATTGATTTATAGCTAGTTTTATGTGAACATGTGTTATGGGTTTATCGGATAAAAAAAGACATCTCGATTCGAAATAAAGTTATTTTCAGACCACTTCCGTTTGGAAATCAATTTTCTAAATTATTATTTCCAATTTACATTTTTAATGAATGTTAATGTTAACTAGAGAAATTTATTAGTTAATTTCAATTTTTGAAGCTTCGATTGGAATGTGATTAAAATGACGATCAAATTGATTTAAAAGAAAAGATCCATTTATGAAAAATATACAGTGTGTTCTCATCAGTAACTTTGTAATTGGTAAATTGACAAGATTACTAGAATAACTACAATTTGCGTTTATTTAAGCAAATTCAATTTCTGCTTCTTCTGAAAAATCTCTATTTCCAGAGTTAGGCAGTTTTTATATAAAACTCTTCAATAACTCTAATTCATTAAATTATTAAATACTTAAAAATGTAATTAAAAAGAATTTAAATAATACAACAGAATTCAAAAAAATTCAAGGTGAATTCAGAAGACCTTAAGGGAATATAAATCACTTCAAAGTAAATTTAAAAAACTTGAAGGGAATTCAACAAAATTCTAGGTGAATTCAAAATGCGTAAAAGGAATTCAAAAGAATTCAAGAAGATTCACGAGAGTTCAAAGAATCTCTAGAGTTTAAGCGAATTTAAAAGAATTTGAAATATTTCCTGTGGATTCACAAGAACTCAAATGGAATTTCGAAGATTTTAAAGTTTTTAAAAGAATTCAAAATAATTCGTAGGAATTCAAAAGAATTCGGAGGAATTGAATAGAATTCAAAGGAATCTAACAGAATTCCAAAGACTTCAAGGGAATTTAAAGGAAGTTAACAGAATTCGAAAGATTGACATGTGAATTCAAAAGAATTTGAATAGAGATGTATATCTGACCTTAGAAGTTGTAGACCATCGGAAATAGTTTTAAAAGATCACATATGTAAATAACAAAAGAAATTTCATCACAATCTACTACGAGTTTCAGCAACAATTTCTTGAAATGACACTTGAATTTCACTGATGAACTTCTAGGATTTTCAAGAATTTTAATCATTTCTATTGATTGTTTGTTATATTGGAATATTTCGTTCAATAGTTTTATTATAATCTAAAAAAGTGACATTATTAGTAGTAAATGTTACCAAAAGTGAATATGATTGTTGTATAAGTCTTCTGAAAAAAGTCAACAGTTTATTTACCTAGTTTCTGGTATAGAGATACGTTAAAACAAAATTTTTTTTCGATGCCTAGTTGCAGAAAGAGAAACATTTCTTGAAATGCAGTATACGAGGTTCGTTTCATAAGTAAGGTAAATTCTCCGCTAGATGGCGCCAAAATGAACCTTGTTGTATATGGCCAAGAAATTGCACTCTTCGAACTAACCTCTACCAAGCTTCAGCCAAAACCGACGTTTAGTTTGCGTTTGGCATATGTTTGAAGTGAGCGTGTCAGTAGTTTTCGAAAAAATGAAGAAAGAAGAGTTCCGTGCAGTGTCAAAACATTTTTATTTAAAAAATTGGACGGCCACGCAGATCAAGGCCGAGCTAGACAAAGTTTACGGGGAATCTGATTCTTTGTTGAAAACCGTTTATTTTTGGATAAACGAATTTAATTGTTGCCGAACCACAAGCGAAGACGAGGCGCGCTTCGGGCGCTAAATTGAGGTCACCACATCAAATATGGTAGAAAAAATTCATCATATGATTATGGAAGATCGCCGAATCAAGGTGCGTGAGATTTCTAAGGCTGTAGGCATCCCCACTGAACGAGTCTATAACATGTTGCACGAAAAACTGCGGTTTAAGCGCAACCGAGAAGACGTTTCAGCGCAATGTTTGGCGAAGTTTACTCGAAATCCGCAGGACTTTTTGCATCGATTCGTGACTGTGGACGAAACCTGGATCCACTACTATCTACCTGAGACAAAGCAGCAGTCAAAGCAGTAGGTACCGCCTGGTGAAAGTGCGCCAAAGAAGGCGAAGACTGTTTTGTCAGGTAAGAAGGTGATGGCCACAGTATTTTGGACTTTCCATGGAATTATCCTTATTGATTACTTGGAAAAGAATAAAATTATAACAGGAATGTACTATTGGGCCGTTTGAAAGCTGAGCTATAAAAAACAGCCATGAATGGCGCAAAAAAGTGCTGTTTCATCATGCCAACGTACCGGCTCACACCTCCGCAATCGCAATGATAAAAATACACGAATTGCCAAACGACTCCCGTATTAACTCTGTCGCTTTCCAGTTTCAGTAACCACTCGGAAAACTATGTTAGCAAAGTTTCCAAACTTGATAAAAATTTTTAGCCTTTTTTTATCGGCTGATCTGTCAATCCTTAAAATTACTCTTTGACCGTTCAAATCGATCCACAGTTTTCAAGAAGTCGGTAATCAGAAGATTTACACTGATTTTGAAGGTTTTCAAGCTAATAATTTTTAAAAAATCAAGCAAGCGTCCTCAAAGGAGGGTTTCATTTCTACTGGATTCGAGAGTCATTCCAAACCACGAAAAGCCAAATTTCCTTATTTTCCTGTCTTTCAACCACTGACATAATAATAAAGAGAATATAACATGGGAAATTTTATTTTTAACGCAATTTCACATGCCAAGAGCTTCAATATGAACCATTCCCGAGGAAAATCGGACTAAAAGAAAAGCTTCCAGTATAGGGGTTTGAAATGCAAAATTTCCAAACTACTTCATTCTCCTTACCTTTCAACAACTGATAAAAAGAAAACCAAATTTCAACCTTCTAGCACAAATATTGTGAGAATTAGGAGGTATGAATGGCAGACGGACGGATGGACATCCGACCGTCGCACAGTGGTTCAAATCTGGAATTTACTGTTCAAAATCGGCTAGAACTTACAATTTTTAGCCGATTTTGATGTTTTCTGTTTCAAAAAAGCTCAGCATTGAGTGAAAAAAGACCGTTCATAAATTTTTTTTTGAATTTATGCTTCTGTTCTTTCTTAATGAACAAATAATCTGGAAAGATGACTTTTTGAGAACATAGTTTTTTATAGGCGAGGAGAAGACTTGGATAAGTTTTGCTGTGCATCAGAAGCAATGCACGCAGACCTAAGGAACATGAATAATTAGTTCAAGATTGAAGCTAATTGTTAAAAACAAATTATATAAATAAACACATGGGTGAGGAGCTCAACGTCAGAAAAAAGTTGTTTGTTGACTAAACCTGCTCATTTACAGAAATATATTACAGAAATAATACTTGTAACAAATAATTACCGAATATTAATAGTTACTATTGTGATAGACATTTTAATGAACAAATAGTAAGCTTTTGCACCTTTTCCATGGGTATATATTGTTTCTCTCATCCAGCCAGTATCAAATCTCGTATGTTTCACACTGATTGAAAATCACAAAAATTCACAAATATTAAATGTTTTTTATTGTTAATAATTGAAAGCATAAACAAGTTCCGAAACTAGTCATTCGCACATAGAAAAAAATGCTTTTTTCTACCAATCAATATTCCAGATAATTGAAGAGTAATAATCGATTGAGAAAACGTGTCATTGACTCTTGATAGTTATTCTTATGAAAAAATTATTAAATAAAAATTCATTCTTGGATTTTTGCGTGGACAAACACTGTTTCTTTCATAATACCGATTGAAAATATGTTCTTAAGTGATACATAATCGCAGAAAATTATAAACCTTAAGTCCTTTTTATTTCTAATAATATAAATTACAAAAAAGTTCCAAAATTAGTCACGTTCATTAGGACAAAAATTATTTCTTCTACTATGTTACGTTCTTAATTGTTATTTTAATAACATTCATAACATGGCATTCAGTCATATATATGTTATGATATGTTCCTAATTGTTATAGTTACTGAAAAATTATTAAATAAATAACCGAGAGTTGCCAGAGCTGAGTTTTATAAAAGATAATTTTCTCTTGATTTGCCTGATTTGTATGAAACTTGGTGAAATGTGATTTTCGAGGTCGCGGATTTCAAACTTAATGTCAAAATTTGAGAATTCAAAACAGCGGATCCAATATGGTGTTCTCAATTTCAAAATTCCTACGTACTTGCATGAAAGTTGGCACTTTTTCTCAATGGGAAATTACTGCGCAGTTGCGTAGAACATGACACAGAAAATTTTTTTTTCTGCGCGACAGTGACTAGTTTCGAAATTTCTTTATAATTTATGTTATTACCAATAAGAACGATTCAACGTTTATAATGTTCTATAATTACCTATCACTCAAAAATATACTTTCAATAACTATTAAGATTTAATGAAACATTTTCTCAATCGAATATTACTATTCAATTGTCTGGCATATTGATTAGTAGAAAAAATAATTTTTTTTCTGTACGAAAGTGACTAATTTTTGAATTTGTTTCTACTTTTCATCATTAACAATGAAAAACATTAAATATTTGTAAATTTTCGTGATTATTAATTAATGTAAAACATATTTGATACTGGTTTGTTGAGAAAAACCATATATACCTATGGAAAAGGTGATAAGTACATAAGGATGAATTCGAAGAAATAGTTTTCAGACGTTTTTCTTTATTTAATGCCGATCATTTCTAAAAAACAAAACATCGAAATAGGTTAAGAATTGTAAGCTCTAGCCGATTTTGAACGGTGAAATCCTGATTTGGACCACTGTGCGTTGTTATAAGGGTTTCCGGCGTAGCCTACGGAACCCGAAACATTGGAAATTTAGAAATTTCTATGAGTCCATTACATATAAATGCTATCACATCATTTATATAAGTTATAAATAACCTCATACATAGAGTTAGAACGACTTAAACACAAATTACAAACTACGCCCTACATACACCGATTGAAACATATATCATGCCTTCTCTCCTCTAAATTAAATCTCATTATCATCATCGTCATTCACAAAAGCACAGAGGTCACACCCAAACATTATTCCCACAGTGCACCTCTTACTCGCTTTCCCACATTTGAAATTCAAATGACCATTTGAACAATTCTTGAATTAAAATCACACTAAGTTCAATAGAAATAAAGACAAATCCTTTGAAAACCAAGAGAAACTTGGATGTGAATGATTCTTATAATAAAATTACACTGAAAATTAACAAAAATAAAGAAAACCCTCTTGCAAGCCAAGAAAATTTTCCATTTAAACAATTCATGAAGTAGAATCATATTGAAAAAAAATAAATAAATAAAGACGAACCTCTTCAAAAGCAAGAGAACCTTGGATTTGACCAATTCGTAACATAAGATTACACTGAAAACCAACAAAAATAAAGACAAACCTCTTGAAAAGCAAGAGAATCTTGGATTTTAACAATTCTTGAAATAAGAATCACACTGAGAACCAAAAAAAAATAAAGACAAACCTCTTGAAAGCCAAGAAAATATTCCATTAAGACAATTTGTAAACTAAAATCGCAGAGAAAACAAACAAAAATAAAGGCAAACCTCTTGAAAATCAAGAGAATTTTGATTGTGACCAATTCTTAACATAAAATTACACTGAAAACCAACGAAAATGAAGACAACCCTTCTGAAATTTAAGAAAATCTCGAATTTGAACAATACTTGAAATGAAATTACACAGAAAACCAACAAAAATAAAAAGAGATTCTCATGAGAATTCTCTTGCGAGACAAGAAATTCATCGATTTACACAATTCATAAAAAATAAACTCACACTGAAAAACATGAGAGATAAAAACAAAACTTTTGAAAATCAAGGAAATTTTGAATTCCAACAATTCTTCAAATAAAATCGCATTAAGAACCAAGAAAAATAAAGAAAAATCCCTTTAAAACCAAGAGAATCTTGTCTTTGAACAATTCTTAAAATGAAATCACACTGAGAAACAACAAATATGAAGAAGAACCTCTCAAAAGACAAGAGAACCTTCGATTTAAAGAATTCGTGAAGTGAAATCACACTGAAAACCAACAAAAAATAAAGGCTTTCCTCTTGAAAGCCAAAAGAATCTTGGATTAGAACAATTTTTGGAGGAAAATGACACTATAAATCAATAGAAATAAAGACAAACCTCTTGAGAACCAAGAGAATCTTGGATTTGAACAATCCTAAAAGTAAAATCACACTGAAAACCAACAAAAATAAAGACAAACTTTCCGAAAACCAAGAGAATCTTGGATTTGAACAATTCCTAAAATGAAATCACACTGAGGACCAACTAAATAAAGACAAACCTCTTGAAAGCCAAGAAAGTCTTCCATTGGGACAATTCGTAAAGTAAAATCGCAGAGAAAACAAACAAAAATAAAGGCGAGCCTCTTGAAAACCAAGAGAATTTTGGATTTGACCAATTCTTAAAATAAAATTACACTAAAAACCCACAAAAATAAAGAGAGGTTCTCTTAAGATTTCTCTTGCAAGACAAGAGAATCTCCGATTTGAACAATTCATAAAAAATAAAATCGCACTGAAAACCATGAAAAAAAAACATACCTCTTGAAAAGCTAGAGAAACTTGGATTTCAACAATTTTTTGAATAACATCGAATTGAGAACCAAGAAAAATAAAGACAAACTCCTTGAAAACCAAGAGAATCTTGACTTTGAGCAATTTTACATAAAAATAAAATCACACTGAGAACCAACAAATATAAGGACAAACCTCTTGAAAGCCAAGAAAGTCTTCCATTGGGACAACTCGTAAAAAAAAATTACACTGAAAACAAAAAGAATAAAGACAACCCTTTTGAAATCTGAGAAAATTTCGAATTTAAATAATTCCTAAAATGAAATTACACTTAAAACCAACAAAAATGAAGAGAGATCCCCTTGAGAACTCTTTTGCAAGCCAAAAGAATATTCGATTTGAACAATTCTCAAAATTGGATCACACTAAAAAACAAAAACAAAATAGAAACAACAAAGAAAATCTTTGATGCGAACAATTTTTAAAATAGGATTACAGCGAAAACTAACAAAAATAAAGACGAACCTCTTGAAAAGCAAGAGAATCTTGGATTTTAACAATTCTTGAAATAAAATTGCACTGAAAAATCGAAAAAAATAAAGAGAAACCTGTCGAAAGCCAATAAAATTTTCGATTTGAACAATTCTTGAAATGAAATCACACTGAAAATCAACAAAAATGAAGGAAATCCTCTTGAAAACCAAGAAAATCTTGGATTTGAACAATTCTTAAATTGAATCAAACTGAGATCCAACAAAGATAAATA
Organism: Melikaiella ostensackeni; assembly: GCA_032362435.1. Lineage (NCBI taxonomy): Eukaryota > Metazoa > Arthropoda > Insecta > Hymenoptera > Cynipidae > Melikaiella > Melikaiella ostensackeni. The sequence continues at coordinate 16,524,916 of JAUMHM010000079.1, forward strand.
CAAACCTCTCGAAAACCAAGAGAATCTTGGATTTGAACAATTCCTGAAATGAAATCATACTGAGGACCAACAAAAATAAAGACAAACCTCTTGAAAGTCAAGAGAATCTTCCATTTGAACAATTCCTAAAGTAAAATCACACTGAAAACCAACAAAAATAAGGACAACCCTCCTGCAAGCTGAAAGAATCTTGGGTTTGAACTGTTTTTAAAGTAAAATCACATTGAAAACCAAAAAAAATAAACACGAACCTCTTGAAAAGCAAGAAACTCTTGGATTTTAACCATTCTCAAAATAAAAATCACACTGAGAACCAACAAAAATAAAGACAAACCTCTCGAAAGCCAAGATAATTTTGGATTTGACCAATTCTTAGAATCAAATTGCACTCAAAACCAACAAAAATAAAGACAACACTTTTGAAATCTGAGAAAATCTTCGTCTTGAATTATTCTTAAAATAAAATAATACTGAATACTAAGTAAAATAAAGATAAACCTCTTGCAAGCAAGAGAATCGTGGATTTTAACAATTCTTAAACTAAAATCACAATAAGAACCAACAGAAATAAAGATAAACCTCTTGAAAAGCAGGAGAATTTCAGATTTTAACAATTCTTGAAATAAAATCACATTGGAAACCCAAGAAAAATAAAGACAAACCACTTGAAAACCTAGAGAATCTTGGATTCAAAGAATGTTTGGAACAAACTTGCACTCAAAAATCGAAAGAAATAAGGACAAACCTCTTGAAAGCTAATACAATTTTCGATTTAAACAATTCTCAAAATAAAATCATACTGAAATCCAAGAAAAAATTAAAACTAACTTCTTGAAAAGCAAGAGCATCTTGTATTTAAACAATTTTTGGCATAAAAGCACACTGAAAAGCAACATAAATAAATACAAACTTTCTGCAAGCCAAGAGCATCTTCGATTAGAACGATTCGTAAAGTAAAATCACACTGTAAAATGGATTTGCACAGTTCATGAAGTGAAATCACATTGAAACCCAAAAAAAAATAAACACGAACCTCTTGAAAAGCAAGAAAATTTCGGATTCCAACCGTTTTTAAAATAAAAATCATACTGAAAACCAACAAAAATAAAGACAAGCCCCTTGAAAACCAAGAGAATCATGAACTTGAACAATTATTAAAATGAAATCACACTGAGAACCAACAGAAATAAAGACAACCCTCTTTCAACCTAAGAGAATCTTCGATTTAAACAGCTCATGAAGTGAAATCACATTGAAAACCAAAAAAAATAAACACGAACCTCTTGAAAAGCAAGAAAATCTTGGATTTTAACCATTCTTAAAATAAAAATCACACTGAGAACCAACAAAAATAATGACAAACCTCTTGAAAGCCAAGAGAATTTTGGGTTTGACCAATTCGTAGAAAAAAATTACACTGAAAACAACAAGATTAAAGGCAATCCTTTTGAAATCTGCGAGAATCTCGAATTTGAATAATTCCTAAAATGAAATTACACTAAAAACCAACAAAAATTAGGAGAGATCCCCTTGAGAACTCTTTTGCAAGCCAAAAGAATCTTCGATTTGAACAATTCTCAAAATTAGATCACACTAAAAAACAAAACAAAAAATAGAGACAACCGTGATGAAGACTAAGAGAATCTCGAATTTTAACAATTCTTGAAATAAAATGACACAAAAAAACTAACAAAAATGAAGATAAACCTCTTGAAAAGAAAGAGCATCTTGTATTTAAACAATTTTTGAAATAAAATCACACTAAGAACCAACAAAATAACGAAAAACTTCTTGCAAGCCAAGGGAATCTTCGATTCGACCAATTCGTAAAGTATGATAAATATAACTGAAAGTCTGGTATGGGAGTATTACATGAATTTATTCAGTTAGTAAAAACTTAGATTGGATGCATTACAGAAGAAATTATTGATAAAATGCAAGTTTCATGGTTTTTCCATAAAGATATCTCATATTAACAAGAAAATATTTTTTGACTTCAACAAAAAAAGATAACAAGGGAACTTTAAATGAGAATATGAATAATATAAATTTAATAAATCTATTTGAATTCGGTTAGAAAAAGCTGCCATGCTCATATACACAATAAATATATGTTTCATTATTCATAACTGCAGTTATCCTATAATTTACCCCTGATGAGGAAGTCTAAATTGGCTTCGAAACATGTTAGTCTCCAGTAGTATAAAAAAGGCGGAAAGAAAGAAAGAGTGTGAGGTTTTTTTCTCCTTTTTTTTTTGCTTGTACATTTATTGTACATTTGTCTCTAATGAGCGGGAAAAGCGGATAATCTCGAAGTCTAGTTTTGATTTGTGAACTTTTTGGGTGTTCTTTTTCCAGTACACAAAAAATTTTCATAAGAAAGTAGATTTCATTTCGATCTTTAAGAAAAGAAAATCCAAATCTAAAATAAGCCGAATTCAGGTCTTAGGTCGCTCTAGGCCACCCTAAATTTTGTCGCCCTTTTTAACTTTTTATAACTTGTTTTTTTATTGGAGAGTTTACAAGTAAAAAAGAATATGAGTGAAAATAGACGTGTTCTATAATAATAAAATTTCAAGCCGCCCCGCCGCCCCTGAAAATTGGCTGCCCTTTTTCAATTTCCATTTTTTTTTCTATCGCAGAGTTGAAAAAAAAGACAATACGAATGAAGATGGACGTGTTCTGTAATAATAAACAAATCTAAAGTCGTCCTTAAAAATCCGCCGCCCTTTTTCGATTTTCATTACTTGGTTTTTTTTTTATAGTAAACAGTTTTGATTGAAAATAAAGAAAGCCAGCTTTCATAAATGAAAAATTGTTGCTCATTTTTTTTCTTTTTCTCTTTCATTATCATTAGAGAACTCGTCATGACCTTAGAATTGGATGTAAATAATTTACAAAAAATTTTTCTGACGCATTAGTTCAAGAATTACCGCCTCGGCGATAAGCAAAAAGCAAACTTGCGACGCTATACTCAGATTACTTCTGAGTATTGTAACTCAATTCATCTTGTTGCGCGCCTCAAGAATTCATCATAACAGTCGCAAAGAATTCCGGATTTAAAAATTAATTTTTAATTCGATATGCGTATTTTTTATTTTTTAAAAATTGATTGTATTTATTCTTATTTCGAAATCTAAGCCAATTAACTAGACGCAAATAAAATTTATTGCTCATAGAATTTCTGATCAATTTTCACGGAGAAGATTTTTGAAAAAGTCCTTTATTATTTTTTTATTTAATAACAAAAAGGTAAACAGCATTTTTTCACTTTTGAGGAGTGCCGTTCTTTGAGAAATACTTGGATTCATTTCAAGATACCTAGCATGAGTGAAGCAACTATCTAAAAAAGTTATTAGGTTGCAACGCAGATGTTTATAAAATTGTTGCATTTCTTATAAACAAATGACTGCATGAAAATTGTTTCGTGGGGGTTGGCTGCGATTCGTCACTAGATTTGCACTAAATCTGAATAATTTATAGACAAAAAGAGTTTTTGTATTGAATTAATGAAAATTATCAAATAATTTGTTATTTTATAAACAAATTTGATGAACAATTATCTACATCAGGTATTTATGATGAAATACATCAAGTTTTTCCTGCGGAATGACTAAAAATTATTCAACAATGACACCTAGTTATTATAATTAATCATCCAGTAATAATTAATGATTGCTTAAACAAACTTCATTAACAAATGCACTAGTGGCATATTTTTCGACGCACAAACTTGGTTCTTTCAACGTAATAAAATGTAAATAACTAATTTCTAAACCTTTAAGTACCTTTATATGAAAATAATTATTATTGTTAATAACAATTTTCTAACAAATTTTTATAATCTTACGCATTTATAAACTAAAAATTCCGCAATTCGAAATTTGGATGATTTATTCTTGATGTATTTTGAAATTTTGTTCCAAATTTAACAAGTCGACGATTTTGGAGTTAAAATAAAAATTTTGCGAGTCGAATTTTGAAACGAAATAAACACTAATTTTTACATTAATTTTAAAATAGAATCAAATATTCTATTTTAACATTTAATTTAAAAAATTTTTAATACTAAACTTTAGCATCACTATTTAAAAAATTCAAAAGAAATTTCTAACTATTTTCAATTTTTTTTTACTTTTTAGCTTATTTTTTTTTATATTTACAAAAGAAATGCATTTTTAAGAAAAATATTTCCATTCTCAGCTCTTAACACTTAGATGTATTGGAAATCAACTTGAATTACAATCTAAGCATACACAACAGGCAATAACTTTTTTATTGTACAATGTTTTTGTTATAAACAAATAAGAAATTTTCCTTCTTTTGTACACTTATGATGCTGCAGAGTTTTATTAACACTTAACATTCATATTTGTTATAAATGATTTAAGTAAACAAATTCACAATTTGCATCATTTTTCCGTGGGAAAAAATTCTTTGCTGTCTGATTTGTATCTTGGTCGCTTGTCGCACTTACTAATCCCCAGAAAATTAAGACTTTTAGTTCTGTTAAAAATAATTTAAGTGAACAAATTAAAAATTTTCATCGATTTATTGCGGAAAAAAATGATTAATATCTATCAAAATAGCTTATCAGACTTACTAAACTCCAAAAATTTTTTTTAAAATTAACATTTAGTTTTGTTAAGAATAACTTATATTATCAAACTAGAACATTTTCATCGCTTTTTCTCGGAAAAAAAATATATAAAATAATATTTGATTTGATTGTTAAGGCTTAACATTTAGCTTTCTTATAAATATTCTAAGTTACAAAGTAGACCCCTTTTGTCCATTTGTCGTGGAAAAAAATGATTCTCCATCTAATATCTATCGAAATAGTTCTTCATACTCACTAAATTCCAGAAAATTGTTAAGACTTGACATTTAGCTTTGTCATCAATAATTTAAGTTGATAAATAAAACATTTTCATTATTTTTTTTGCGGAAAAAAAATTCTTTTGCATCTTATATGTATCGTAATAGCTTATCAGACTTATAATGCTGCAAAATATTGCTAACAATTAACATTTATCTTCATTTCAAATAAAGTAAGTAAACAAATATAAAATTTTCATCATTTTTTTGTGAAAAAAATCCTTTGCTATCTAATATGTATCTAAGTCACTTATTACACTTAGTAAAATCCATAAAATTGCTAAGCCTCAACATTTAGCTCTGTTATAAATAATTTAAGTAAACAAATAGAACATTTTCATCCATTTTTCGCGGAAAAAAAATGATTTTCCATCTAATATCTATCGAAATAGTTTCTCATACTTACTTAATTCCAGAAAATTGTTTTGACTCAACATTTACCTTTGTCACCAATAATTTAGGTTAATAAAGAGAACATTTTCATTATTTTTTTTTAGGAAAAAATTATTTTGCGTCTTATACTATGGTAATGGCTTATCAGGCTCATTATGCTGCAGGATATTGTTAACACTTAGCATTTACCTTTGTCATAAATAATTTGAGTAAACAAATACACAATTGCATGATTTTTTTGTGGAAAAAAGTTCTTTGCTGTCTAATATGTATCTAAGGCACTTATCACACTTAGTGAAATTTATAAAATTGTTAAGACTCAATATTTAGCTTTTTTCAAATAATTCAAGTGATCTAATAGAACATTTTCATCCTTTTTTTTTTTTTGGAAAAAAAAAATCTTTTGCATCTTATATGCATCAAAATATTTAACTAGACTCACTAGACTGCAAATTACACAGGCCGACAAGATTCCAGAACCAGAAACCAGAGTATACTTTTCCGAAGGTTTTTGACGCACTGAACAAGAATCTCGCCTCAGAATTGCTCCATCATGTCAGGTTTTCGAGATATCCTAAGCTAAAAGTGCGAAAATCGCGGTTTTTGCCTATATTTG